>SJYV01030422.1:316387-348397 GCA_006410875.1 Neotragus pygmaeus
TGTGTGTGTGTGTGTGTGTGTGGTGTCCTCAGTTGTGTTTGACTCTTTGAGACCCTATGGACTGTGCCAGTGAGAGATGAGGATGAAGACAGGAGACTGTAGCCCTCCCTGACCTCTGCTGCAGACACACAGAGCCACATGACACCCGCGAGTGAAGGTTTATGTCCCTTAGTTGGAGGTTCTCAGAAGCTGGAATAAAACCTGAATCCGTTGTTAAGCCTCCTGGTTGCAGCAGCTGAAGTGGTCTTCATTTCTCTGCCCCCTTACATTTCTACATATTGGTTTTTCCACCATTAAACCCATTAGGGTAAGCTGCCTCAGTTCTTTTATTGGAAGGACTTATAAGATGTATGAGATGGTATTGAGATAGGAGAAAATTAAAGAGGGCATCTCACCAATCCAGGAACCAACATTTTTTTTATGTGTGTGTGTTTATAGGGTCGTATGTATGAAGAATCCTTTCCAGCTTTTGAAAAAGATACTTCAGGCAGGGCTAACATCCCTGTAGCTAACAGCTCCCGCTAAAGCTACAATTTCTCCCTGCTGGCCTGAGCCAAGTGCTTGTCTTAATTTCATAGCTTCAGAAAACCTGCTCAACTTCAACTTATTTTGGCACTGAGCCCATTATTTTGTTTGCTTTTAATTATCTTTCAGGACCACCACACTGGGTGATGTACGTCTTTTTTTCTGCCCCCGATCGCACATCTTTGTACCATAAATACACCACCGAGTGACACTCTATTTCTGCGTACGCCAACTTTGGTTTTGGTAAATGAGAAAATGCTTACTTCTTGTTATCTGTGGTGTGAAATTCCTTTGGGGAGCCCCACCAATAAAATAAATAAGACCATCAGGAGTCCTTAGACTCACTAAAGTTCCAAACTCTCTAAAAACAATATTTTCTGTCTAATCTTAATGTTAACAAAACGATCAGTTGGGAGCCAAACCATGGCTGTGGGATGAGCTATTTGGGACACTAACTGCGTGACATTTAGAATAACCGAGTCACCGTGGACATTAAGGTGTCAATGAGAAGTGTCTGTTTCTCTGATGCACACTTATAAATGCCTCATAGTGGTGTATGTGTGTGATGTGTAGGCATGGACCCCAAACAGCAGAGAAGTCGACAGTAACATGTCACTACCATGAACATTCATGTTGAAAAGCTATAGTCCGTTTAACTTGTTATCACTCTTGGCCTTGAACTAAGCTTTGTGGCCACTCTGTGAGAAACCATCATAAACACAAAATCGGCATGTGTTAAATGATTCCGACAGAGGCCAGCAAACAACGTTTACAGAAAGGGCCTTTGCTCTTTGTTAGTGGCAAAAAAATATGTTTCCTTGGGAGGACAATTGCCTCTTCTTTAAAGGCCAGAGGATGGGGACAGGGGAGCTGATTGGGATTTATGCCAGTGGAATGCAGGAGAGCTGCATTTATAGGGCGTTATGCTCACCCAGCTGGGTGTAGCCTTATTCAGGAAAGCCAAGGAGATTTTTTTGGATGCATTAAACTATGAGTGATTGTCCGTTCATAAAAACTTGGACCAATTATCATTAGGTTTCATGCCAGTAGAATGGTTCTTGGATGTTTAACCAGAATGCTTAAGGAACCAGGCAAGGGGCTTCTCAGCTCATTCCTCCATGAACCCTGCTAGCCCTTGAAAACAATTCTCTGTCAGCTCCACGGTCTTTGAGTTGGAACCACAAAGCCTGAATTTAACAATTTTTTGACTCAATGACTGTCCACCCCTCATCTATCCACATATTCAATGATTCCAGCCTTTGCTGTATTCCTACTGCATGCTATCAACTGAATTTTATAGATGAGCAAATCGAAGCTCGGGTTTCCCAGATGTCGCTAGTGGTTAAGAATCCCCCTGCCAATGCAGGAGTCTAAGAGACTCGGGTTCGATCTCTGGGTTGGGGAGATCCTCTGAAAGAGGAAATGGCAACCCACTCCAGTATTCTTGCCTGGAAAATCCCATAGACAGAGGAGCCCGGTGGGCTATGGTCCATGGGGTCGCAAAGTCGGACACAGCTGGATGTCTGAGCACAGATCAAAGCTCAGATAATACATAACTTCCCCAAAGCCAAAAGCTGCTAAGAAGCAGAGTTGAGATCTGGGAGCATTTTTAAAGTTCCTTAGACTTTAAGCCCCATGCTTTTTATTCATTTAATTTCAATATCTAGTAAAAATTTAAAATCTGATGATAATTCACCTTTAGTTATGGGTCATTTTACTCTTAAATGGACTTTTCCAGCTATTCTACCCAACTAGATAAGGGTATCTTTAGTGTTACCTTCCTAAATGTCTCTGGTTTTTATCTTCTATAGGTCAGGAGGAGAAAAATAGGTTTGAGACTGTGGTTTGGGAGCGTCGATTCAGAGTGGGCCAAGCCTTAACTGCAGTATCTCTTACGTTTTTAATGATACCGCAGGGTAGGAAAAACATTTTCTCTACCCTCCTACGTTCGGTATCTGGTTGCCCTGTGAATTATATTGGCAAAAGACAGATTAATGAGAGAAAAAAAGAAGATTCAATTGATTAATTTTTCTCATATTGATTCGTGATTCTCTAAACAGCCTCTCACTGCTTGACTCTTTGGCATCCTAAGAAATCAGCCTTTTAACCCTGCATACATTGATCAGACTCGATGGCCTCGCTACAGAGGTAGGAATGAGCATCTCGGGAGGGTGTATAGGCCCAGTCCACACATAAGAAACCTCTGTGATCCACTGCTGAAATGCATCCCCTACTAGAGTGTATGTAACAGGACACTGGGCACATTGTCTAAAGATCAAAGAGAGGAAGTAAGAGCAAAGCCCATGAAACCCCGTCCAGACCAGCAGGGAAATTCTATGTCATTGGGTTCTGCCCACACAGGTGAGAGACCTGCTCTGCAGTTACCCCATCGTTCTGCGGTGTCCCCCCCATTCTGTGTCTCTCGGTGCCTCTGAGGCACTGTCAGAAGGATGACCCATCGCAGCAGGCTCCGGGCTGGCTGAGGATGCGGATGCAAATGTCAACACCAGCCCTGTCATGATGTCATAATCTAAAGGTCAGCAGCTGGGTCCCCTGGCATTTGGGGTCTGCAGGGGTGGATAGGCTCTGTCACTACCCCCAGCCACAGGGCCCAGACCACATCCATCCACTGGCTTCCATGGGGCCTGGGAGCGGGCTGGGCCCTGGTGGCCACTGGGGGACAGTGTTTGAGGACGCAGAAGCCCCTTGGATGGGTGCGGTGGTGCCCAGACCTTCAGTGTGCTCTCAAGTGCCTTCTTCCCGTCCTCTAGAACGAGCTCACTTAGCCTGCCTTCCTTCCAGACTTGAGCACAGTGTGCAGAGCAACCACCGTTCCCCGAGAGGTGATGGAGAGGACAGGTCCGAAGGAGGTGTTTTGACTTCGAGCAGACCCCCTGGGTGTGCCCTGCAGGGGGAGTTGGGGGAGCGGCCTCAGATCCGGGAGCCCCTCCCCTGCTCGTGTCTCTCTTGGGGAAGGTGTGTCTCGGGCAGCCTCCTTCCTTCGGGACCCCGTCTGTCCTCTGATGCTTCCCCTGGTCTCCCCAGCTTTGCACCGTTTTGCTTTCTTCTACTGGAAAGGCCTGAGTGGGAACAGAGATACCACACAGATGTGCCCGGCCTGCTCTCCAGTGTCACAGAGCTACGTGCTCCGAGCTAGTGGTTTTGAGGAATGCTGAAAAACATGTGGTTTTACCCCAACTTCCAAGAATTGGAGGCAGATTCTAGGAGAGTGGGGACTGTCTGGACTTAAAAATAGTAAGTAGTACAACACATCTGGTGATGAGATAGATGCTGCCCATTAAAAGGACAAAATAGGAATTGGTCTGTGGGGCAGGGTATGTACCTTATAGGCAGTCCCCAACCAGGCTCAGCCCTGGGGAGGCTGCTTGCCCAAGAGGTTTGGGGGGGGTTGTTAAAAATTCTCCCATCAACTTCTAAAGTCCATAAAGAGCAGCGAGCATCCTGGTGGTGACTCACTCCCCCTGTCATTGTCCCCCACTTTGCGGAGAAAAACTAGAACTCAAGCCTGCCCAGACATTTCACTCCCCATATTTAAATCCAGCTCGTTGGTTCCCAGACTACACAGGTTATACAAACCCACTTAAGATCAGGCTCCAGCTTATCTTTATACCAAATTACTCACAGGTCCTCAGACAGTCTGTGTTCTCACTTGCTGTTGGGTTTTGTTCTGTTTTTGCCAGTTCTCTTTCTCTGCTTGACTAACTCATACTTCAACGTTCAGGCACTGGGATATTTCCGGGGTGGCTGTCCAGTGCTGCCCACCCATCCAAGGTAGGGCTTGGCTTGACCAAACACGTCTGTGACCGGGCCTTAAGCCTACACTTTGAATTGTTTTTTTCCTTCTCTGTGTTTCCATCGCATTATCAGATGTTCCAGGGCAGGAACCGCAACTCTTTGTTCTCCAGAGTACAAATGTTTCTTTCAGCAAATATGCATTAAGCTCCTATTATGCTAAGCTTTTTAGCTACAATGGCAAAAAATATATATGTATACAAATGTAAAGCCATGTTTGCAGCCTGTAGTAGTTTGCTAAGGTTGCCAGAAAAAAGCACTCCAGACTGGGTGGCTTAAATGATGGAAGTTTATTGTCTCACAGGTATTGGCAACAGGGCTTTGGGGAAGAATCTGTTCCCAGGCTTTCCCCCTGGCTTCTGGTGGTTTGCTGGCCATCTTCGGTGTTTCTTGGTTTGTGGAAACAGCACCTCAATCTCTTCCTTCATCTTCACATGGCCTTCTCCCTGATCTTGTGTGTCTGTCTTCAAAGTCCCCCTTTTCTTTTTTTAACTTCCTTTTAAGTTTTTTTATGGGAATATAGTTGATTTACAATGTTGTGTCAGTTTCTGCTTTACAGAAAAGTGAATCAGTTATAGATATATAAATATATATTTGCACTCTTTTTAAAAATTCTATTCCCATATAGGTCATTACGGAGTATTGGGTAGAAGGTCCCTCTGTTATACAGTAGGTCTTTATTAGTTATCACATTTTATATATAGTAGTATATTTATTTCAGTCCCAATCTTCCCCCTTTCACCGTGGTAAACATAACTTTGTTTTCTACATCTGTAACTCTATTTTGTAGATAAGTTCATTTGTACCCTGTTTTTTTAGATTCCATATGTAAGCAATATCATATGATATGTCTTTCTCTTTATGATTTACTTCACTCTCAATATGACACTCTCTAGGTCCATCCATGTTGCTGCAAATGGCATTGTTCCACTCTTTATGGCTGAGTAATAGTCCAGTGTGTGTGTATGTGTGTGTGTGTGTGTGTGTGTGTGTATACCACATCCTGTTTATTTGTTCCTCTATCGATGGACATTTAGAGTACATCTATGACTTGGCTATTGTAAATAGTGCTGCGATGAATATTGGATTGCATGTATCTTTTCCAATTATGGTTTTCTCCAGATATATATGCCAGGAGTGGGATTGCTGAATCAAATGGTAGTGTGATATTCAATATAAGTGTTACATTCAGTTTGCAGATGAGAAGTTTGAGGCTCAGAGATATTAAATAACTAACAAGTGTCACAAAATCTCTAAAGGGGAGAGACAGAATTTAAAGCCAGATCTGCTCAGCTTAGGCTCCTTCTCCCTCCGTAACTGTCGGTATGCCCGTGTTACAGGTCATAATCAACTCTCATTGCAAACAGACATAAACAGGTCAGAGATTTCATACCCTACCCCACCCCCATTTCATAATTCTTGAAATGAATCCAGAAATTTGGCCCAGTATGAATCACCCATGTTCACTTCCTGAGAAAAGTGTCCCTAAAATGCTAAGAACATAAACATGACAATAGAATATAGTGAAGCTCATGACAGAGAATCGGCTATAATGTTGAATAAAGGAGACCTTTGGGCATATTTCTCTGTGTGAGGAGACGCTGATGGAGTTCTGTGGAGATGGCTCCTCTCAGGAGGAATACACGCTGTGATTTCCTTGGAAAGGGCCCGGCTGTGTTTTTCTGCAGGTTTTGCAGTCATTCCTGTCTTTTAGTCTCAAGGACAAAGCACCGTCATTAGTTAACTACCGGAGCTATTGACTCCCTTTTCTTCAGTAAACACTGTTGGCAGCTTCTTTCTGCTGCCTCCTCGCAGCCATAGTAACCGTTGTTGGGTAATCCATGGTTGCCAGACTCCTCAACTGAAGTGAGAGTTAAAAAAAAAAAACCTAATGTCATATCCAGGACACACAAGAAAAGTCCTTTCACCCACACCAGACTCTTTTATAGCTATGATGCTTACGGTGTAGAATTTGTATGCCCTCATCTGCCCCTTCCTGCTGCTTGGGAAAGTATAGTTCACATGCAGAGATCTGTCTCTGTTTAGAGAATAGATGGAAAAACAGTGATCAGAGATATTGCCCAAAAGATGCTTGTTGGGCCAGAATCCATAGGCGAACGACTCCAGTTAATCCTCATAGCTGCCTTAAAGGTAAGTACTCAGGTGGTTCCCATTTTATAGGTGAGAGAGCTGAGCCCCGGGTCAGTCAGGGTGGAGCTGGGCTTTGAACCTGCCGTGAGTGATGCTGATTGGCCTGCCTTCAGTTCGGTTTACACATCGTCCGTGATTGATGTGTGTTCATTTCATTGCCAGCTAGCTTTCTAGCTCAGGAACCTATTCTCCTTCACAAAGGACATACAGATTTTGAGGAAAAGGGTAAAAACCAAGGCAGACTTTCTCCTGCTGGGAGAAAGGGAGGGTTCCCTGCAGATGAGGGAAGTAACAAGCCGCGTTGCTGCTTCAGCTGCAGGTCCCAGCCAGGGACCCAGCAAACATCACTGACAGACCCTGTAACAGTGAACAGCTGGAATCCAGTCACACGCAAACATTCAAAATCCGCTGCTGTAGCGTGACACTGTCAGGACGCTTTATAAGTGAAGAGACAGTGTGGGAACCAAAGGAAGATGGTCTTCTTATAAAGTTATATTTATTTACTTGAGGGGCTCTGGTCCTCAAAGTGGGTTCTCCCGGGGGCCCTTCCTGTGGCAGTGTGTTAGTCCCCTGCAAGGAATTCATATTATTATTAGAAATATTATTGTATTTTATATAATAATATACCTGTGTATTATATTGTATGTATTTACATACTAGAAATAATCTTTTAATTGAACTATTTGGACATTATTGAACCCTCAGAGGTAGGTTAACATTCTTAAGCATGTAAAGAGGTCTTATAAATCCACACAGAAATAAAGGGGAACAACCCCACACAAAAAAGAAATAAGCCATTCACAAAAAAAGGAAATAAAAACTGCCCCAGACTATAAGAAGATAGACAGTCTTGTTCATAATAAAAATAATTTAAAATAAATGAGATGCTATAGTTACCTACCAAACTGTCAAACCAACAGCAGATTTAAAACTCAGTGCTGACCACAAGGAACTCTGCTCAAAGTCATGTGGCAGCCTGGGTGGGAGGGGTTAGAGTATGAAAAAAATAAGTTGTATACTCTGTAGTGAGAGTATACATTTGGTTCAGTTATTACAAAAGAGCATTTTAGAAAAAAAAATGTAACCTTTAAAGAGGTAGTTACTAGACAAATATACGTGTACATACATACACACATACAGAAATGCGAATGTACACACACACACACACACACACACACACATTGCATATCTTTTGACTCAGTAACTAAACTTTCAGGAATATGACCTATGAAGGCCGATAAAATCAAAAAAGGCAAGCAGCAGCTGCACAGCACTGGAGAGGCGAGTGACCGAGGAGATACCCCATGGCCAAGGTCAGTAGCGGCGGCTGTGAGGAGATACCCCACATTCAAGGTAAGGGGCAGTGGCTGTGCTTTGCTGGAGCAGCCGTGAAGAAATACCCCACATCCAAGGTAAGAGAAACCCAAGATGGTAGGTGCTGAGAGAGGGCATCAGAGGACAGACAGACCGAAACCACAATCACAGAAAACTAACCAATCTAATCACATGGACCACAGTCCTGTCTAGCTCAATGAAACTATGAGTCATGCCATGTAGGGCCACCCAAGATGGATGGGTCATGATGGAGAGTTCCAACAAGATGTGGTCCATTAGAGAAGGGAATGGCAAAACACTTCAGTATTCTTGCCTTGAGAACCCCATGAACAGTATGAAAAGGGAAAAAGATAGGACACTGAAAGATGAACTCCTCAGGTCGGGAGGTGCCCAATATGCTACTGGAAATCAGTGGAGAAATAACTCCAGAAAGAATGAAGAGACAGAGCCAAAGCAAAAACAATANTGTTGGCTGGAACGGCCAATCCTTTTGCTACCTTGAGTTTTCTCAAGTTGGCATTTTAAGGGCAGGAGGGCTTAGGGTCACGTAGGGATGCAGCCCTGAGCTGTGAGAAACTAGGTTAGTATTTTGTTCAAGTCTTTATAAGACCAAGTTGAGGCTTCACTGAGAAGAGGGCTCAGAGGAGCCTGGCTGGAGTTTGGACCAGGAGTGACTTTTATGTTAATTTAATTTTGATTGGACTGTAGTTAACTTGACAATGTTTTGTTAAGGGAGACACTCATCATCATTGGCCTGAGGGGGTCCCCGTCACGTTGACAATCTTCAACAGCGGCTTTTCAAGCTGCAGTTCCCTCTGATTCTGAGAGCAGCCTGGCTGAGCACAGATAGCTGATATTCAGGGTTGCTCTGTGCTGGGCACCCTGACCACGTGACTGCTCCTCCCTGGGGGAGCATCTGGGAGAGCCGCGGCTGCTTTCCAGCCCACCCCAGATGCTCAGCGTGGGGAGATGCCAGCCAACTCAGAGGAGCCATGGAAACAGACCGGCTTTGGCACTGGAACCTGATCTGGATTTTGATTCTGCCACTCGTGTGCCTAAGGTTCCATGTCCTTACCTACAAACTGAGGAAAGAGCCTGTCTCCTTAGGCTACTGGACTAGATGGACTCATTCTGTGAAGTGTGTAACGTATAATGAGCATTCAATAAATGCTCATTCCTTTCCTCCTCTTACAGAAGTTCAGAAAGTGCCTGTTTTAATAAAAAGGCTAAAGACCAAACTTCCCCTTGTAAGTTGTAACTTAGAAACAAAATACATTATTATATTTAGATTCCTGGGACACAAACATTCATGGATGCTAAATATAGATGGTTTGCTGCATGCTTACAACAAAATGTGCAGAAGCAAAAAACTTTTTTTTTTTTTTTTGCCAGCCGGTTAGATGTGCAAGATGTTTACAAGGACATGAAGATTCTTCCCGAGAGCACACAACACAGGCACCTGTAATTCTTGTCAACTCACCTGGCATTTTCTATAAAAGTTAAGAGAACAGATTTTAGTGCCTGGGAGACTTGAATTCACGTCCAGACTTCTTCATTAGTAATTGCGATGTTCCTAAGCCTCAGTTTCCTTATCTGGGAAATGGGCTAATAACAAGGGTTGCTTATGAGGACCAAATGAGAAGACACAGGGAAAGTGCCTGGTGGTGCGTCTGGTGGAGTTACAAGCCTAAGCAACCCGTCAGGATGTTCATTTCTGCACTGCAAGACCTTGTGCACATTCAGTGGTCAGGGAAGGTCTGTCTGGGGAACTGACCTAAAGCACGAGGGACAGGAGGGGACTCACCCTGCCCTTAACTACCGCCACACTTGCGGCAGCCGTGCTTTACGACAGCCACTGAGACGTGGAGCTGGAGGAATAGCACGCTATGAAAGGTAATCGTCTACCAGGCATGCGTGCAGATTCTTACGGAAAACTGTATGGGAAGCCACGTCCGCTAGACGGGCTCCCTCACACTCTGACGCACCCCAAGAGTCGAAGCTTTGGTCCGGGCTTGATTGAGAGCTGGGTGGCACCCAAAAATAGAGATTCACAAAGAAATTTTTATTTCATCTCACTGAAGACTTGTTGGAGAAGGGGTGAGATTCTAGAAAACATTTGCCCATTGTTGATGCCCCTGTGCGGCATCCAGAAAGCAATATGCGCTGTCCTGCAAGCCCGGTGGGGGTTAGAAATGTGATAATGGTGGCAACACCCCCAGAGCCCTTAGCTGCCTCCTTCATTCATTCATCAAACAGTGCTCCCATTGCGTGCTTAGCACAGTTCTTGGTACTCCGGGCACAACAGCTCTATGATGACAAGATACAGAGTAAGTATCTGTATCTTGAATGGTACGCTAACCATTTTGTAAATATTCACCAAATGTGCTCAGTCGCTAAGTCGTGTCTGACTCTTTTTGAGACCCCCATTTCCTCCTCCAGGGAATCTTCAAGACCCAGGGATCGACCCACATCTCCTGCATTAGCAGGCAAATTCTTTACTGCTGAACTACCTGGAAAGCCCCAGTAAATGTTACCCTGTTTTAATTATAAGATGGATAAGATGCCTGATCTATCTTCCTTTTTTTTTTTTTTTTTTTACTTTATTTTACTTTACAATACTCTATTGGCTTTACCATACATCGACATGAATCCACCACAGGTGTACACGAGCTCCCAATACTGATGATCTATCTTCTTAAAACATCTATATACCAGGTAAGGCCGAGTTAAGAAATAAATTGCCTTTAATTTCCATTTCTCTATCGGGTATGGGTTTCAGTTGTGTCTTATTATTTATTCCATTTGGGTCAGTTCTGCACCTAATTGAATGCAATGGGATCCACATATTAATATCCTGTCCTTCTTTTGGAACCTCAGCTCCACTTACAGAAGAGTCAGGTAACTGTAGCTCTTTATAGAGATGCCCTGGCTATTTCATCTAAGTAGTTCTGCCGGCTAATCTCTAAACCATTGCCTTATTCATTTTCTTCATAGCAATTATGTAAAACAAACCACATATAGTATCTTCTCTCCCTGTCAAAATTTTCACTCACCTTTCCCAATTTTTGTAGACATTCAGGATTTAGGTAGAATTTTTTTCATTGTATAACTTTTCTTTCAAATGTAATGGAGCATTTCACTCCCCCCCTTATTGCTTCATCCTTAAATGAAGTGACATCTATATAGAACTAGTATTTGTAAAGAGATAGGGTCAGCTGATTGCCTGTAGTCATATCCACTTGTGTGGAATCTCATTCTCAGACCAATAGCCAGAGGATAGGTGGGCAATAAGAGTTCCTGTTTTCAATTTCTGGCAGAATTTCACCCACAGAAGCTCTGTTTTACCAGACTGCCAACTTCTCCTACCTTAACTAATTGGTTCTCTGATGCGGTATTCTGTGTCCAAGAAATGCATGGAAAACTTAGGTTTCTGATATATTGTTAACAGCGTATTTCCTACTCTTCTGTTACTTGGAGCACTTTACTTGTGGGGCTGTTCTTCCTGAAATGTGATGAGCAACTTCCAGTCCCTTCTAGTTTCTGCACAGGATTTTTTAAATTAATGTTAATTTTTATTGGAGTATAGTTGCTTTACAATGTTGTGTTAGCTTCTGCTGTACAGCAGAGTGAATCGGCTATACATTTACATACATGCCCTCTTTTTTGGATTTCCTACCTATTTAGGTCACTACAGAGTATTGAGTAGAGTTCCCTGTGCTATACAGCAGGTTCATATATCTACTTCATACATAGTAGTGTATATGTATATGTCAGTCCCAACCTCCCAATTCATCTCACCCCTCTTTCCCCCTTGGTATCCATGCATTTGTTCTCTGTGTCTGTGTCTCTGTTTCTGCTTTGCAAATAACATCATCTATACCATTTATCAAGATTCCACATATATGCATTAATACATGATATTTGCTTGTCTCTGACAAGCTTTTTGGTTTTTAAAGTTCTTCCTATCTCTGAATGAATATAGATTAAAAGGGGACAGGGATGGGAGTGGAATCACAAAGAACTCCTGTGCGATTCTCTGGTTGTTGCAGGGTTCATATCCTGGGTCCCAGAAGGAGAGAGCAGACTGCAGGGATGTATTAAGACAACGTATCTTCCAACGTCTTTTACGTGCTTTCAGCTTCCTGAACTGAAACCTGGATGTGCTTGAGGTGAAGACTGTTGTAGGTAGGTTCCCTCCACCCAGTTCTGCCTGCCGTGCCATTCACAGAGTTTGTCTACAGTTTCCATTAGATGATCTGTCAATCCTAGTTTTGGTGGTGGTATAAATTTTTGTTTTTCCCTGGGCAATTGAGAAAAGCTACCTTTAAGGGTTGCCAAGCAGATCTCATTTAAAAGCAACAATGTTTTAATATTATTTTATGTGAGACACTGACATGATTTTCCCCAAAGCAGCATAAATAATTATTAAATATATACTTTTTCTCAATCAGCTATATGTTAGGAACTGGCACTAGAGGGAATTAGAAGAAATATATGCATATATTCATATTTTATTCAGACCATTTAAAGTATCTCTTCTCATAGCTGCAGTAGACTCTCTTATTTTTCTCTGTGCTGTCTGTCCTGATTAAGGGAGAATCAACAGTAAATGCCTATTTTTCTTTAAATGAATCTCCCCCCTTTTCTTTTCTATTTTCAACTATTTCTGAACAATTATGGGCTAGAGAAACATAGATTTTAAAAACCTTGAACGAGTTAATGAAACGGCTACTCGGCTTTCCCAGGGGTTTTGGTGATTATTATGGAGAAGACAGAACCACAGGAGTTAGAAAAGGTATATTTATCACTAAGCCACAGAGAACTGTAAATATACATTTGAAAAAATTTTATTATATAAAATACGTATTTAACATATTACATAGAATATAGAATACATTTAACAGGTGTTTATATATGATTAGAATTACAAACTATGTATTTATCACTCAACAGCAGAAAAGAGACTTTACTGTATACAATACATGGGCTTCCCAGGTGGCCCCATGGTAAAGAATCTGCCTGCCAGTGCAGGAGATGAGGGTTAGGTCCCTGTTTTGGGAAGATCCCCTGGAGTAGGAAACGGCAACCCACTCCAGTATTATTGCCTGGAGAATCCCATGGACAGAGGAACCTGACAGACTACAGTCCATGGGGGTCTCAAAAGAGACACGACTTAGGGAGTAAACTGTGATTATATATAAAACACAATAAGTAGATATACACTGTACACAAAATAAATATATGTGCACTTTACATTATACTTACATAATACATATAAGATATATATTTTGTTAGAATATATTTTAAATGTATGTTTTAAATTATCTTTGTTGAGATAAACACACGTTTTGTAATGCCCTTGTTTCTTTTAAATATATATGTGCATCTCCATTGCATTTACTTTTAAGACAATAATCTAGGGACTAAAATGGAAAAAGTTCAGCTCGTGGTTGCCTTACAAACGGTAAACTGGTACAAAATCTGGATGGGATCCAATGGGCTTGTTGAGCAAATCCTTGTAATAAGCCATTGACATTGTCAGGCTAAGGCCGTTTGAATGGAAAGCCAGCTTAGAGCCAAGGGCCTAAGGCTTTATTTTGAAAGTAGAGCTCCACCTAGTGGCCATTCGAAGGCTGACCGCTAGGGTCCTAAGAACCTGCCAGTTCAGGAAGCGTCTCTGAATTTTTCTTTCTGCCGTTATGTTCTACTCCTGTACTTGCGCTAGCTTTTTGTTTCCCTTCGCCCTCTGGTGGGGAACCCTTCCGTGTTGTCCTTACGCCTGTAGGACGAAGACAGACCCTTCCCAGAGTGTCAGCAGATAGAAGGACAGTTGGTGGGAAGAATACGGGGCCAAGACTCCCAGGTCTCTTCCTGGCTGCCATTGACTGTACACTTGTTTTCCCCACCAGGGTTCAGAGCCTTATCTGTGTAACCAGAGGCCTGAAGGCCGAGTCTCCCAAGGGGTGCGTCTGCTGCTGAGATTCTGTGGGTCTAGAGGGGGGTTGGAAAGAAAGAAGGGCTTTAGACCTTGGCATCTGCTGTTTCCCAGGGGGAGGAGCCTTATTCCACAAACTGGGCTCGCTTTGAGGTGGTCATGGGGCTGGCCTGGGAGAAAGAGAAAATGTCCAAGCACAAGCCTCCTTGGACAGTTTCGGTCACTCTAGGGAGGGGCGCCCATGTCCTCTTCACAGGGACCATGGGCAGCAGATTTTACTGATGGAAGACTTGGAAGAAGTATCCAAGGGGGAAGAAACCCAGGATATTAAATGGGCAAATATTTAAAATCTGTCAAATTAACAATATATTTTTTTTTAAATTATGCTCAACTAAGGGTATGGCAGGATGGGCAGATGCATGGGAATATAAACAGCTTGACCTTATGGGAGCATCTTAGTAACATCAAGAGCTCTGAAAACGATCATTACTCTTTTCTTGGAAATTTCAATTATGAAGGCAGAAATATAGGCAAAGATTACAAAACAAAGCTGCTCACGTAACCTTCCATCACATTAGAGAAAACTGGACGCAATCTAAACATTTAGTTTCAGGGAAGAGGCTTAATATGGAGATGTTCAAATGTTATATCTGTCATTTTCCATGGAGCCTTTCTTCAAGGGGAGTGTATAGTCTAAGGTACAAGTGGATTGACCCAAGTGGGGAAGAGGGGTCTGTTTTGGCGCCCCACTGGACTGAGGACCTGGTTGGCCCCCACTCTCCACTGTGACGCCTCCTGAGGCATTTGCATGGCGCACACAGGACTCCAGGGTGCAGCTCGGGGAAGCTCAGGATACTGATGGTGGCCCTTCCTTCTGGTGGAATTCTCCCTGATTCTTTCCTTGATACTTTTACATTTCTGTACTTGCCAAATACCTCATCATGACTATTTTCTTTTTTTTTTTTCACTGCCACTAAATATTCATCTTAAGAAATTAGAAGCAATGGTAGTTTATTGTTTTAGAATTGGATGTATAATTGTCACACACGTCTACATCCAACTTGTGTCAGCCTGGCCAGCATATTCCTTTCTTCTTGGCAGATCTTCAGGCTTATATGAGAAACCTGAATCCACAAAAAAGCAATATTAAGAAAATAAAAACCACTCACAGTCCAACCACCTAGAGAAAACTATTTTTTGCATTATAGTGTATTTTTCTTCACAGCTTATTTTATACGTGATATATATGTATGGAGGCACAGTGTAGGGCTTCCCAGGAGGCTCAGTGATAATCTGCTGCTAATGCAGAAGATGTGGGTTTGATCCCTGGGTCAGGAAGATCCTCTGGAGAAGACAATGGCAACATACTCCAGTATTCTTGCCTGGGAAATTCCATGGACAGAGGAGCCTAGTGGGCTACAGCCCATAGGTCTCAAAAGAGTCAGACACAACTTAGCGACTAAACAACAACAGTGAAACATAATATATGTATTATTAAATATAGTATATAAACTTATTCTGCATCTTACACATAACATTTTATTTATTATAAAGTTTTACATTCTATTCATTTATATAAACATTATATTGTATATTCCCCAAATATTAAGTTTTGAAAAATAATGGTTTCTCAGTATTCAATTCTATTGATAAAATGTTATTTTATAACCAATATTTTTGCTGTAATAGACCATACTAATGTGAACATATCTAAACATAAAATCTTTTCTGTTTCTAATTATTTCCTTAGATTGAATTCCTAGAGAGAAGACGGTTGGGCCAAAGATTATGAATGTTTTTCAGGTTCAAGAGTGCTATGGTTAAACGTCCCTCCTGTCAGTGATCATAATACAACACTTTTAAAAAGTCCTCCCAAGAGTAGTGACCTTTACTTTGGTATTCATTGATTCAGTATTAGAAATATATGTAAAATGTGGCCTCTTCATTAGGAAATGTCTCTTTATTTAGACAATAATTATAAGCCTACTAAATGAATTTAATGCTTTTTTATTTGTTTCAAATGGAACTATAATCTGTCAAATGTTAAGGAGTCTTTGCTTTTATCCTTGTCTAGGAAATGGCAACCCACTCCAATGTTCTTGCCTGGAGAATTCCAGGGACGGGGAGCCTGGTGGGCTGCCGTCTATGGGGTCGCACAGAGTCGGACACGACTGAAGCGACTTAGCAGCAGCAGCAGCAGTCCTTCAGAACCCCATGGACTGGGGCCCACCAGGCTCCTCTGTCCACAGAATTCTCCAGGCAAGAATACTGGAGTAGGTTGCCATTCCATTCTCCAGAGTCCATTAAGGAATATTGAATAGTTAGTTAAAGTAACTGGTTTTCTGTTTCTAGCTGCAGTCAAGTGAAGACTGACAGCATTCAATTTGGGGCAGAGAATTAAGGTGAAAGTGAGCATACAGCCAACCCCACCAAACTTACTGAGTGCAAGCAAGGAGGCAGTCTTGCTCCTGGGGAGTTACAGGCTCAGGCGCTGAGGGAGCAGGTTGGTTCTCTAGAGGAGCCAGTGGGAGAGTTTGGAAACAACGACGGAGTGATGAGACTCCGAGAGAGAGGGTGGGAGAGGCCTGCTTGGATAGTCGTCTCTCGACCCCGTTGCATCCTGCCCCTCCCGGGGTGCTCTGAGGTCCTCACTGCCACACCCCCCATCTCTCTACCCCCTCCCAAGGATAGTCTGGGGCTTTGCCTAAGACGGCTCAGGCCAGCTTTCCTCCTGGAAAACCAACAACAACAACCTCCTCGATTGAGTCCTGGAGTCTCCAATTCCGGGAAGGGTAAATCAGATACTCCTTGCCCCTGCTCTATGCAGGACAGGGCCAACGCTTAACGTTTAGATCAAAGTGCTTGACCCAGATGAAAGGAATGGGGTGTTAGTGCCCCAACCCCAAGGAACCGGACTCTAGAAGACTGTGCTCTGGGCGGATGAGAAGTGACTCCGGCAACCTTCTTGCTTGACCCCTGAACTTTTGGATCTGAGCGCCTAGAGGCCTGGGTGGCGGGCAGCCTGAAGATGCTGCTTTGCTCTGAAGTTGACGGTGTTTGATTCAGGGGGAGCGTGCGCCCCCACGGCCTCCCCGATGCCTGTGGCAGACATTACCAATCAATCCCGGCACGCTGCTGTCGACCAGCTGTGCCTCATCTTCTCGGAGAATCCGCCATGTTTGTCTTCACCATTTGCGGGCCTCGGTGTCTGAAGACTGCGCAGTGTAAAATGGCTCCTTTGGACTCTGCATTCTCTGAGCGTGGATCGTATGCATTCCACAGAGCTACTTCAGCTTCTGAAAGTCAGAGGTTAACACACGGGGAAGGTGAAAATCAACTTTAAAATCGCTGGTGAAACGCAGGGCTGGGCAATAGGAAGTTAGATTTGGCCTTCTGGAGCAGCCCGGGTTTCCATAGAAACAAGACACTGCTGAATCAAACTCGGGAAGAAAATTACCCACACTAGTTTTTAAGCCTGGAATGAAGCCCGAAAAGGGTATTTACTGATGGGGCAGGCAGAGTGAGAATTTTGACGGTAAAGCCCTCCACAAAAGACCCAGCCAAAGTGAATGGCAAGAGGCTCCCCATAAAAATCATGAGGGAGACCCCCACAACAGCCTCATGTGCGCTAGGGGCGGGGGCAGGTACAGGAGGTTGTCCAGCTCTGAGAATGAAAGGTGTTGTAACTCAGTAAGGAAACCTTAAGATGGGCTTCACTGGTGCTTTGGGCGGTAAAGAATCCTCTTGGAATGCGGGAGACCAAGGTTTCATCCCTAGGTTGGGAAGATTCCCTGGAGGAGGGCATGGCAACCCACTCCATTATTCTTGCCTGGAGAATCCCATGGACAGAGGACCCCAGTGGACTACAGTCCATAGCGTCGCAAAAGAGTCGCACATGACTNGGAGACCAAGGTTTCATCCCTAGGTTGGGAAGATTCCCTGGAGGAGGGCATGGCAACCCACTCCATTATTCTTGCCTGGAGAATCCCATGGACAGAGGACCCCAGTGGACTACAGTCCATAGCGTCGCAAAAGAGTCGCACATGACTGAGCAACTAAGCGCAGAACAGCATCACCCCTAAGAAACCATTAGTCAGCACTGGCTAGTGATTTGGGGGTCTTTGGGGTTTCATGTAAATCAGTGTCACACTTTGCATGCCCAGGGCCCCCAGATAATTGCTGCTGGTGCTAAGTCGCTTCAGTCGTGTCTGACTCTCTATGACCCCATAGACGGCAGCCCACCAGGCTCCCCCGTCCCTGGGATTCTCCAGGCAAGAACACTAGAGTGGGTTGCCACTTCCTTCTCCAATGCATGAAAGTGAAAAGTGAAAATGTAGTCGCTCAGTCGTGTCCGACTCTTAAGGACCCAATGGACTGCAGCCTACCAGGCTCCTCCGTCCATGGGATTTTCCAGGCAAGAGTACTGGAGTGGGTTGCCATTGCCTTCTCCCAGCTTATTGTAGACAGAGCTAAGAAAGTGGAAGAGGTGATGTGGCTTTGCTGCGGAACCGCCTGGCACCCCATGTGAGCCATAACCATGGCGCGGCAGCCTCGGCCACTCGTGCCTGGTTTCCCAAAGCCTGGCAGTGGCGGGGCGCGTGTGCTCACACCTTCCCTCCGGAAGCACGTGTGAACCTGTGGGCCTGTGGTGGCTGCCGTCCAGCTGGAGCAGCAGAAGGTGAAAGGAAGTGCAGCCTTGAACCGGGTGGGAATTGTCTGGAACACCCATTGTTCCCTCTTTTCTCCTGGGCAGGAAAGACGGGGCTCCCAGCTGCGTGCTGGTGAGTGCTAAGTCATTTCAGTTGTGTCCGAGTCTTTGCAACCCCATGGACTGTGGCCCACCAGGATCCTCTGTCCATGGGATTTCTCAGGCAAAAATACTGGAGTGTGTTGCCATTTCCTCCTCCAGGGAATCTTCCCAACCCAGGGATCGAATCCCAGTATCCTGCATCTTCTGTGTTGGCAGGCAGATTCTTTACCACTAGCGCCACCTGTTCTGCCTAGGACAGGGTATCCCCACTTGTCAGGTATCCCCACAGCCGACCTTGATGTTCATAGTCTTGCCTCATCATTTGAAGGTTCTTGGTTTCAACTATTTGAAAGTGATCATGAGGGTTCTTATCATATGACATTTGCTCTTGGACTTCTGTGCTCCTGAGCTTGAGCCAAAGTGAGTGCCTGGCCAGTGAGAGCGCCTCATCAGCCTCCAGTTGCCAAACCAAAACAGAGCTCCTTTGTTGATCTCATTTGATAATCCTCAGATATTTCGACAGAGGGCGACATGGTTTGATGGCATCATGGACTCAATGGACATGAGTTTAAGCAAACTCCAGGCCATGGTGAAGGACAGGGAAACATGGCCTGCTGCAGTCCATGGGGTCCCAAAGAGTCGGACGCACCTGAGCAGCTGAACAGCAACAAAATATTTCCCCACAATAACCCTTTGAAATTAGCATTATTATTCAGGATTTATAGTGAGAGAAGTTATTATATACCATAGTGATGTTTCCAAATTCAAGGATTATTTACATACTCCCCCATAAAAAATGTAGATGTTTTATATTCTTAGCAGATCCAGGCTCCTTTGGAAGCTTGAAGCTTAAAAAAAAATTTTTTTTGGCCACTAGAGGGAGACAGCTCTTTGAAAAACTGAGGCCATTTCTCCTGTTTGTGAGCATAAACAGATGAATCCTGTTTATGTTTTAAAACAGGTAACCAGGGCAGACCTCACAGGTGGACAAAGAAGAGGGCAAGTCCAGCACTCAACCTCAGTGCAGACCTCACTGAACAGCCCTCCTCATCACTTCCCTCTTCCATAGTCATCACTGCCCCTCAAAGCAAAGGTCCTTTTTACTTAGCCCTTGGCAGCTTATCAGTAGACAAACAAGCAAAACTTCTCTGTCTTTCTGCCTTAGCGTAAACTTTGTGGAGATAAAGCTCAATAAGTTGTTAGAACTGATTCGGTGTAAAAACATAGAATCCTAAAGATTTCAAGTGCTGTCACATAGAGCCTAAAACAGGCCCCTGCTCACTCAGACAAGCTCCTCTGTGTTCAACAATATTATTCTGAAATGGGAACCCAGGCATGTTTTCTCTGTTAGAGAGTTCTGGGTTTCCTGACGTAAGAGTTGCTCCTGACATCTCCTAGTTTAAAAAGTACAACTTCTGTAGTAAAGAAGTTGCTTTCTATGAAGTTAAATGTCTAGTATGGAGATCATGCAAGACCAGATCTGCAGGCAGGGCCCAGGAGGAAAGAAGCCGAGTGACTTTAGCCCAACGCCCTGTGTGGTGAATCTCAGAGATGCGAGGGTTTATTGGATAATAACTTGTGCCCGCCTCACCTCCTCTTAGGCAGAAAGTTTGACTCAAACCTGGAAGAACTGGCCCCCAAACCACAGTTACTAATGTTGCTTATGTCTTTTGTGGGCTTCCCTGGTAAAGAATCTGCCTGAAATGTGGGAGACCTGGGTTCGATCCCTGGGTTGGGAAGATCCCCTGGAGAAGGGAACAGCTACCCACTCCAGCATTTTGGCCTGGAGAATTCCATGGACTGTATGGTACATGGGGTCCCAAAGAGTTGGACTCGACTGAGCGACTTTCACTTTATGTGTTTTAAAGAGGTGAAAGGGTCTCCGCTATGAAATCAGTTGGTATTTTAGTTGTTTTCACCAGGCAGATCAGTCTTGGTTCATCATCTTCCTAGAAATGACATCCCTATCAGGCTCTTTAAAGGTTCTGCTGACTGCTTCTTCCTTCTTTTAAGTAAAATACATTTACTTTATTGGTAAATGATACGTTCTTGATCAAGAGGCTACTTCAACTGACTGATAAGGTTGAGTGACCTCTGTAGATTGTGTTGGCTATACTTCCATAACCAGATTTAAAATTAAACTTCAGTTACAGGCTGCAAACTTTGACTTGAAATATACATTCTCTGTGATAGGTACATTTAGTTCTTTTATAGCATGAGGTCAGAGTGCTGCACATATTTTGCATAATAACAGCATTTGGTGTTCAAAATTAGTCACTGTTTTCAAGAAGATAAACTGTCTCTGTAATGAATTATTTGCAGATTGCTTCAATCCTTGGATCTCTTCATTGAACAGACTCCCAATAACTGGACATTTGAGGTCAGCCTCTTGCAGTCAGGGAAGAGCTTGGGTCAAACCAAGACCAAACTTATCTGCCTGGATAAACATAGGTCTGGTAAATATCTTCCTTGGTGAGCTGGTCTGGTTCCACCTGACCCAGTTAAACCAGATGCATCATTAACATTAGTTAAAATTTCTCAAGGAGGGAGACTGGAGACTTCTTTCTGGAACCCAGTAGCGAGGCCCTGGTTTGAAAACAAATGCTGGGACTTCCCTGGTGGTCCAGGGGTTAAGACTGTGCCTTCCAGTGCAGGGGGTGCGAGTTCGATCCCGATCCCGGGAAGCTAGGATCCTGCCTGCCCTGTGGCTGGAAAAACCCAAAACAGAATAAACAGAAACTGTATTGTAACAAATTCAGGAAAAGACTTTAAAATGCTCCACATTAAAAAAAGTCTTAAAAAAGGAAGAGGTACTTTCTGTGTCTTGGCAACTAGTAGTCTTCCTGGTGGCTGTTGGTGCAAAGATCCATCTCACTCACATCCCCTTATGAAGCTGGGGGTTCATTGAAAGGGTTCTGTGGACTAGACATGGAGCTGGCAAGGACCCAAGGCCAAAGTGAGACTGGCTCCACCCATTCCATTCTGTCTTTCTAACAATACTCCGCATAGACTCGGCCACACCATGCCCTATAGACTAAGGGCAAAGTATATATCTTCACCTGATACATTTAGAGTTTTCTCCCAAAGCGTATGCCATTATCCACTTCTGGAATTCAAAAAGCTCTGAAAGCGTGAAGATTTTGATAACTTGAGGAAAATGCTGATCTTATCTGAACTCACTGGGTGATATACACTCACCTTGATCTGCTGCTGCTAAGTCGCTTCAGTCGTGTCCGACTCTGTGCGACCCCATAGACGGCAGCCCACCAGGTTCCTCTGTCCCTGGGATTCTCCAGGCAAGAATACTGGAGTGGGTTGCCATTGCCTTCTCCAATGCATGAAAGTGAAAAGTGAAAGTGAAGTCGCCCAGTCGTGCCCGACTCTTAGCGACCCCATGGACTGCAGCCTACCAGGCTCCTCCGTCCATGGGATTTTCGAGGCAAGAGTACTGGAGTGGGTTGCCATCACCTTGATCTAATGGGAGGCTATTTGTGGTCTTTTCTTTAATTCCACTTAGTGTGAACGTACATTCATTTTTCTGTAGAAATATTAACAGATTTGATAATTGGGTGATGCCTCGGATGCTGCTGGATTTTATATGATATATTCTACATGCACCATGTTACCTTTTCAAATCAGAAAAACGCTCAACTCCCAAACGTAGCTCGCCCCAAGCATTTTAAAGTGCCTGTGGACCGTTACAGGAAAGCAGGAAAGAAATACGTTACAGGCAAATAAACAATGAAAGTGGGTAGGGTGGGAAGAGAGGTGGAATAAATGAAGCTGAAATTTTAAAAAGCGTTATTATGGGAGATGATACCTACTCAGGACTCCTTATTTTATTTACCTTTGTGATCTTTCATTCCTTTCCCTATTTGACATGCAACTTTCTCTTCTCCAAAATGAACAGATTACCACTAGATTATGTCTGCAGTCTCTTTCATATTCACAACTCTATAATTCTGTGATTGTAGTTGCTTTTTTTCAAAGCAGTTCTTTCCATCTGGCAGCAAACAAGATGTGACAATTCTCTCTCTCTTTTTTTGTAGCAATTCCTTATCGAGGTTTACATGCTACTGCATTTTCCCTTCATATTTCACGTATTTAATGTAAACTCCTTCAACTAACCGTTTTTTCAGTTTTCTTGAAAAACATTAAGGAGTTTCTATTGGTTTAATGTGAGTTTTACATACAGCTTTTATGTAATTATTAAATAATCCATTTTACTTTCCTCAGCTTACACGATGATTTCTGTTTATCCAGCAAAGACATAAAGAGAGAACCTTAGGTCATTTGTACAAGAGTATTTGGGCCAGGGCTCAGAATTGCGTGCTCTTGACAGCCATGCTGAGATCACTTCCCTAGTTCTATTCTGAAGATAAAGTTCCTTTGTTACCTTGAATCGTGGTTTGAATTAGGTTAACTTCTCTCTTTTTTTCTGATTTATATGATGAGGTGATTGCTTAAAGATGGCAATTCTCCTACGGTACTGATCTTGACAAATGGTGCTACTCCGTCATCGGAGGCAGAACCTTGGGAACTATCCAAGACCCCTTTCTCTTACCACCCACGTGTTCAATTCATCACCAGGGCTGCTGCTGATTTTTAAGTTATAATATGTTTCTGGCCTGCACAAAATCCAAGGGCATAATATAAATAGCACCCTTGTCCCAGCCCTCGGGTTGTGAAATTGTAGCATTTTGTCCCACATGGACCCTTGGTGTTTTTATTTTGTTTCTTAAATGACTAGAATATTACAAAGTTGAAACCCCCAGTGCACCCCTCTCTGGTCTCATTCTCTTCTGTCCTTTCCAGAGGAAACCTCAGCGGTGATTTTGATGTTTATCGTTTCCATGGTGTTGGTACTATTATACGGAATATTGTGCTGGATGTTTTTATGTTAATATTTTAGACTGTATGTATTCATCTCCAACTGGTTTTTCTCACTTACTGTTATTCTTGAGATCTTCAGGAACTAGATATCTACTTCTCATTCTACATCTACATCTTTCGGGGCTTCTGCAGTCGTTCAGACAGTAAAGAATCTGCCTGGTGAAGCAGGAGACGTGGGTTTGATCACTGGGTCAGGAAGATCCCCTAGAGAAGGGCATGGCAACCCACTCCAGTATTGTTGCCTGGAAGTTCCATGGACAGAGGAGCCTGGCGGGCTACAGTCCATGAGGTCGCAAAGAGTGGGACGTGACTGAGCAGCTAACACTTTCAGTTCTTTTGGATACCTATATAGTGTTCTGTTCTTTGAATACTGATATCACTTATTCATACTCTTGTTAACGGATTTTTAGATTATTTCTACTTTTTTTGCCATTACAGACACTGTAACAATAAATACCCATGTATCGTTCTCCTTGTACAAGCTAATCCATGCCAGCTTCTCTGGTGCACAGTGGAGTTAGCTCAGCATTCGTGATTTCCTTTGACAAACTTTTTTTTAATGGTCACAGTGTTCTAAGCTTTCTGTCATCACTGGAACCACTAAAACATATTTTGACATACGAAAAAATCTCCTGCCTATTTCAGTAAGAAGATTTAGACATTTTATCATGAGAATATGCAGAATAAGTCTAGATGGTCCATCGTCAGGGTCACAGTAGGTACAGTCCTCCCATGGTGTGTGCAGGGGGTTGTTTCCAGGACTCTCCTGCATCCCCAGGCCAAAATCCATGGATGCTCAAGTCCTTTATACAAAAGGCATAGTGCGTGCATGCTCTTGCTTCAGCTGTGTCCAACTCTCTGTGACCCCATGGACTGTAGCCCAACAGGCTCCTCTGTCTTGGGTTCTTCAGGCAAAAATCCTGGAATGGGTTGCTATGCTCTCCTCCAGGGGATCTTCCCAACCCAGGAATCGAACCTGTGTCTCTCTTATGTCTCCTGCCTTGGGCCCCATCTTTTTGTTTTATGAACACTTCTTCACTTACTGGTTCTTCTACTAATTTTTGCATCCATCAATGGATATTGCCTGCAACAGTCACTTCTACAGTGTCCTCACAGCGATTTCCTATTTCCCCCTCTCAGTGTAATCAAGACAAGCTGAAGATATTTAGGGTTTATTATTATTTTTTTCTTTCACACAGACTTTGATTTTTATTCCTAATTTCACAAACTGAATATGTTCCCCTAAAATACAAAGCTATAAAAGATATCTGGGCTGGAATTGCAATTCTGACTCTTGGGGTTATTTGCCCTTAGCCGTCTCTGAACCTCGATTTCCTTTGCATTGTAGGGAGATAAATACCTGCCTTACAAATGATCAGAAGATCTAAGTGAATCAGTGCATGTAAAGTTTTTTTTTTTAGCCGCACTGGGTCTTCGTTGCAGGGGTTGGGCTTTCTCTAGTTGAGGCACTTGGGGGCTTCTCTCTTGCAATTCTCAGGCTTCTCTTGTTGTAAAGCACGGGTTTCCCCCAAGGCATGTGGGATTTTAGCCCCCCAACCAGGGATCAAACCCATGTCCCCTGCATTGGCATATTGGCAAGTGGATTATCAGTCCCTGGACCACCAGGAAAGTCCCGCATGTTAAGTCCTTCATATCAAGAAAGGTGGATGTTGTTATTCTTGCCTCCATCAGCACCCATGTCGCCTCCTCGTGGCTTCTGGATCCTGCTTTCTAACATGCAGATCTGATGACGACATGACCTTGTTCAGGCCTGTCTGTTGCTGCCTGTCATTGTCAGCAGTGGTTCCCAAGCCTGGCTTTGGATCAAAATGACATGAGGGGCCACTCCTTCGAGGTCAGCCCACCCTCGTGTTTCAAGGGTGTACTATCTGCTGCCTGTTTAATGAAGTTCTGCTTGCTTGAGCTGTAATTGAAAAAAATATATATAGGAGGCATCTTTAAAGGTCTATAAAAACGCAGTCTTACCAACTAGAATTGTGGTGGGATGGGTTCAGTCTGCAGTCTGGAGCAGTGAGGTCAGGGTCTACCACAAGGGACAGGATTCTGCAGCCCCATCTGAGGCTGATCGTATCAAGAGATAGCCTCTGCTCCCCGCCATGAAAGGCCCAAGCAGGACCACAGCGTGAGATTAGGAGTCAGGCTAGCACTCTTCGCCATTCCACTTAGTGTTTGGGTGATCTTGCTCACTTAGCTACCCTGTATATACAGGGTGCGTTCTTGTGTACCTGGGTGCTCACTCAGTTGTGTCCGAGTCTGCTCCTCTGTCCATGGGATTCTCCATGGGAGTGGATTGCCATTTCCTCCTCCAGGTGACCTTCCTAACACAGGGGATCTTCCCGAATGCAGGCATCTCCTGCTTGAGCAGGAGGATTCTTTACCACTGAGCCACCTGGGAAGCCCGAGTACATTCTCGAAGACCGTTTAATTTGAAGCGTGTGCAGATAAAACTGCTTTCCAAGTAGGAAGGCATAGAATGATTGTTGTATGAATTTTCTTTAATGCTGCCTTTTACCCTTTTTAAAAAAATGTGTAATTCTGATACATTACAGGGTGTTTTTTCTTTTGTTTTGATTCAGTACAGATATATAATTGTGAAAAGATGACCACAATAAGGTTAGTTGACAGCTCTATTGCATCACAGGCAGAGAACAGAATGTTGGGCGACAGCCATTCTAGAATTGATTAAGGTCAGACTACCTCCAGTCCTTAGGAACCTTGCAAGCTCCACCAGGATCCGAGCAATGTTATAATGGTGATAATAGCATTCGTCAAGTGCTTGCTGTGGGCCACACACATTTTATAAGCCTTTACTGGATTTTCTGCCAAATGAAAGCCCCGCAGATGCCTGGCGTCTGGACTTGGGGCTTTGTCTCCTGACCCACCGTGCTTGCTGCCCTGTGTTGACCTCCTGGCCAGCCTCCCAGGCCCTCCTCTGCCTGGTCCTTCTTGGCACGAAGCCTCATGGCTGTCCCTAGCTGTGCTTGTCCATCTCGAACTCTCGCCCACCACGTCTTCGTCATTGCTGCCCTTTTAGGGCAGTGCCGCCTCAGGCCAATGTGCCAGTAAGGACCCCCGACTATCTTGTCCAACTCTGGAACTTTCTGACTCTATGGTTCTGCTGAGAGGTGTCTCCTCCTACAGTTATGTTTGAACACAAGCACCTTGAAATAGAAAGTAAGTTCTGTACATAGATGGATACAATGACTGACACGTAGACAGATAATTTGTTGTTAAATGCTCTGGAGCTGGGGGCACTGCTGAAAAGTTCACAGGTATCTCCACCGAAGTCTACTGTCTCCTGTTGACACCCTGAGTTGAAAGGTTCACGTTACTAAATTCTGAGGAATTCACTGTGTGAGTTTAAATTGGGCAGAGAGGAGGGATAACAGCAAATTAAGAGATCACCCTTTTCCTTGACTCCTCCCTTTGGTCAGCCCAACTACGAAGTTAAGAGTTGACTTCTGTCATCTAAAATTCTGCCTCTCCGTGGGTGCTTCTATTTCTGGGATATTTGCCCCAAAATAATATGGTTTGTCGACTAAAAAAGGTGGGCAACGTGAGAGTTGCTAGTTAAGTTTTATTTGGGGGCAAATTGAGGACTGTAGCCCAGGAGAAAGCAGCTCAGATAGCTCTAAGAGGCTGCTCCAAAGAGGTAGTGGGGAAGGATAGTGTATATGTGATTTTGGTAAAGGGACAACACATGCAACCAAGCGTGCGTGCGTGCGTGCGTGCGTGCGTGCGTGTGTGTGTGTGTGTGTGTGTTTGGTAGAAAGTTTCTGCTGGTCTCCTGAAGCTTCTGCAAGTCACAAGAGTCAGTCACCATGCAAATCCCAGAGTATACTTTCCTATCCATCCAGGTGGAAGCCAAGGCCATAAATTAGTACCACAAATCCACTGAGTCCCATTTGGTACAACCTAGTGACTCTCTGGTTGTCTGACCCAGTCAGTTCCATACCGATCACTGTCTCTAAGGGTAATACTATGTAGGCATTGTTCATAAGGCACCCAGCCTAACTTCCCAGTGTTTCTAGGCTGATTATCCTTAGTGTGATTTAATTGTTCCCAACATTGAGGAGCTTTTAAACTTAAATGACCAAAGCCTGTTGTTAACTGTCTAAGCCCATCTCATAATGTGGGGGGGGGGTTCCTTTTAATAGAGGAGAGGTCACAGTTATTGATTGAGAGTTGGCTTGTTGTTTTGATTGAGCCTTATGAGCTGAAAAGAGACTTTAAACCTATGACCAGGGTCAGAGCAGGTATTATCAGTTGGCTGGGTAAGAGGATCCCATCTATTAGATTGGTGCAAGTGTAACTGCAGTTTTGCATTGTTGAACTTTGCCATTTGATATTGGAAAGACATTCTTAAATAAATATGGTTATGCCATATTAATAGCAATCATGAGTAGCCTGGATAGGATGAAAATTTCTTCTGAAATAAATTTTCTAAGGGCTGTCAAATCAGAGCTTTGGAGGGGGGATATCCACCATGTAACCCAGAAGTACTAGACAGAGGTAACTGACCACAAACCCAACAATTTGGATTGATTTATAAAATTAGAATAGAATCACATCCATTATATGAAAACATTGGATTCATATGCAAAGGTCCAAGAGGTCAGGAAAAATTATAGATGACCATGGGAGTCAGGTCCAGCATCTTGGGTAAGCTATCTACTTCTGATGTCATCTTCTCGTCCTGGTGTGAATGTAGTTCTCCTTTTTTTGAGGGTTATTTTAAGGTGAATTTGAGGTCAGCATTCCTCCCTATAGACCAGTCCAGTGTAGGAGCCCTTTTTAGTGGGAAATATAAATCAAAGAGTCAGTTCCCTTTAATTTTGCTGCATATGAGCTCGTTAAGAGCACCTGATGGGGGGGGCGGGGTCTTTCCATCTGGGTTGTAGTGAGTCCTTTAAATGATGTGTCTTCCAATATACCCCGATGGCTCAGATGGGAAAGAATCTGCCTGCGGTGCAGGAGACCTGGGTCCGATCCCTGGGTTGGGAAGATCCCTTGGAGAAGGGAATGGCTACCCACTCCAGTATTCTTACCTGGAAGAACCATGGACCAAGGAGCCAGGGACCCCATGGATTGTAGCTCACCGTGGTGAGCACACCCCCCCCAACCCCAGGTGAAAGAACTTGGGTCCTAGAGGTGGCATCCTGGGTTCCTGGGGATGCTCCCTTCTACTGTGTGGCTGATCCATCTCCAGCCACCCCAGCTTTGTCCGTCCACCTCTAACCTTTCAGACTCTGGTCCCATCACGGAGAGGCAGAGCCAGATGGGCCCAGCTGGGTCAGCAGAGGCCGGGGATTCTTGGAAGGCTCAGAACATTCCCTTCCTGGGAGGGAGCAGAGGGTGTGAGCTACTGCAAGGGGCTGCAGGGAAGTGCCTAATACCTCCATGCCTTCCCAGGCGGGAGAGAGTCCTGGGCGGGCAGCACGTGTCATCTGGCGCTGAGGGGCAGGTAAGCCCTGGACCCAGAGTGCCTCTGGAGTTCTTCTCCTGTCTTTATTCCCACCTCGCTGCTCCAGGGTTCACCTGCAGCAGGAACGAGAGGTCTCTGTGATTGGGAAGATCATGTGATGAAAAGACGGGGCAGGGGCCCAGGCTTAGCTGCCTTGAGGATTCAATTGCCAGGGAGCCTGAGGGCTGCGCCTCCAGTGTGGGGATGGAGCGGTGGGGTTCCAGGCCAGCTCTGCCTCCAGTGCTCTTGGCCCCAGATCACCGGGGACAGAGGGAGCTGGTCCCCAGTGAGTGCTCTCCGCACTATGTCCCCAGAGACCTGGGGCCTGTGGCCGATGGCAAGGTCGGTGGGCAGGGCCCTGGTCCCTCTCCCCATATAAAAAAAAACAAGAACTCAGGATCCCAAGCCACTGTGGGAGGTCCTAGAACCAAAAGAGACTTCCCCAAATTTGTCTGCACTCCCCAAGGAGGTGGACAGGCTCGAGGGGCCACTGCTGGTACCGAGGCTCAGGTTCCTCGTAGAGTTCAGGGGACGGAGGGAAATCCACTCTGGGGCTCTTCACTGGTCGTCATAACTGTCAACTAAAAACGATGCATGCTGTGAGCGTTGTGAGTTAAGTTTTATTTGGGGTGAAATGAGGACTGCAGCCTGGAGACAGCACCTCTGATAGCTCTTGGAAACTGCTCCAAAGAGGTCGGGGGGACGGACAGGGTATATGTGATTGTGATTCCGGCAAAGGGGTAGTACATACCGTCAAGCACGTGTTTTTTTTTTTTTTTTTTCCTGGTAGAGTTTTTTCTGTTCTTGTGGAGTTTCTGCTAGTCACGAGATATAGTAACTAGCAGACGGATTTCAGTGCTTTTCTGGATATGAGGAAACAACTGGATATCAGGGAAAACCAGCTCCTGAAAATATCTGACCACCATCCGAAGACCTTCCCTGCCAGCTTCCTGGCATACAGAGTGCCTCATTCCTGACCTCCACCCCAGACTCCTTGGCAGGGGGTGGGGTGGGGGACTGTCAGAGGTCAGCCGCTGCAGCAGCACGTGACTTAACCACTGTAGAGGTACAATAGATGGCAAGCACCCATGGCAAGTGCCTCTTTGTGGTTGACTTGTTGCACTTTCTCTCTGAAGGAGAACATCTCCAGACTTGCTAGTAAAGGGTGAGCCTAGACGTTTTTTAAAAGGGGGTTCTGTACCTTTAAATTCTGAAAGTGAACTTGGCTCAGGAAGGCCAGTAGTCAAGGTCCAGCCCCTAGAAGAGAGAATAGCTGCAGACTCTGCATCCTCAGCTGGGGCAGGCTCCTGGCGGCATGGCAGGGAAGCTGGGGGTCCTCCTTCTGGCCCTCGTGCTCAGCCTGGCGCAGCCAGCCTCGGCCCACCGGAAACTCCTGGTGTTTCTGTTGGACGGCTTCCGAGCAGACTACATCAGCGATGAGGCCCTGGAGTCCTTGCCCGGGTTCAAAGAGATTGTGAGCAGAGGAGTCAAAGTGGATTACTTGACCCCGGACTTTCCCACTCTCTCTTATCCCAACTACTACAGCCTCATGACGGGTGAGTACCCTGCCCTCCTGTGGGTGTGGAGGGCGGGCTGGAGTCCACCAGGAACAGTGAGCTCCTGGCATTAGAAATGTGTTTAAAGATTCAGTCTGCCTTCGTCTTTCGGGACCCCAGGGATAGGCAAGAAGTGTGTGTTCTCGGCTGAGGTTCCTTTTTGTGTGTGTGCATGAATGTGTTATTTTCCTAAAGTTATTCCCTAGGACCTGTTCTGGCTTCGCAGTGTGGCGAACAGAGGACTCTACGATTAGATGATGGTTAAAGTGGTTATTTGTTTTGCAAATTAACGATTCTAGCCAACTCCGTATTTTCTAAGTTGAAATTTAAAAAGCTGACAGGTCTTCGTTTGGATCACATTCCTTCCGTCCCTTTTGCTCTGCAGCCATCTGTCATCCTGGAACTGTTTTGACTTGTTGGGCTATGAAAGTTACACGTGGGATTCCTGCATGACTTGGATGGGGGGAGTATTCGGGTCATATCCTAAAGTATTACTTAGCAACACTACTTGCTCCTTCTTTTGCCTTTTTGGGCCAGGTACGATGACATGGAGAAGAAAAAATTGATGCATAGTTCAGATTCCTGTTTTTAACTTCTAGCATCTGTTAAGAAAACAAAACCCAAATCCCCATCTCACCCAAACTCGGCCAATGTTGGGAAAGCTGACTTTTGCCTAAAGATGATCTTTACCTGGGATTGCAGGCACGCCGAATGTGATTCCATGAACTTGATCCTCTATCTGTGTCATAGAATGTACATCCTGATGGCACAGTGGGATTCCTAGCTTCCAGTTTGTTTACCAGTTAACCACTGCAAGGGCCAGCAAGAGGCACTCAGAAAGAATTTAGCGACTGTCCAAGGACGCTGGTGAGAATGCACTGTTATTGATGATGCTTATGTAGGACTTAGCTCTGTGCTCTGAGCATAGGAAAAAACTCCATGAATTATGTTAACAGGAAGGGAATGAGAACTCTGGTATCTCATTATGGATCTTCACAGAACAGCAAAGCCCCAGGATTCTGGAAAGACAAATTGCTATGTCTGACTTCATACATGGAGACCGAACGCATGTGTACATAAAAATGTTGTAAGATGAAGGAGGGGAGAGAGTTGGGGAATTAGAAATAAGGGCACGGAGAGGAAAGAAAATCCAGAGTGCACACAGCAAGGAAATTATTTGTCCATTTAAAAATGTCTCCCTCCAACAGACAAATGAAGAGCATCTCTAAGATCTTCTGGTCCTCACTTGGCATGGCTCTCCCCTTGCGGGGAAGGAAGCCGTTTACTGGCTGCTGGGCCACACACAGATGCTATTGTGTCACAGCCCGGCTTCCACTCCGTCCGTTTGGGGTTTTCACACCCGCAGACCACCCCCCACACCAGCTGTCTTTCAGAGCCTTGCCGGAAGACTCAATTCACAAACTGCCACGCGCATTTTTCTGTCTCAGTAAAAGATGAACAAAATCCAGTCTGAGCAAGCCAGACTCCAGTGAGCAAAAAGGGACCGTTACAGTCTCCGTGGAGAAGGCAAGCCAGTGACACGGCCCTTTGTTCGTCAGATCCCCCC
>SJYV01030422.1:358612-378197 GCA_006410875.1 Neotragus pygmaeus
TGTTGAAACTTTTTTTTGGGTTTTTTTTTTTTTTTTTTTTTTTTGCTAGAAAAACAAACACATGCATACTACACTCACAATTCAGTGCTCATACAATATAAGAGAATATAGTGATGAGAAATACCAGATGGTCTTTGACATGACAACATATATACACCTATAATATCTAGTAGATTTGGGGTTTTTTTCCAGTGTGAGAGAAACATGTCTCAAAAACTCATCAAAGTTTCAAACACCCCCCAAGTCCTCTGGTTCATTTTGTCTGCCAAGTACTCTTGGGTCAGAATATTCTAAGAGTCTCTGGATGGCATCACTGACTCAACAGACACGAGTTGGAGCAAACTCAGGGAGACAGTGAAGGACTGGGAAGCCTGGCATGCTGCAGTCCATGGGTCACAAAGAGTCGGACACGGCTTGGTGACTGAACAACAGCTCTGGGTTGAATGCACCTGGGGTGCTTTCCTTTGTTGGTACCGGGGGGTAAGGTCTGCGTCGCTGCTGCTGTGGTCTGTCTGCATCAGCAAGGAAAAGGTGACACATTTGCGTTTCAAGTCAGAGGTTGTCTCAGAGGCGTGATCTATCTTCGATCTTTGAAAGCCTCCTTTCCAGGCTCGGCCAGTCCCGTGGCAGAGAGGCTGGGGAGGGTGGTGTCGCTCTGGAGTGCTGCCTGCCACGGACTGCTCCCCCAGCTCTCCCGAGCCTTCAGAGCTGTTCAGCCACAGCCAGCCTCCTCTCACAGGATGGTGTCTCGGCCAAGGTTTCTCAGCAATGTCCATTATAGTCATTGGAAAGCCTTAAAGAGAAACCCAGGGACGCACTCCCATTCTTCACAAATCATGGCAAATCTGCTTCTTCATAAAACATCTTACAAGGGTGTGACTCAGGGCCCGTAATAAGCTCTCAGGAGACGGCCATGAGCAAAACCAGATACAGGCTCTCCCTGCCTCTGCCCCGCTCCCCCAGGGAACTTACCATCCATCCAGTCCAGGAGACAGATGATAATCTAATACTTGCCTGGATAAATGAAAAGTCCACTTCTTTAAAGTATAATGACGAAAAGTCGATTGCCTTATGACTTCATCTAATAGGGGATCTGGTTTCACCCTAGAGGGTGATGTATGTTAACACCTGAGGGCATGGTGGGAGGGTAGTGGTGGAAGGACCATCCGATCTGAGCAGATGACATGTGTTAAGGGATGAGAGGAGCTTGGAAGTTTCAAAAAACTAAGAGAGGAGGATGGACGGGGTGTGGGTGAGGTGGAGAGAAGCTGAGGTCAGGCCGGGCTCCATGCATGGGGCCAACTAAAAAATGTATTCTTATCCTGAGAGGAACTAGAAGTCACTGGAAGGTCTTAAGCAAGGAGGGGACAGTATTGTATGTGAATTTGATAAGAGAACTCTGGCAGGGCCTTGGAGCAGGGAGCACAGGCATCCGGAGGGGGTGGACGAAGGGCGGCCAGCCCACCAGGAAGGTCCTGCATGGACCCAGGAGAGAGGTGAGAACAGTGTGGACGAGGGTAGCAGAGGTGGGGAGAAACAGGGGGGTTGGGGACACACTTAGGGGCTAAAATCACCAGGACCTGGCAATGCACTGGATCTGCGATGGAGGGGTCGAGCAGCGACCAGCCGGACACTTGGTTTCCGGCTTACAGATTGGTACAGAGGGAGGCCGAGTTTTTGCTTAACCTGGGAATTGAAAGAGGAGCGATGTGGAGGCAGAGGAATGTCTGAGTTGACCCTGTCAAGTCACAGGCTGAGAGAGGGGAGCTGGAGACACGTCGAGGTGGTGCAGGGAGGACCCGGGGTGATGAAGCTCTGGCCGGGAAGGTCAGCCAGGGGAGAGGCAACAAGCAGAGAGGAGAGTGTCCCAGGCACGGCCTGGGGGACGCTGGCGCTCGAGGATCAGATGGGGTGAGTGAGGCTGCAGAGGAAGCAAAGGGGTTGCTCCGGAAGCAGGAGGAAAGACAGAAGAGCCATGAAAAGTACAACGAAGGAGAGTGACGTCACCCTTTGAAGGCATCTGATGAGTGGCCTGACGTCACCCGAGGGGCAGGGGAGGGCCCACTGGAGAGCAGTCCAGCTGAAATCTGTTGGCCCCACTTGCTGCAGAGACAAGGGGAAAGAAAAGGTTCCAAGAGAGAGTGCCCATCCCAGGGTTCCCTGCTGAGGGGCAAAGACAGTATCTGGATTTATTATCTGCAGCATCACTGACCAGCTCCAAACGCTGTAGCTGTTTAATTTCAGTGTAGTATCAAGAAGGGTTCATAATAATAACCCCACAGTATTCTTTAATTTCCCTCTATTGCAGGAGAGTCTGAGCTTGTATAGTGACAATAATCATTGTACCTCATCTGATACTGGTTTCTGAAGGAAACAAAATATACAAAGAATAAAATTTGTCATGATTTTTTCCCCACACTTTTCAATTAAACAGGAAACAAACNAAAAAAAAAAAATAAGGCTCTCTTCTTCAAAACACTTAACTTCCATCCACTAGAAAATTATTTTAATATATCCGAGCAACACTTGACTCTCATGGACCAAAATACTGTCAAAATAAACACGGGAACCTGCGATGGTGACAGTCAGCCACGCCCCCAAGGACGCGGCATCCGAACGCAAGGAACAGCCCTTCACAGCGGCTGCACGTCAACCTGCTTTATTTTACAGCTGAGAAAACAACAGCCTCAGATGAAGAGATGACTGCCCCAAGGTCTTGCCGTCTACTAATCAGCTTCCTGGCTCCGACACTTTTCCGCTCTTTTCCTGAATGATCCTTCCTTCCTGGCAGCTCCCTCCAAGGACCACCAAGCTGAGCCCGTGGAAATCACGCCTCTCCAAACTTCCTAGAACACAGGTCTCACCTTCCAAGTGCCACTTGGCTTGCTAACTCTGCTGCGTCTTGTAACAATAACCCCTGCGAGCTGCATTTTATGCAGGTGTACGGTTGCTGAATACGTGTCTCAGGAGAGCTTATTAAAACAGCTAAGCCAATTAGCTCTCTTAGACACATGTAACCTTTTCCAGGGAGACACATCGGAGGCACAGGAGCTTGTGGGGACAAGTCCTTGGGGGAAGCTTGGCCTTTGATCTCAGAGACCCTTTCCCGAGTCGGCCTGGCCCATAGGGCTGGGAGAACTCTTCTGATCTGGGGGCCATGGGGCTAGGGGGACTGGCCCGGGCACAAGGTGCCACAAGGGCTGGCTGGTGACCAAGGGCAGAGGGCTGAGATGAGAAGCACCCAATCAACAGAGAGGATTGTGGAAACTCCACCGACAATGACTCCCTGGGCATAAGAGGTGACTGAGAGAAACCCAAGGGCGGGGGCGGCCTGTGCCTAACCCTGGCTGGGCAGCTGCTTTTGGAAGGCGGNTGAGAAGCACCCAATCAACAGAGAGGATTGTGGAAACTCCACCGACAATGACTCCCTGGGCATAAGAGGTGACTGAGAGAAACCCAAGGGCGGGGGCGGCCTGTGCCTAACCCTGGCTGGGCAGCTGCTTTTGGAAGGCGGTGGGGAAACTTCAGCACAGCATTGTGAGGCCCAAAGTGGGTTGCGATCTCTGCCTCTGGGAGTCCAATGGGAAAGTCTCTGTCCCGGGACAGGGATCACACTTCTCCCCAGCAGACCCAGGTGAGGCCTGAGGGACCCCCTGGCGCCCCCTTCTTACCAGCCACGAGCATCATCTCTGGGTCTCAGGCACATGATTCAAGGTCATCAAAATCTTGCAAATGACTGCATGATCACAATGACGTCATGCTCCTCCCTGGGGCGGAGGGGGAAGGCTTGACTGCTGCACACGGGGTGTCCCTACCAAAGCCTCCTCCCTGAACAGTGGTTTCCTGGTATTTGGATCCGAGAAGGCTTCCCTGGTGGCTCAGATGCTAAAGGAAGGAACCTGGGGGACACGTTTCAGTCCTTATCTGGAGTGTCAGCTGCTGACCACAATTACCCATTTCAGACTTTGTCTGTGCAGTCAGTCGTTAAACCGTGTTCAATGCTTTGTGACCCCATGAACTGTATCCTGCCAGGCTCCTCTGTCCATGGGATTTTCCCAGACAAGAGTTCTGGAGTGGGTTGCCATTTCCTTCTCCAGGGGCTCTTCCTGACCTAGGGATCAAACCTGCATCTCTTGCATCTCCTGCATTGACAAAAAATAAAATAAACAAATATACTTCCATTGGGCTAAACCTCTGAGACTCTGGGGCTTATCTGTTTCTACCACTGATACTAATCTAACTAATACTCCTTGCTCCTTGAACCCAAGTTTCTTTACCTACTAAAACCAAAGTCCCTGGATCTTGAGATCTGGCCATTTCCAGTTTCTGAGCTCTTGGCTCCTGCCTTAGTCTCTCAGCTGCAGCTTTGTCCTAGTCTCTCTAGTTCCATGAACACAGTATGTCCAGGCCTGCTCCTCTTAGAACCTTAGCACATCTTCCTTTCTTATGCCTAAGATGCTCCTAGAAACCTGTCCACATTCGCATCCAATGCCATGTCTGCTGTGATCACAGCATCATCCACGGTGGGGGGTGACTGCGGACTCCTTGTCTGCCTTGAGACCTGAGATGTGCTTGTTTGTCATCAGAATATACCAACTCCTAGCAGGAGTCAGTTGGAGAAGGCAATGGCACCCTGCTCCAGTACTCTTGCCTGGAAAATCCCATGGACGGAGGAGCCTGCTAGGCTGCAATCCATGGGGTCACTGAGTCGGACATGACTGAGCATCTTCACTTTCACTTTTCACTTTCATGCATTGGAGAGGGAGATGGCAACCCACTCCAGTGTTCTTGCCTAAAGAATCCCAGAGATGGGGGAGCCTGGTGGGCTGCCATCTCTGGGGTCACACAGAGTCGGACACAACTGANAAGCATCTCAGCAGATATCAATGCCAGTGGTGGGTCACGTGACCATTCCTAGTCATAAGTGAGCCTGGGCACTTGAGAAAGTTTTCCTCTTTTTATACTAAGGGATGGAAAGAAACTTCGGAATGACTTCAGTTTAGCCAAGAATAAGTCTACCAAATCAGCCACTGAAATTTTATCCTTTCTTATATTTTGTTATATTCACTTCCACTCTTTCTTAGACATAATCATCTTTTAAATATTTACAAAAATGAGATAATTCCTTTACCAACTATTCACTAGCCTTTTTTCACATAAAATAGTATGCCAGTGAATACAAATGATATAATTTTAATTCCTGTATGGCATTTCATTATTTGGATGTGCCATAATTTAAACATACCTCTATTACCAAATGTTTAAATTGCTTCTTTATTTTATATTCTAAATAATATTGTATTAAAGATGCTTGTATATGCAATTTTATTTTCTTAGAATATGTTTTCTGAAGTGGCTTTCAAGGCAAAGCATGTATACAATCAAAAATGGCAAAAATATTACCTAACATTGCCACTATAGAGGAGCGCGACCCAGAAATTCACTCCTAGGCATATGCCCTCATATTGCTGTTTTTCAAACACTGGTCTTGATTCACAGGGACAGTGATATTAAATATGGATCGCAAACCCGTGTTTTAAAAAACCTACATAAAACAGAACAAGAATATTAGCAGGCGTTGCACATACTTTGGCGCAACATCTGTTTCTTCTGTGAGTGTGTGTCTTCTGTGCTGCGTCATGAAGCAAAATGAGTATTTTGCCACGGGTGACAAAAGGTTTTTTTAAAATGTTCCCATAGAGGAATGCTCGTGCATGCCTCCTGATTCCAGCATTCATTTTTAATTTCTGCTTCTTGTTAACTGTCTTGATAAGAAGTTCTGTAACAGTAACAAATTACAGTGGTGAGGGCAATGTTCCTATTTGCTTCTGACCTAAATGAAAATGTGTTCCGTGAAGTTTTGAAATATAGAATTTTCACCATTGTTAGTAACTAGTCTGTCAGTGAAGTTTTCATTTCCTCTTTACATCAAGTTTCATAGAGGTTTTCTTTTTTTATTTATAATGAGTTGGATTTATTTTTAGTTAACTGTTAAGATTAATTTCTAGTTTTATTACCTGTGGTCAGAGATAATGTGCATTGTCCTATAAAGTTTCTACTTTGGGGAAGTTATTGATATTTTCTCTGTGGATAAGAATATGGTCAGCTTTTCCAACTGTTGTATTTTTATAATAATTCCATTCTTATAAGAATTCTATAATAATAAGATTCAATAATAACATTCTATAATAATAAGATAAATTTTCAATGTCTATTGACTACAACTTGGGCTTCCCAGGTGGGTCAGACGGTAAAGAATTCACCTGCAATGCAGGAGACCCTGGTTTTATCCTTGGGTTGGGAAGATCCCCTGGAGGAGGGCATGGAANTATAATAATAAGATAAATTTTCAATGTCTATTGACTACAACTTGGGCTTCCCAGGTGGGTCAGACGGTAAAGAATTCACCTGCAATGCAGGAGACCCTGGTTTTATCCTTGGGTTGGGAAGATCCCCTGGAGGAGGGCATGGAAACCCACTCCAGTTTTCTTGCCTGGAGAATTCCATGGACAGAGGAGCCTGGTGGGCTACAGTCCATAGGGTCACAAAGAGTTGGACATGACTGAGGTGACTGAGCTCACACGCACATTGAATACAACTTATTGATACTAACATTGAAAGCCTCTGTATCTTTATGTAGCTATGTCTTATATATTTCTTTTTTCTTTTTATCTTGAGCTGTCATTAAAGTCTCCCACCAAGACTGTAAATTTGCACTTTATATTTCCAAGGCTTTTGTGTGTTATGTTGTGTATATTTATGGTACATAAATACTAATTCACATTCTAAATGATTAATGTGGATTTGTAGCTGTTTCAGGCTTATGAGACCATAATCAACTTTAATACTATTGATAGACCTGATTTTTTGATTTACTTTTGGTGGGTTTCTTTGGTCTACTCTGTTATATCTAACATTTCTGTGTCCTTTTACTAAAACTATTTAAAAAATAGTTTATAGTTACTTCATGTTGACATTCTTACAAGAATAGAGTGTAACCCATTCACATTTATTTTGAAACAAGTATATTTGATTTTCCCTTTAATTATGCCTTCAGTATTAGTGCTTCTTGGGTATTTCTTTTTTTAAAAAACTCGTGTACTTTGATTTTTATGCATCTTTTTTTTCCTTTAGTGACTTGGAAGTTATGCACACAGCTTTTTTCTGTATATTCCAATCATTTAAAATCAATGTCTAGAATAAAAGCTATATNGTATTAGTGCTTCTTGGGTATTTCTTTTTTTAAAAAACTCGTGTACTTTGATTTTTATGCATCTTTTTTTTCCTTTAGTGACTTGGAAGTTATGCACACAGCTTTTTTCTGTATATTACAATCATTTAAAATCAGTGTCTAGAATAAAAGCTATATATTAATGATTCCTTTCTGCTAACAAAAATAAAAATGCTTTTCCTTTCATTTTTGTTGAAATAACTCGGAACTTTGGATACAGGTGATTATATTAAACATTTTTAAAATATGCATCTTATTTTTCCAAAAAAATTTTCACATAACTACATTAATACTTATTACTAATACTTAACTGTTTTTGAGACTTCATCATTTGCTGTTGCTTTATTTTAAAACCCGATCGTATTCATTCTTAGTTTCTTTTATTTTGACTTATTTATCAATAAACTTGAGTAAATCTTAATAGTATTGCAATATCTCTGTCCTTAGTTTCCATAATTTCTGTCCATGCATGTCTAAATTCATCAGGTATTATTTTAAAAGAATACCTGAAGTTTCAGAGTCAGGTAACCCTAGATTCTAATGCTAGCTCCTCCTCACACTTGCACTGTGGTAGTGGGAAAATCTCTCCACCGCTCTGACTCAGTTTCTCCTGATAAAAGGGAGGCACGATCCAGTATTATATAGGATACATAAGGATTATACCAAATTTACGTGGGACTCGTTTTCTCTGGGCTACAAGAAAGCTGACCGTCTGGCCTCCAGACCCCTCCTTGCCTGGGAATGTTGCCGTCCTTGTTGGTCTCCACTCATCTCCTTGTTTCTCCCTTAGAACTCTTGTTTCCACTGCTCTCGTCGCTTGGGGCATCTCTTTCTGTCCACCTCCATCCCCCAACACATCGGCCAGACACAGTCTATGAGACTGAGTCCAAATGGGGATTCGGGGAAAGCTTCCAGGAGGAAACAACTTCTGAATTACATGTGCCTGTGTCTGAGTTCCCTTACCACCCAGGAAACAGGCACCTCACTCTAGACTTCGAGTCTGACACTGTTTTCACAAGGTCCTCTCCCACTAGGCTAGATTTTAGAATAAAACTGGATGGAGATGCTATGTCTGAACATAGTGATCTAGTTGGTGCCCAAGAAATAGACTCAACTATTTTAAACTGAGGCTGGCTCATTCCTCTCCTGCTGTATTTTCTGATGGTAAGGTTTGGTGTCTCTTTCTCAGGGCAACCATTTCAACTTGTTCAGGGCTTGTGGTGAAAAAACTGAGGCCACAGCAGCTCCTAACATCTAAATGCCTTTCATTCTTTTATTTCATTTTGGAAGAGGCAAGAGTCTAGCTTAGAATCCTTGCTTGAACTCAGTGATTTTTAGGTATTTCCATCAGTACAGTACTTCTGAGTCCAGTTAGACTATTATTCCCAGGCTAGTCAGATACTACCTTATACTTGATACTGGGCTTCCCTTGTGGCTCAGCTGGTAAAGAATCTGCCTACAGTGTGGGAGACCTGGGTTCGATCCTTGGGTTAGAAAGATCCCTTGGAGAAGGGAAAGGCTTCCCGCTCCAATATTCTGGACTGGAGAATTCCATGGACTGGATAGTCCACGGGGTTGCAAAGAGTCAGACATGACTGAGCGACTTGCGCTTTTCACTTTCTCTACTTGATTCTAGAACAGGCCAAGATACACTAGAAAAATTAGTAGTTGTAAAAATTCTATAGAAAAAAAGTTTTAATTGAGACATTTTGTGTTCTAATTAATTTTTGTCATTGTTTCAAACTGAGAAAGATAACCATTAACCAATTTTGCTAGTTCTTGTCAGAAGATACCAGTGTTGTATCGTCATTCATCGTTCAATCACTCAGTTGTGCTCGACTCTTTGCAATCTCATGGACTGTAGCATGTCAGGCTTCCCTGTCCTTCACTATCTCCCAGAGTTTGCTCAAAGTCCATTGACTCAATGTCCATTGAGTCTGTGATGCCATCGGACCATCTCACCCTCAGTCACCCTCTTCTCCTCCTACCCAAATGTTGTATAGAAATGACATATAAGACCCACTTAAACAAAATTAGAGCTAAATACACCACCTATCACCTATACATTTTAATTTAATAAACAGGAACAAAAATTTTTGTTTCAACTAATGTTATTTGCTTCCTAAAATTGTCCTATGACCCTATCTTGATTACTGAAGAAGGTAACCATTTACCATCTTTCTCCTCCTTAGGCTGTGAAGTTGAGATTCTTGGTGTCAGACCTACTTACTGCCTCGAGTATAAATCTGTCCCAACGGATATCAATTTTGTCAACGCAGTCAGCGGCGCTCTTGATGTCTTCAAGTGAGTGTCCCAAATTCTTAGCCATGCCAGTGTTCTTCCTTGTTTCCAGGACCAATAAAGAATGCTCAAGTGGATTAAGAACCCTTTGGGAGAGGTGGCACAATATTTCAGAGAGGTGGTGAGCCTTTCATGTGGTGATTGCTACCTGCCAGTGTGAAAAATTTTAGGTGGGGGTGGTCTTTGGAAATAGTGAATTGAGAGCAAAGAACTCTCCAGGTATTTGGGACTTTCTTCTTTATGCTGATGGACAGTAGAGAAGCCATGTAAATGTCAGCGTTTCTCTAATCATGATATAGTGAATGCTTGGCTCTCAGAAGACATTGATAAGTTTTTGGCAAAAAAGAAAAAGGAGAGGGTGGAGATCTGTGGTGGAAAACATTTGGAGAAATTGCCTACTCTGCCATCTTCTTGGAAATATACAAAGCCTATTGGCATATTAGAACATAAAAGCTTTTTTCTTCTTCCCCATGGAACTATCATCACACCCAGTTTGAAAAACGCAGAAGTCAGTAGAGCTCTCCGGAATAGCAGACGAGAGTCAGGGAAACTGACTTAACTTCTAAGTCATGAATTTTTTCATAGTCAACAATTTCAATTATCCCTTTAAACTGCCTCCATTTCTCTCTGCCTAATTCCTTCTTTTCAATCCACTTCAGTAAGGAAAATGGATGTGACATCCTGAACATTTTTGTATTGCAAAGAGATCTGGGCAGAATGGATGTGACATCCTGAATTTTTTTATATTGCAAAGAGATCTGGACAGAATCCTAAGGTGATGGGAGATCTGGGTATCCCTGAAACCCCAGGGCTGGGGGCCCCACATAGCTTTCAGGTAACTGGGCTCATGGCCACATGTCCTTCTGGCATGGTTCCTGGGCTAGAGGCTATAAAGGGCCAGAAACAGATCTGTAGGCGTTCCCATCCGTCGCTGCTCACCCGGCCCCTCCGTTACAAATGAGCTGACCTGTGATGGAGACCAGACCCATGTGGAAAACAGCTGGCCACCAAGAATTTGTCAGCTAAGCTCCAAACAGGCAAGCACACTCAGCCCTTGAAGACTCCGGTCCCTCATGAATCAATGCGCTCCCACATAGACGTCTTTCACAAAAGGCATGCATATAAATCCCCAAATCGCAAGCATCGCAGCTCCAGTGTTCCTGGCATCTGGGGTTGACAGCTTCCTGACACAAAGCCATCAGGTAAACCTGTGAGACTTACTAGCTTTCTGACCACATGGAGATTTATGAATATGCCAAGTAGACTTAAAGAAGCCAGCCCAGTGGCTGCTGTATTAAGGTGCAGTGTCTAAAACGTAGTGACCTGAAAGCATTTCATTGAACTTCAGGACAACGAGTCAACCCTGTGAAATTCTCCCCACGTCCAAGCCCCACCCTGGAGGTGTGCACAGTAAACATAGGATGTACTGTGTGGACCAGCACGTCTGGGATGCTCCAGGCTCAAGTACATAAGGCAGCTAAACCCGGAGGCATGTCTGAGGGCATGACTTTGTGGAAAGTTCTATTATGCACAAACATGGTGAAGGAAATGCCCTCAGCCCATCAGCCCATCAGTGTAATGAACATGGGCCTCAAAAAAGTTTAGGGATAGGTATGAACATGCCATTTCCGAGTAAAGAACTTTTCCCCACCGCCTACATTATGCAGACCCTGAGATGTTTTGTTCTCTGCTATCTGTAAACGCAGAGGGATTTATTATTAGTCATCCACATGTTAGCAAGTATGAATGATGATAATATTATTTGTGAGAAATTACCAATAATAACTGAACCCAGTCCCCACCATGGAGGACGGACTGATGCTGAAGCTGAAACTCCAATGCTTTGGCCACTTGATGTGAACAGCCAATTCATTGGAAANTGGCATCATGGACTCGATGGACGTGAGTCTGAGTGAATTCCGAGAGATGGTGATGAACAGGGAGGCCTGGCGTGCTGTGATTCTTGGGGTCGCAGAGAGTCGGACACGACTGAGCGACTGAACTGAACTGAACTCGCTGGAAGGCCAGCAGTAATGGGACAGCCGTCACTTGAATGATCGCTCCTCTTTTTTCTAATCTTGCAAAGGCACCGGGCAGGGAGGGGGGCTTTCAGAACCGTCCCCTGCCTGTGGCCACCTCTTCCAACTCCTGGGTCCTGATGAGCTGAGAGGGGAGGGGACGCTGAAGCACATTCTGCGGCTCTGGTCACCATGGTGCTCGGGACTGGCAGGTCTAGACACACTCTTCCTGTCTCTCCCTCGGAGAACCCGCTTGCTGTTTTAGGGTGTCAGCTGTGCCTGGCCTACAGGCCCGCCCCCACCGGGGCCGCAGGTCGGCAGGGGAGAAGGCTGGGGGGCTTCTCTCAGCTGCATGTCTCTCCCTGCCCCCCCAGGAGCGGCCAGGCGGACCTCGCGGCCATCTACTACGAGCGCGTCGACGTGGAGGGCCACCATTACGGGCCCTCGTCGGCACAGAGGAAAGACGCCGTGAAGGCCGTGGACACCGTGATGGCGCACATGACCAAGTGGATCCAGGTGACCGGAAACCCGGCCCATGGGCTGACCTCCCTCTGTCCCACTCCTCTGTCTGCTGGACTGTGCCAGCCCTCGGCATCCCCTTCTCACTCTGAGAGCTGACTGGGCCAGCTCGAGGGTCTGGGGGGACAGGTGGTGGTGGGGGAGTAGGTTCTCTTTTTCTTCATACAGTGAAAGTCACTCAGTCGTGTCCAACTCTTTGTGACCTCTATACCGTCCCTGGAACTCTCCAGGTCAGAATACTAGAGTGGGTAGCCTTTCCCTTCTCCAGGGGATCTTCCCAACCCAAGGATCGAACCCAGGTCTCCCGCATTGCAGGCAGATTCTTCACCAGCTGAGCCCCCAGGGAANTGACCTCTATACCGTCCCTGGAACTCTCCAGGTCAGAATACTAGAGTGGGTAGCCTTTCCCTTCTCCAGGGGATCTTCCCAACCCAAGGATCGAACCCAGGTCTCCCGCATTGCAGGCAGATTCTTCACCAGCTGAGCCCCCAGGGAAGCTTTTCTTCATATAGCGTCTCCAAACGCCGCAAGATCCCCTGTGAACAGCCAGGCCAGTGGTGCTGAAGTGACCTGATCTGCATGGCCGCCTGGCTCAGCGGGTGAGATGGGCGGATGCTTTACCCCAGGCCTATCAGTCCAGTCACCAGGTTGCTGTGGGCATCAAAACCAGGCCTGGGTTCTCTCCCTGATCCTGCCACACCCTTACTGCGTGACTTTAAGCAAAGTATTGTTTCTTAATTTTATTTTTTTATGGCAGTATAGTTGATTTGAAATGTGCTAATTTCAGGTGTGCAGTAAAGCGATTCAGTTACACGCACACACACATATATGTATATGGTCCTTTTTCATTATAGGCTATTACAATGTATTGAATATAGTCCCTTGTATTTTTACAGTATTCCCAGGTGGCCCAGTGGTAAAGAATACACCTGCCAAACAGGAGCCTCGGGAGACTTGGGTTCGATCCCTGAGTCAGGAAGATCTCCTGGAGGAGGGCATGGCAACCCACTCCAGTATTCTTGCCTGGAGAATCCCATGGACAGAGGAGCCTGGTGGGCCACGGTCCATGGGTTTGCAAAGAGTTGGACATGACTGACCGACTAAACCACCACCACCGCCTTATGTTCATTTTACATACAGTAGTGNGGCAACCCACTCCAGTATTCTTGCCTGGAGAATCCCATGGACAGAGGAGCCTGGTGGGCCACGGTCCATGGGTTTGCAAAGAGTTGGACATGACTGACCGACTAAACCACCACCACCGCCTTATGTTCATTTTACATACAGTAGTGTATATATTAATCCCAACCTCCTAATTTAGCCTTCTCCTTCCACTTTCCCCTTTTGTAGCCATAAGTTTGATTTCTATGCCCATGAGTCTAATTCTGTTTTGTAAATAATTTCATTTGAAGCATTTTTTTTTAGATTCCACATAAAAATGTTATCATGATATTTGACTTTCTCTGTCTGACGTAAAGCATTAATTTTTAAAATTTTCCTGGGCTTAACTTTTCAAACGTGTGTAAAATGGGCAAATGATAGTCATCGTATTTCCCCCGTGAGTATGTTGCAAGCCCCAAAGAGGATGAAAACCGACTGGCTACCTTAAAAACCTGGAACCTGTGTGTATCATGTTCAGCATGGGCTCCCGGGCTTCCCTCCCCAAAGCACTTCTGCTACAATTTTGAGCCATGTTGCATTAAGGCAGACAATTAGATGATTAAATTCAGAACTGAGGATGAACTCTTTCTCCTAAAGCCCGTAAGTTAAGTAAGGACTCTGGGAAGGTCAGGTACACACTGTTATATTTAAAGCGGATAACCAACAAACACCTACTGTATAGACAGGGAACTCTGCTCAGTGTTATGTGGCAGCCTGGATGGGAGAGGAGTTTGAGGGGAGAGTGGATACATGTATATGTACGGCTGAGTCCCTTCACTGTTCACCTGAAACTATCATAACATTGTTAATTGGCTATACCCCAATGAATGTTTTGGTGTGAAAAAAATTAAAAAGAAAATGAAAACACCTCTTTGCAAGACAGCCAGTGTTGAGATGGCCCTTCTGTGGACACCGTCCTGACCGCCTCTCCTGCCCCCCACCCGCCCCCAAGGAACGGGAGCTGCAGGACGACCTTAACGTCATCATCTTCTCAGATCACGGGATGACTGACATTTCCTGGATAGACAAAGTGATCGAGCTGGATAACTACATCAACCTCCGTGACCTGCAGCAGCTGAAGGGGCGAGGGCCCGTCGTGAGCCTGTGGCCGGCCCCCGGGAAGCATTTTGAGGTAAGAAGGGTGGGTGGTGGGCCGAATCGGCGGGGACGGGGGTGTCTGTGCTGGGTCTTTATCTGTAGTTTCAAGGCGGAAACCCTGGGCAACCTCGGGATGCCAGGACTCTGGAGATAGGTGACCCACCCGGCCCCTCCCTCGCCGGGTGACCTCTGTCCAACGGTATATCCTCCCGTGTCTTCTCTTGTCTGAGATGACCTCGGAACGTTAGTGGCTCTGAAGCGAGACGAAGGATGTGCAGTGCTCAGCTTGCCAAGGGCTCAGCCCCTAACAGGGCTGCTTTCTTCTTGGGCGACATGCAGCATGTGTCAGGCACAGCTGGGCACAGTGGATGCCCACACTGGGTGCTCTTCTCTGGAAGAAAGCGGCCAGTCTGGTCTGTTCCCATCAGGGCACAGGGAGAAGGTGACCAGTGAACCCGGGCTGAGGCTGCGTGTGCCATAGGCTGGCCAGGGATGGGACTCCGACCCTCAGCAGCTGAGCAGCTCCCTGTCCAGCCTTCCTGCTACATCTCTGTCCTGCCTGGGAGCTGATAGCATCGTCGCCACCCTCCTGGGTGGCTCTGAAGCATGAGAAGCTTGCTGGGCCCACAGCAGGGACTGTGGACCGTCACCAAGGACAGTGATCACCCCTGGAGAGCGCCATTCCCAAGAGGGTGTGGCAGTCCTTGTCCCCCGGGAACTGGGCACCTGGGATGGCAAGACCCCTACTCACCTGTCCCTCTGAACAGTACTTCCGTCTGAGTGGCTAGCACACCACACTGAGGAGCTAAAGGAGCAAGTACACCTCTGGCTGACTGCTTGGCCCCGGGTGGCCTGGTTGTCTCCCAGTGCAGGCCCTGGGGCTTCCGCCCACTCCCGGAGAGAATTGCCATCTTCCTCCAGGGGTCCCACCCCACCTGCAGTGGGGTACCACCCACAGGGAGCCAGCAGTGGGCCTCAGCTGGGCCTGGCACCTCCACCCGTCCTCACGGCAGTGGCGTGGTTGGTGTTGATGGAGCGCTGGTGCAGGCTAGGGCGGGGGGCGGTGTCCTCCTTTTTGGCCTAGAGAGAGACCCCCCTCCCAACCCTGCCTGCTCCCTCCCACCTAAGAGTCTGAGATCTGTCAGTGTGGGGTTGAGGAACACGGTGCCCACAAAGCTGTTCCCCCCAGCCTCATCCCCTCCCCACACAGATGCATCATGGTCAGCAAGTGCAGGCATTCAGCATGTGTGCTCAGCATTCCCGTGAACTCCGTAAGTGTGAAACTGCGAAGAATGCTTTCCACACTGGCAGCTCCCGCAGTCAATGGCTTCTTGCAAAGAAGTTCTGTTTCGCGGGCACGGAGCACCATCCGTGTCTCCAACTTGGTACCTGGGCCTCAGGATGCCAGAGCATCAGCGGCTCGTGATCTGGGAAGAGCTTCTTGCTTCCAATGTGGTGTGTACGTCAGGCAGGTGCAAGCTGCCTAAAGCGGCTGGTGGATTACTCAGGAGCAGGGGCTGTGTTTGGGTGACCGCTCGTCACATGATGGACACAAGAGTTTGTGAGACCCTCTGTGTGCCTTCAGAGTTTCCACTTATCTAAAATCTTTCTGGGAGTGCACCCTCCTTTCCTTAAGAATTACGGGTTTTTTTATATAGGAAATCATAACTCCCAGGGCCATTAGAAACTCTCCACCAAGCAGCGTAAAGACTCATTATTTTCCAGAGTTGAGTAGATAAACTCAATTTTCTATTCAGGTCTACCCAGGAATGAATGCCTGATTTGGCTAAGCACCAAAGAATCAACATCAGCTAGTTGATTTTTTAGCCATACAGATTTAAGCTGCTGCTAAATACTGAAAAATACATACAGGGTTTATGTCTTCATCAGATCAACAGCATAATTAATGGCAAACAGTTACTAGTACTATTTTTGGGGGGTGGCCACATGGCATGTGGGGTCCTAGTTCCCCGACCAGGGCTTGAACTCAAGCCCCCCTACTTTGGAAGCATGGAGCCCTAACCACTGGACTGCCAGGGACATCCCTACTATTTCTTTGAGAATCAGGTGTGGGTGGGACATGCTCTAGGTCTAATCAAAGAATAAATTCATTTCTTTGATCTTGGGGGTATGTAATGCCAGGCAGACCAATTTCTCATTCATATTTTAATTTTGCTATAGTATTTTTGACATAAGTAAGTTTTTATAAGAGGATCCTCTCTGCCAGGTCCAATATATGGTCATGTACATGTAAGAAAGAGAATGCAAACCTGGTCCTTCTTGGCTCTCTTTACAGATTTATAACAAAGTGAGGCGAGTGGAGCACATGACTGTCTACGAGAAGGAAGACATTCCGAGCAGGTTCTATTATAAGAAAGGGAAGTTTGTCTCCCCTCTGACCCTAGAGGCTGATGAAGGATGGTTCATAACTGAGGTAAACATAAAACACACAACAAGACATCCATGATACAAATTCTATCAAACAGTCAAAGGTAAATAATCACTCACCTTTTCCACTTGAAAATGCTCGTTTTTTTACCCAAGTCTCTCATCGGCTGCGTTATTTCCTTCTTGAGAGAAGTGAAAGGCTTGGTCAGATGACTGCAGATGCAAACGGGAGCCTCCGACCCAGAGCCAGGGTTTAGACTTTGTGGCTCCAGACTTGTTGTGTTTTAACAATCGGGCCTTAACTCAATTACCCAGGCTTACAATGTAACCTATTCAGTTGAAAGTGGAACAGTTACTGCGAACCAAGGCAATTGCTTTAGGGCAGCGAAGAGCCAGGAGAGGCTCCGCTTTGCTTTCACCTTAAAGAGCAGTGACTGGCAAACAAAAGTCCGCAGGCAGGTCAGGTCTCGGGTTTGCCAACTTGGTTTTACAGAGCTTCTCTTGCCTTCGGAGTCCAAACCCTAATTGCCTGATGCCCTAAAGACCTCAGCAGCCTTCTCCTTGTCTGCCCGGACACCGTGCTCATTAGGCTCTTGCATCAGCTTTGATACCTGGCCAGATGGGAAAGCCCACCCCCCACCCTCTTCCAGGGGAATCTGCTGTCCCATGTACAGTCGATTCCCAGACAGGGCCTGCCTGAGTCCTTATTGGTATGAATTTGAAGCTGGGCTGCAAACTGATCAGACTAGAGGGTAAAAGGGAGTGGCAGATGTTGGCACATGAGGGTCGTTGTACAGCTGAATTTGAGGTTACGCATCTGTAGATTCAAACAACCGCAAATCAGAAATATTCCAGGGGAAAAAGATTCCCGAAAGTTTCAGACAGCAAAGCTTGAATTTGCTGAGTGTCAGCAACTTTTTACATCACGTTTCCATTATATTTATAGCTATTTATATCACATTGCATTGCCTGCAGTATCATAAGTAATCTAGGGATGATTTAAGATACACAGGAGAATGTGGGTCCTTATATGCAAATGCTCTGCCATTTTGTATAAGAGACTTGAGCGTCCATGGAGTTTGGTACCCAAGGGGGTCATGGAAACAGTTCCCTGTGGACACTAAGGGACGATTATATCAGACCTAAGACTGGGATTTAATCTGCCAGAGTGAGGGCAGGTGGCCATCAGCAGAAATACTGATCAGGTAAATGAATGGACATCTAGGGACTCAGGTGTGGAAAACAGGGATTCCCTGATGTGAACTGCCATTCACAAAGATGGTTCTGAGCTTCCTAGCAGCCAACTCAAAGAGTAAAGTGCAATGAATATACAGTATATATTACTGTAACTCAAGGTGTATATAACATAAAAACATAAATGTTTCTTTAGAAAATCATGGCGGTCCCCTGTCCCCTTAAGAGAAATTTAGGTATCTTTTAGCCAGTCTTTTGTGGTACCTTAGTCTCCTAGTGGAGAAGGCAATGGCATCCCACTCCAGTACTCTTGCCTAGAAACTCCCATGGATGGAGGAGCCTGGTAGGCTGCAGTCAATGGGGTCGCTGAGTCAGACACGACTGAGTGACTTCACGTTCACTTTCATGCATTGGAGAAGGAAATGGCAACCCACTCCAGTGTTCTTGCCTGGAGAATCCCAGGGATGACGGAGCCCAATGGGCTGCCGTCTGTGGGGTCGCACAGAGTTGGACACGACTGAAACGACTTAGCAGCACTTAGCAGCAGTCTCCTAGACTGAATATCTTAATCATTTTACTATCTTCGAATTTACAGATGTTTATTTTCAAGATTCACATATGAAAACACTAATCTGATTCTTAGATTTAATAATCTAAGGATTTTAGTTCCTAGTTAAAATTTATAATTTTATAATTCATAAATTATAATTTTAAAAGTTATAATTTCTAATTTTAATTTACAATTTCTGATACTTAGATTTAATATTGGGGTTTTACTCTATCTTCTGAAAAATCATGAAAGCGAGCACCCATTCTTTCCCTGCTTAGATTTTTTTTTTCTTTTACGTCTCCCTGCTGTTTACTAAACTTACTTGACTACAGAGAATTGAAAACATCACTCTATGCCCCTTTTGTTGCTCTGTGCCAGGACTAGTAATCTACCCCCATTCTTCTTTGCAAAATCTCTCCCCACGTGGTGACAGGACGCTGTATTTGCTCTGTAACCTCCATACCAGTGCCCAGCGAGGGATCTCGGTTTGCATCTGCAGCGGGACAGTTTCTCAGCTTTAAAAGCATCTGCTCTGAGTCTAGGTTTGGCTAGCAGAGGAGCCTTTTTTTTCTTTCTGGCTTAAATATGAAAACAGCTGAGTCAGGACAAATTGCTGCTGGTTGGGGCCAATAAAACAGAATCCCATCTTTCCTTTCTTTTCCCCTACAACCGCCATCCCATAAACATGCAAGATTTGGTTTCCTTGGCAAAAATGCCCTTCCCATATAAACACCAACTTTTGGCCACCAACTTAAGTTCTGCAGGCTCTTAGGCATCTGCTCCAACAGGAAGATGCCATTGAGTCCTTTCTGTTTTCTATTCTTTAAATGGTTGCTTGGAGAGCTGTCACTGAAAAAGATAAAGGCAGGGAAACAGATTGACTCTGTCACCTGGAATGGCACCATTATCCCGACGTTATAAAAGCAAGGCCCCCTGCCCAGCAGCTCCCATGGTTTGTTTTTCATTGTGAGAGTTAATATACAGACTGGATTTCCAACTAGGGCCAGTACCTTCTCTGGCCTCCTCTCCTACAGGGGCAGGAAGCTGAATGTGTTCATTTTCCCAGAAGATTAACCATGAAGCAGCAGAAAAGAAAAAAAAAAAAAAAAAAGACCAGGCCTCCTG
>SJYV01030422.1:378305-409820 GCA_006410875.1 Neotragus pygmaeus
AAAAAAAAAAAAAAAAGCCCAGGCCGCCTGCCTAGGTTAAGCCCCAGCCAGTCACACCTGCCAAGCTCGTTTCTTCAGGCATGGAAACAGGGCTTCCTAAATGGTGCCTCCACGCCTCTGTCTCCCTAAGACCTGGTCACCATCCTCTGTAAACCCTCTCTTTGCATGTCCTTGTCAGGGGACAAGGGTCACACCATCACTGGAGCTTTTGAGCCACGCATGTGGCCGCAATCACCCAGCCCCAGCCCATGGGGTTTCCCCACAGATCTTTTCATCCACCCGTGCTCTGCCTCCATCCCTCCACCAGGGAACACTTAGTAAGGGGCTGGGCAGGCTGTGTGCAGGGCGCTCAGTCGTGTCCGGCTCTTCTTGACCCTTTGGACTGTAGCCCTCCAGGCTCCTCTGTCTATGGGGTTCTCCAGGCAAGAATACCAGAGTGAGTTGCCAGTTCCCTCCTCCAGGGGATCTTCCCGACCCTGGGATTGAACCCACGTCTCCTGCGTGTCCTGCATTGCAGGCAGATTCTTCACCCACTGAGCCACTGGAGTTGTCACAATGTCTAGGGTGGTCCAAAGACCCTCGGGAGGCAGGCCCAGTGATGCTTCCCAGGGTGGAAGCTCCTTGAGGGCAGGTCTGTAGCATCTTAGCCTGAGTTTTCCTCTGTGGAACCTGGTACATGGCAGAGACTCAGTACCTGTTTGTGGAATATGAAATTAAGAAAGGAATTCATAAATAGAGACAGTTGGTTCTTGATTACTTGTTGTTATTGTTCAGTCGCTCAGTCCTGCCCGACTGTTTGCAGCCCCATGGCCTGTAGCACGCCGGGCTTCCCTGTCCTTCATTACCTCCCAGAGTTTGCTCAAACTCACGTCCATTGAGTCAATGATGCCATCCAACCATCTCATCCTCTGTCATCCCCTTATCCTCCTGCACTCAATCTTTCCCAGCATCAAGGTCTTTTTGACAAATTGTCTACTTTATAGGCCAATAAATCAGTGACTAAGTACCTAGAGAGGAAAGCTAAGTCAGGCCTTTCACCTGGACTAATTGTTAGGAGGCCTAGAAGAGATTTCAACAGAGACAGGTATTGAAACCACCAGTGGCCATTGTCCTGGCCCAGTTAGCCCCTAGCTGGAGTCTAGGGGCGGGCGGACACCTCAGCTGTCCACGGTCCCCGCTCAGCTTCAGGGGCTGATTCCCACGGCCTCTCCTGGACCGTGCCCCCCTCCTGACACCGCACTCAGAAAGGCGGCCAGATGCGGCCAGAAGCTGGTGAAAGATTGTGAGACATGGAGCTGCATTGTGGATCCTCTGGACTCTCATCTACGTGGACAGAAATGCAGCAAATGCAGCAAATGCAGCCTTCAGCTTCCAAAAAAAGGCCAATATTGGTCTCGCGAGGGAAGATCTATTTCAAAAACCGGCAAAGGATATGAAATGCCAGGCTCAATTCTCAGGCCTGGGATTGAGCGGCAGTTAGGCCCCGGGGCCCAAAATACTTGGGGAAATCAAGACAAGCTGGAGAGCGTGGCTCCTGAGTCTTAGCGGCAGCCGGAGCGGTTTCCCACGGGCCTGAGATGCCGGAGATCCAGGATGCCTGCATCGGGGGCTGGAAGCCGCTTGCCTTCTGGCAGCGACCACGGTCATCGCCGTAAGCCGTCGGAGGGCACGCAATGCCCTCCTCTCCCTCGGCGGGCTTCAGCAAGCACGATCTTGGGGGAAAGAAGTAGAAGGAAGCTCACCCGCTGGGCGCCCTGCTCCAGCTCTTCTCTCCTCTCTGAGGAATTCTGCCGCCTCTGGGCCCTGCTGCTCCTGCTGTTGGGCATTTCCCAATCTCCAGAACGAGGCTGTGCGTGGCAGTGGGCTTGCAAGGGTGAGACCAGGGCCTGGGGCCCAAGACATTAAATTCTGCTTTAGAAAGAGGCGGCCTTCTAAGACGGAGAAACAGTTGGGGGGACTTGTTTTCGCAACAGCGTGGCAAACACACATCTGAGGGTCTGTGACCACCGCTCCCGGGGGCTCTGAGGAATCACCCCACAGGAAGCGTCTTGGAAGGAGGGTTTAAAATGGTGATGCCACGAAGCCTGAGACACGGCGCTTTGTCACCTAGCTCGTCCTTAACCCTGACAGCAAAACCCCAGCCAGCCAAACCGTGCTCCCTTCCACAGGAGTCCCGACTGAGGCCTCTCCCGAGACATCACCGGGTGCCTTTTCCAGCCTGAGATGCTGTGAGCTTATTGCACTCTGGAGGGCAGAGGACGCTCCTGTTACAACCCTGTCCTAGGGGAATAAGGTGGATTTCATTTGTATTAAGCCCATCACACACCTTAGACAGGGGTTCACATGGTACTTACTGATTTTAATTGGACCTGATTTCACCTTTGTTCCGCAGCACCCTAGACACAGGGTGAGAGGCCTTATCCAGAGAGAAGGAGGGGACACTCGGGTCCCTGACCCCACTTCTTAGCAGGAATTACAGTTTCAGGGGCTGACATGAGGGATGGCGGTCAAGATGTGTAACCATCAGTGAACCTGGCACCGGCCAACAATACTGGAAAAGCCAGTCGGCCGCCATGATTCCTCCTTGGAAAGCACCCCATGTGAGCGACTCTGAGCCTGACTCTGCACCCACGGCGGCTGAAACTCAGACTCAGCGTGGCAACCAGCGTAAGACGAAGCATTCTCAGGAAAGGACAGATAATGGTTGAACACAGCCCGGGACAAATGCCAGGTGAAAGACTCCCAGCGGTTTCCAAGCCGGACGATGCATCCCAGCCACCTAGGGGATGACTATTAAATAGACAGGGTCGCCGCCTTACCCACCTGCGAACCCAAACACCCAAAGTGAGACTTGGGATAAACTCAGGGTGCTGTGTGCACAGCCAGGCTTGGGATCCAGCAGTGTAGACAGTAAGTTTCCAGAGAAAGACGGGAGACGAGGTCATTCAGGCAGAGCAGGGCCACCCAGACAAGGCCCCCACCAGCACCTGTGGTCAGGGGATGGAACCCACAGAGGACAGATTTCCACCTCCTCAGCCATCAGGGGAGAAGTCACTTTGGGGCTTGAGGCGAGAGCTGGGGTCCAGATATTTTCTCAGACCTGGTGACCCTCCTGCCTCTTCAGGAATCATTTTCTCTGTGGCTTAGCTACTATTTTCTGATCTGCACCCAGGGAAAATTGAAAGGAGCGGGTGAGAACAGCACGTGCTAATATAGTCTCCAAATGCAACAGTGCGAAGTGAGTAAATGCTGGACAAATCAGCGAAGCTGGTGCCTCAGCCACAGACAGCAGTGACTGCAGACTGTCCAGGCCGCCCTCTGCTTCTCCCCGGCCTTCCAGCACTCCTGTCACGCTGACCCTCCTTCCCAGCGCCACCCCCATTTCTGACTGTGCCCCCACCCGACCCCCGACAGCTCAGCTCAGCTCTAGAAAGGAATCCAACAATGCTGAGTCAAAGAGATGGGTCCCGAACAAACTTCGTTAACTGGTTTGCTGATCTGGGGGGTAAACGGTGAAGGTTACTTTTTTGTTGTTGTAATGCCACGGATGAATGAGACAAAGATCTAGTCTAGAAACCAAAACACTCATCTCACAAGTAGTCGCCTGGCTTCCCCAGTTCAGCAAGCTTCTGGCAGGCATTTGGTGGTGAGCTGGTAGTGGAGTGAGGCATCAAAAATACAAGACAGGCAGCAAATACTAGAACATACATCTATAAACACAGTAACAGCCATTCCTCAGTGTTCCTCCTGGGGAACGGTTTCTGGGTCCTTCCCATTAGAAATGATGAGCTAGTTTAGGGGCTCATAAATGGGGGGGGGTCCTGGCACTGCTATCCACCCCTGTACAGAGGAGGGGTACCGGAAGGTGCTGGGCAAATGACACTCAGTGAAGATTTTATTTGACTTGCCAAGAAAGTGTTCATTACAGTCACCAGCTTGTCCCGGCTTGCCCAGGTCAATCGTATTTTTTTGCATCCCTAGAACTCCTCAGTTCCGGGCAAACCAGGATGGTTGGTCAGCCCCAGCCCCTCTGACTGGCACAACTTCCTAGAGAAACCACTTCACTCCTTTCAGCATCCTCACGCTGCTTCTTTCACACACACACACAGACACACACACACAGACACACACAGACACACACACACACACACACACACACACACACACACACACTTCATCTGGAGGGTCCGGGCACCCCAGGATGTCGCTAGGTGGCGCTGTGTGGTGGTCCCTGGACCTGGGAGGTTCAGGAGGGATGGAGGCTCCTCAACCTGAGGATCCCCCAGCCTGGGGACGTGGGAGGTGTGGACTGCCTCACCAGCAGGGTTGCACGTGTGAGGTGTGCATTACACGGCTGCACAGGCCTGCACTGGTGTGATACCGTGGGGGTGGGGAGTGGGAGGAGACACAGGACCAAGTGAATCAGTAAAAGCCACCAGGAAGCACAAGGGAAAAATCCATCAACTCCCCTTCTTGAGGTTCGTTAAGTCATGTGATTAGATTATGTCATGTAATCCACTCAGTCTGATTATGTCACGTAATCCGTTCAATCACTTAGCTTCTCACATAACTAGCCAGGTTATTGTTACTTTTTAAAATCAGTAAACATAGTTGTTTCCAAAAAAAAAAAAAAGCAAGAATAGTTGTTTCACCAGAGCAACTTGTCATTAATAAAAATACCAGTGGCTTTACCTGCGATCATATAGATCTCCCATCTTCTTCAGGGCTGAGAGGCCTCGTTGCTGTATGTTTGCATGTGGAAGTTAGACTGGAATTTTCAAATCAGGCAGGCTTCATCTCCCTTCCACCTGTCCCTCCCCTGTGGGACATATGTGTCCCATGGGGTTCACGATTAGTGACATTGCTAGTGACGTGTCCTACCTAGTTCTTTAGGAATCACTGCCATGTAGACGGGGGTGAGGAGGTGAGCAGCACATGAAATTAGCAAACAAAGCTAACTAAGCTGGCATGTGTTGTGAGCATGACCACAAAGAACACAAGCGGGTATAAGCTAGAAATGCAGTAAGTTAATAAATATATTCCCGTGGAAAAATACAAGCTACAGCTGGAGAAGGAGGGATGGAAATTGAGGAAACAGAGAGTCAATGAAACAGTGCGATTTGGAAAGTAGGAATGCCAGGGAGCGATTTATGGGGTGAGACGGGACGGCCGTGAATGTGATATGACAGCTAAATAAGCAAAGGAGGCATCACCCTGCTGCACAAGCCCGGAGCACGTCAGCCTGCAGCCGGTGGCATCTGGAGACTGCCCCCGGCTGTTTATCAAGCACCTACTGTGTGTCGGGCTCAGCACACAGTCAGGTTATCCCTCAGAGTCTCTGAGGCGTCTGTTGTCACATCCAGCAAGGAAGCTGAAGCTCAGACAAGAGATGCAGCTTGCCCAGGATCACAGAGTTGAAAAGCAACAAACCAGGATTTAACCCACATCCTATTCAAAATCTCTTCTCCATACTGGCTGCCACTCAGTGAATGAAGTGGCAAGGGACAGGCTGTGGGAGTGCTGCAGTGACCTCTGGCTGTGGGGTCCTGGAGGTGCACAAAGACCAGGAGACCGACGCCCTGGCTTCCAGGCCCAGCCTTGCCTCCCAACAGCTGTGTGACTTTAAGAGTGTCACTTAACCTCTCTGAGCCAAAATGGGAAAAAAAAAACAAAACAAAACCGTCCTCAGCAGGAGGTGTTGACGCCTAAGTGGATGTCAGGGGAGGCTCTCGGTGAACCACACGGCACACAGAATGGCATACATGTGCTGTTACAAGCCTTGCAAAGACATGAGTCCCTCAGTCGTGTCCAACTCTGTGACCCCATGGACTGGAGCCCGTGAGGCTCCTCCGTCCATGGGATTCTCCAGGCAAGAGAGTGGGTTGCCGTTCCTTTCTCCAGGGGATCTTCCCTACCCAGGGATTGAACCCAGGCCTCCTGCATTGTAAGCAGATTCTTTATCATCTGAGCCACCAGGGAAGCCGACCTGTAAATCCCTGGTCCTTGAGCTGTGCTGCTTCCACGCATTCATCACGACTAGTCAGTTCTACCTCCTGCATTTGGAAAACTTGTCATATTAAACCCTGTTGAGCCAGCAGATGATCAGACTATCAGGAATGAAGGCTTAGTCTGCCTCAAGGAGCTCAGTTTGTGTCCAGCTGGCTACAGTCTCCTCGGGATTTGCAAAACCTCCTGTGAGCTTTGCTGTCTCTCAAGTAAGCTGCTACAGTCTAGGAAAATTTAGTTCTGAAGGAAAGACGGGTGACAGGGCAGCTACAGGTCTGGAAGCCATCCTGAATGAAGAATGGTCAAAGGATGTGAAGATCCACAAGGCACGGAGAGGAACGTGGGGCCATCTTCAAAGGCTGGCTCCANGTTGCTGTCGCTGTTAGTGTTTCTTTGCTTTTTAAATCAAGGATATGTGATCGTTTTAGCCAAGCAATTATAAAGATTATTTTCTAAGATAGAAAACTTGTCCTTACAGCCCCCAAACTACCTTTTAAAAAAGTTATGGAGGGACTAAAAGAGCACATGTCTATGCCTTTATTGATGGATAAAGGAAAAGTTAGTCACTCAGTCAGGTCCAACTCTTTGTGACCCTGTGGACTGTAGCCCACCAGGCTCCTCTGTCCATGGGATTCTCTAGGCAAGAATACTGGAGTGGGTTGCCATTTTCTTTTCCTGACTCAGGGATCGAACCCAGGTCTCCCACACTGCAGGCAGACTCTTTACCGACTGAGCCACCAGGGAAGCCACTATTGATGGATAAAAGTCCCTCCTAAATCCACCTTCAATAGTTTTGGGTACTTTGTTGGAAGCGCTGGTTTGGAACCTAAACGTGCAGCGGCTTATGAATATCACTAACGTCTCACATTCACTCTTTGTTGTTGCTCGGTCACTTAGTCATGTCCGACTCTGCAACCCCACGGACTGTAGCTCACCCAGCTTCCCTGTCCTTCACTCTCTCCTGGAGTTTACTCAAACTCATATCCATTGAGTCGATGATGTTCATTCAGCATCTTTTCTGCCTCCTATGGAGAAAGAGAAGGTCCCTTCAGCGCCCTTACTTTCTATGCTGTGAACAGCCAGCCCTGCCCCCGGGGGCCTGTGTCCACGTAGCGTCTGGGTGGAAGCATTCTCCTTCATGAGATGGCTTGCAGCCTTCACTCGGGTCCCCAGCTCCAATACCAGCTTCTTTATCTCCCCACAGCTGTTACTTTATCTGCTAGTGAAAAGCTCCCAAGGGATGTTCAACTGATCTTCCAGACACACTTAGGAGACCATCTCTGTGGCTTGTGCGTTAGCCACACTGAGAAAAACTATACAACTGCTGGTTCTGTCCAGTCCTGGGACCTCCATGTGGCAGAAAAATGGGAAACATTCTTGAGCTGGGGGCACCCAGGCTAACCAGTCCCTGCCAGATAGGTGGCCTGGTACAGACCTATGCAACCGAATTGGGTTTGGGGAGCTGGGCAAGATGAGGCTTGTAGAAATGAGCAGCTTCAAATGGCCTTTGGGTCCTCAAGGAAAGCTCTGTTGTTACAAAGGGAAGCACAGTTATGCACAAATTAGTTTGTTGTCCGATTTGTCTTTCAAAGAAACATGGCGCTAAGTGGTAAAGATCCCACCTGCAGATGCAGGAGACGTAAGAGATGCAGGTTCAATCCCTGAGTTGGGAAGATTCCCCTGGAGAAGGAAATGGCAACTCATTCCAGTATTCTTGCCTGGAGAATCCCATGAACAGAGGAGTCTGGCAGGCTATAGTCCACACAGTTGCAGAGTCGGATACACTAAAGCGACTTAGCACAAATTCACATCTCCATAAACCTTAGAAAATGACTTCTTTTCACAGCCTAGAACCTTCCAGATCTTCTTCCAGGTTCACAATCCCTTGGCCAAGCTCTGTGGACAAGGGGGATCTATCAGTCCTAGAGCTGCTGAAATGCCAGGCGTAATCCCTCCACCACGTGACTCACCCCTCTCTGCCCTGCCCAGCCCAGGAGTGGCCTTGACCACTTGCTTCCTTGCCTTTCCCTTGCAGATTTCAAATCCGACTTCAGAGCTGCTCCCATCAGAGTCGTGGATATCTACAACCTCATGTGCAAGGTGACAGGCGTCACCCCCCTGCCCAACAACGGGTCCTGGTCCCGGGTGATGTGCATGCTGAAGGACCCGGCCAGCTCAGCCCCGGGTGCCCCATCCAGTGCCTGTGCACTGGTCCCCGTCCTGCTGGCCCTGCTGGCGATGCTGGCCTAGCTGCTTGCGCCGTGTCCCCAAAACTCCGCACAGTGGGTGAATTAACCACCTCCTTGATTCATGCAAGGCCATACAACTGTTAATCTCTTCTTGGATGATTCCATACACAAAAGTCCCTATTTCTTTAGAAATTCCTCTGTTTATTTTTTCTAGAGGTAAGGAAAATTCTAGCTTTTCATTTGTTCGACTATAGGTTATTTTCTTTTTTTTTTTCATGTACTCAGATGGCTTGTCTGAACAGGGCATCCCGCTGTAGTGACAGACCCCAGGTGGGTATTCTATGGAGTCCTGGCCCCTCTGTTTTGCACAAAGCAGGCTCTTGTCTGGGGTCTGTCTGCACCTGGGAGCCATCCTGTATGGCTTCTTCCATCGGGGGGAAAACGGAGGCTCGTTTGAAAGCGGGAGCTGCTGTCTATTTCTGACCCAGCTTGTGACGTGTCTTCACCTTATACAAAGTCCCAGAAAGGGCATATCTTAGTTTGGCTAACCCATCAGTCAAACTCACTAAGAATTGCAGAATGCAGAGAACAAAGTGAAAGATAGGGGTTCCTTCCCAAAGTCTGAGTGCACAAAATTTTCTCCCTGCGTGGAGAGCAGAAGAGTTGACCATAGATACGGGCTTCTACGAGCCTTCTCCTAGCGTGTTCTTGGTGTAAACACACAAATGGCAGTAGCTGGACTGCCTGTCTGCCCATCTGCCTGTGGGAAGGCTGACTCAGAGGATCTCATCGAGAATGTGAGTGGGTGCTCAGTCACTTCAGTCATGTCTGACTCTGTACAACCCCATGGACTGTAGCCCCCAGACTCCTCCGTCCATGGGCCCCTGGCAAGAATACTGGAGCGGGTTGCCTTTCCTACTCTAAGGAATCTTCCCAACCCAAGGATCAAACCCGGGTCTCTTACATCTTCTGCATTAGCAGGTGGGTTCTTTACCACTAGTGGCACCGTAAACTCCAGCAACAACTGACATACCATCCATCATCACGGGTGGGGAAAGGGATGTCTGGCTGATGAGTGTGGACGTACTTGCAGAAATCTCACTCCGTTGCTTGAAATGGTGACGTATTGAGCATAAGTTTGATGCACCCGTGTCCCTGAGAGCAAGGCTTCTTCAACAACCACAGCAAAGTGGACCCTTGAGTGACCCAGAATTCCAAGAAAAATGGTGGAGCACAGGGAACAGAGTCAGTGTGACGCAACTGAATCCCAGGCACTAACCACTCGGCCATTTGATTAGGTAACAGTTTGGGCAAAGTGACATCTCAGAGACCTTGGTTTTTAAGAAACCCTGAAGAAGAGGCACTGAGCCCGAGTTGAAATGTTTTTAGTCTCCTAAGTTTGCTATAGGAGATCTTGTTGCAAGACAAGGGATACTTGCACTTCTATATGATCAGAGTCATAGACATGTATCACTGCATTGAAAATGAGTTTGCACTAAATGAAGCCCACCTGCAGATGAGACTTTTCATCAAGAAAAGCCAACAACAGATCAGGTCTCAGCAGGACAATAAAGCCCCTCATGTGTTGTTTACCTTGAGAAATGAAAATCTACGCTCACCCTGATTCAAGAAGTCTGGGAGCCATCTCTAGACCTTGAATCATGACAGCAAAGGATCACTGCTTAAAAATATCACATTTATCTTCACAAAAGATTTCTAAGGTTTTATGTAATGTGTTTTTAAAGTGCTAGCAAACCTTCAAGTCAACAGGAAAGGCAAATCAGCCTTTGTTATCTGTCTGAAAGCCAATTAGTGCTTTGGGAACACTGTGGTGGTTACTGAAAGAGCATCTATTGTTTGCAGTTTTCTTTCTCCGTAAAGGACTGTGTTCTAATTAATTCGGTGGTGCTCATTGTGCTCCCATGTGAAGGAAGGAGCCCTAAAAGAAACCCAGTGATTCAGTTAAAAGTGGATTATCCAAGTCTAGAGGGGTACAAACAGATACACGGTCTTGAGTTTGTCCTTCCCACTCTGTTCTACCAATTTTCCCCCTCACTCATTCTTAAAATCTTCAAGTTACATACTAAAATTTCAGACATTTGCCTGACAAGATGTAGTTACTCTGTAAGTGGTTTTGAAGGTCCAGTACTTTGCCCACCTGATACAAAGAGCTGACTCTTTAGAAAACACCCTGATGCTGGGAAAGACTGAAGGAAGGAGAAGGGGATGACAGACAATGAGATGGTTGGATGGCATCACCGACTCAACGGGCATGAGTTTGGGCAAACTCTGGGAGATGGTGAAGGACTGGGAAGCCTGGCGTGCTGCAGTCCATGGGGTCGAAAAGAGTCGGGCGCAACTGACCAACTGAACAACAACAACAATGAGAATAAGACACTTTTGGAATCATAAATATTGGTGAATGATAAAGAAAATTCAGACACTGAATGGAGGAAAAACCTTAAACCTAAAGCAATACATATGTTTTGGTGGCTTAACTGTTTAGCTAGAATTTTTTTCTTTAGATTTTTTTTCTATGTCCTTTTCCCAAGGAAAATTCTGCTTTCTCTAAATGCATTTTGTTCCATCAGAGTAACATGTGCTAGGACTATACACACAACTTTCCTCCTATTTTACCACTTCATCGCTCATTCCGGGAGGAAGTTCATTGGACTGACCTGCAAATACCAAAGACAAAAGCGTGATCTTTAAATTGAAGATAAAATGAATAACTACTGCCTGCCTGTATGCAGAATCACCAGAACCCAACTCAACTATGTGCTGAAGACTTCAGCATGAATTAGAGCAGGCCCAGGGAATTCTTTCTCACCTCCAAGAGGCCTGACTTACAAAGTCCCAACTCTCTTTACTTTTAAAGGACTCTTCGAAAGCCACAGCAGATCTGAATTGTCATAGATAGCAGTTTGCAAACCTTCCGGGATTGCCAGCATCCCTGGCCCTCTTCCGGAGATGCAGGTTCTGAAGACCTGGCGTGGGGCCTTCGACAACACTTTTAAGTCACGTGGATCTAAGGTCCGGGTTTGCCCTAAGGAGTGGTGGGTTCTGATTTGACTTTGGTAGACCCGAGTCTCCCACAGCAACTTCACGATCTGCCGGTCTCTTCAGGGGCCATCAGCTTGGCATCGGCTACTGATCCCAGCTGGGTCAGCTTCCCGCCCTTCTAAAACCAAAGCAGATCTGTAAATCCCGGTGGTAAATGGCTTCTCCATACCCAATCCCCGTGAGTTTAAGATCCTCAACGGTGCTATCAGACAAACTCGTTGTTCAAGACACACAGCTCTTTTACGAATTTTCTATGAAAGTGTTTTACATGTCTGTAAATCTCAAGAGATTTCCAAATGTGATTATGTGTTTAATCTTTGTAAGCAATAGGTGATAGACCAAAATCAGCTCTTGTAAGCTACTTGTGAGGAGGAAGAAAGATGGTAGGCTTGACAGCCTAGTTATAAACCACAGGAAACTTGGTCTCAGGTCTGTGTGATGGAAGATATGCTTATGTGTTGCTTTGAAATCATAAAATTGCACCTAGCATCGTGCCTCACATGTTTCGTAAATGTCCCATAAATGTGTTGAATGAAAAAAAGAATAAATAAAACTGAGGAGACTTGCTTACACAGCATATATTCTTTCTCTTTGTCTGTACTTTTTCAAACAAACCTTTCCTTTTGGGATTGCTATTTTTTCTTATCACCCAAGTGACAATATAATTATACTTCATTTCATGGACTAAGCATATTCCATCCCAAGCTTATAAACTTGACAGATTGGTAGAAAGAAGGAAGGAGATTAGATTTTGAATATACTAAGCATATTTACTTTTTAAAAATATGAGTTTTATCAGGATTCAGTTCACATGTCTTATAACCCTTCCTTTTAAAGTATCAATTCAATGGCATTAGTATGGTCACAGAGCTGTGCAACTATTCCACAATCAACTCTAGAACATTTTATCACCCTGAAAAGAAACTCCACATCCATGAGCATGTTAGCACTCACCCCACCTTTCCCCCTACCCACCCCCAGACAACCTCTAAACTACACTCTATCCCTACAGATTTGCCTCTTGGGGATATTTCAAGAAAAAGGAATAGCCACCAGCTCTGTGGCCGTCTGAGTGCAGGTTCTAGCCAACGTTACTACTCAAAGACACTCAGTCTCTCTCAGAGCTTTTTTTTTTTTTTTTTTTTTTAATGTGGATCATTTTTAAAGTCATTATTGATTTGTTACAATGTTGCTCTGCTTTGTATTTTTAGCCATGAGGCATATGAGATCTTAGCTCCCCGACCAGGGATCGAACCCACACTCCCTGCACTGGAAGGTGAAGTCTTAACACTGGACCACCAGGGAAATCTCTCCTGGAGCATCGTTATGGCATCGCCCCAGAAACCAGTAACAGCCCACGGGCCCCTTCTCACCAGGAGCCCAGCCAGGACTTCTGCGTATCACTGTGTCAGCTTCCTGACAGGTGTTCTTGAGATGCTGAAGGCTGGCTCTGGCTCATTCTCTTCCACTTGAGGGTCCGGCTCAATGCTGACCAGGCCGCTCCCCTGCCTGAACCCATCACTGACTGCCCCTGCCACCCCACTACCTTACTTAATCTGACTCCTGCAGCAGGCTTCCTGGGGTGGGCACCTTATGTGTCCTTTTACCTGATCTCAGGTCACTCCCCCTTTCACTCTGTCAGCTCTTCTTGCTTTGGGGCATTTCCATCCTGTCACTTTCTCCTCCTTGATGAGTACCCCATCCTCACATATTTAGTGCCCCTTCCCTGAGAACTCAGGCCAAATGTTTCCTTACACTCTGGACCAGATCAGGTCCTGCTGGCTGACACTTTTTACACCAGCCACATGCAGCCCCACGCATCACAATACCAGTAGCTGGAAGAAGCAAGTAACAGTCCTCTCCTATAGCCTTTAGAGGGAGCACGGCTTCTCAATTTCAGACTTCTCACTTCCAGATCCATGAAAGGATACATTTCTGTTCTTTTAAGCCACCCAGTTTCTAGTCATCTGTTTCAGCAACCACAGGAAATTAATACACCTTTCAAACTGCTTTCAGAGTAGTCAATCTAGCTCATCAAAGATTTCTTGAGCTCCTCCTTCACACCAGGTACTGGGCTACCCTTTGGGGACGCGTAGAGGAAAAACTGTCTTTCCTGTCCTCACAGGATTTACCAGGTAGTCATTTCATTTATTCCAATTTTTAAAAAAATAATTTTATTTTTTATTGAAATATAGTTGATTTACAATGTTGTGTTAGTTTCTGGTTAGATTCATAATCTTTTTCATTATGGTTTATTATAAGATATTGAATATAGTTAGTTCCTTGTGTCATTTCTTCCATTTCCGAGAGGAGTCAAATTCTTATTTCTGTAGAATTAAATGTTCTGGTTGCTATGGCCAATGCAAGGAGAGAATTTCACAGGAAACAGGAGTAAAACAATGAAGAAGGCATCAGCTAACCACCCTTGTCTCTCATTCCTATGGAATTAAACTCCAAATTCTGCCTCCCATCCATTGCTATGGTTTAACGTCCCTCTACATCTTGGATATTTCATGTCAGATTTCTCAGGTGAGCCCTCAGATGAACCATCGTCAGCTCTCTTACCTTGGTTCCATGTCCAGGATGCTCCTTCCCACTCTCCGTCTAGCAAACTTTCATTTATCCTTCAGAGCCATCTCTGTAACGCTTTTCTTGTTTCATTTATTGCAGAGCAAATCACATTGCCTTGTAATAATCTGTTGTCAAGTGTTCTCTAACGAGGCTGTAAGCTAAGCAGAATGCTGGGATTGTATCTTCCCATGAAGTCACCAGACCACATCTGTAGCACCAGCAAAGGCTGCCCATATAACAGTTGATAATTGCCTGGTGAAATGAATGAATTATTGAAGGAAGGAAGGAAGGAAGGAATGGAAAGCTTAGGACACTCTGGTCAGAAGATCACCTAAATTTGGACAGAGCTTCTCACAGTAGTGATAAGTTGTAAAAGCCACAGGCAGGAAATCTTTTGTAGAAAGTAGCAGGATTTGACAAATGACTAATGTGTGACATGGAATCCAGGGGGCAGGGGCTTCTTTTTCAGCATTTCAGCAGGCCCCCTCTTTAGCCATGAACACTAGGAAGTGCAGCAGATGGGAATAAAGGAAGAAAAGATAAATGAGTCCTGTCTTCACCATGCTTAATTCGACTTTTCAACAAGATGCTAACACAAGCCTGCATTGTCATTTCCCTGTGGCTTGAAAGAGGCAGCAGAAGGTGGTTCAGAGCCCTGGATGCTCAAGTCCTAGCACGTGGAGGAAGAGGAGGCATTCCAGTCACCGGCTCCCTTGCTCCTCCACCTTCTGAGTCCCACCTACCTCTGCTGCTGGGAAATGGGGAGTGGGTGGTGGGAGGAGGGGAAGACCCCAATTTTCTTCACACATCAACCACCAGATGCCTCGGTTTCCCTCCTGCCAAATGAAGCCAGTTTCACTTGTCATTTACTTTACAGGGGTGCCCTGAAGATTAATGAGAAGATGTTTCCAAATACCCTGAAACCCCTGGGGCTGTGGTTGTGTAGGCATCAGCTGGTGCACATGGCCGGCTCTGTTAGCACACACAAAAATAGAGGGAAGAAAGTTCAAAAGGAGAGTTGGAGCCTTAAAAACACACCCCAGGGCTGTTCCTCGGTTGGCATGGGTTTTATATAGGTCTCTGGATGCAACTAGCTGAGAGCAAGGCGAGGATGACTTGTAGGGTGGAAATTGACCCGCAGGCTCCACGCGCCCAGGACAACATGTGCGATGTGAGTTCGCGGGAAGTTGAACGAATCCCCTGAACGAGTAGCGACCCGGAAGTCCCTAGAGAAATACCATCCTAAGTTGTTTGAAGGTCTGTGGTTCTCAAACTTCAGGGAGAATTAAAATCACTTGCATTAAATCTGCATTAAATTCAGAGGTGGCTTACCTCTAGAAACCATCATGGTTGCCAGTTTGGTTTGGAGTTCATGGTTAGTTTGGAGTTCTGCCCAGGAATCTGAATTCAAGTAAGCTGATTCTTCTGCATCCCAACCTTTGAGAATCAGGGATCTAAAATTTACAGCCAGCTGTAAGGCATGATTCTCTGAAGGCAGGGATAGACTGGCCCTAACCGAATTCTAACCCTTGTTCTAAATTATTTCTTAAAAAATTATTTATTTATTTATTTGGCTGTATTGGGTCTTAGTTGCAGCAGGCAGGATCTTAGTTGTGGGAGCTAGTTCCTTGACCAGGGATTGAACTGGGTCTTAGCTACTAGACTACCATGTAAGTCCCTAAATTCTGCTTCAGAATGGATAGTGGAGAGGATAGGGGAGGCAGAATTTTCTGGGGGAGAATCCACACCATTACTAAGTACAGTCATTCATGTACCCAGAGCAGCAAATAAATGACAGGTTGTATAGTTGGGTTTTTTTAAAAATATATATTTATTTATTTTTATTATTTTTTACTTTACAATATCGTATTGGTTTTGCCACTCATCAACATGAAGTAATTTGGAGCAGATAAATATTGTGTATTCACGCTGTGTGATTGGGTAGCCACTGACCATATGCAGCTACTGAAAACTTAAAATGTGAGATTGAATTTAAGTCCAAATTGAGATTTAATATAAGTATGAAAAGACACCAGATTTCACAGATTTAATGCAAAAAAGAGGAAAGATTTAATTAGCATTTTTTCATTGATATATGTGGAAATAGTAATGTTTTATAAATGCATTGTGAACTAAAATATGTTAAAATGAATTTCATTTGTTTCCTTTTTCTGTTGTTAATGACATTACCAGAAATTTTAAATTTCTTCTGTGACTCACATTATATTTTTGGGTAGTATTGTTCTAGATCCGTATACTGTCTGGGTCTTAATTTATACAAGTCCTTGTTCTTGCCATATGCTTCTTCTGGATAATACTGGTGTGTCAAGAGCCTGTTCTTCATTGTGATCTTAGCAAGGTGATTAAATTGTAATGGCTCCTCAAGAGAGAAAAGAGAAGAAGAAAAAAGCCTGACCCAGCTCATTGATTAGTCCAGAAAAGTCTGCCAGGCATGAATACCCCTGCAATATATACAGTCAAGGGTAAAAATGAATTAATCACTGAAAAGACAACAAAAATCTGAGTGATGTCTAAACCTGTTGACCACTCCTGTGCTACAGAGTAACTCTATTATCTAGGGTCCTGTTCCTACCTACCCTCGTGGGGAAGGGAAGGACAGGAGGGATGCAGCGATGGGGTGAGGGAAGTGGTACCCAGCTCTAGTGAGGGCAAGAGCAAATGAAGGCCATCTCACTTTCTCCCGGAGTTCACTTTGTTGTACCTGAAACAAGGCTATCCGGTCCTATCTGCAGTGACTTGAAAATACCTTTTTGAAGAGTATTTCTTTAATTTAAAGTAAGTCATTACATTCTTTTTATGGCTCTCTTATCACTGGCCCGGATGCCAGTGAAGATACGATAAAGGCACGAACATAATTCTTTTTAAATGACAGAACAGGCAGGGAGAAATTCGTAGGTTATTTGGGAGCATGACAAATTTTACACCTAGAGAAAAGTGCAAGAAAAAGAGATTCTCACCTTGTTAACAAAACTGGAACTGAAAATAAAGATTCGATGTGTTCTGACTTCCTGGCTGCTCTCGGTGCTATGGTGCCTTAAAATTCTAAAAAGATTCTAACACTCTCACTGGCCTCCTCCTTTCTGGTGAGCTCGTTTGAGCTCCTGTTCCATCCTAGAGGTCTGGAGGCTTGACAAGCTCTCTGCTTCAATCCCAAGATGCTGGGGAGAATTCGTTCTGGTGGCTTGAATCATGGCGATTTCACCAGGTGACTGACATTGTAGCTTCTTTATGTACAGGCAAGAGCTGTGACTGGTGGCCAGAGAAACCCCCCAAAACAAACAAACAAAAAAACCCAAACTCAACTTTCCAAAAGGCAAAATTCATAGCATCTTGTCAGGCCTTTGCTTTAGGTGTGAATTCATTTACCCAGCAGAAGGAACTGAACCAGACTAGAAATTAGGTTAAATCATAAAGAGGGAAATGGGGCTTCCCTGGTAGCTCAGCTGGGAAAGAATCTACCTGCAATGCAGGAGAACCCAGTTTGATTCCTGGGTCGGGAAGTTCCCCTGGAGAAGGGATAGGCTACCCACTCCAGTATTCACGGGCTTCCTTGGTGGCTCTCAGACAAGAAAAGAATCCACCTGCAATGCAGGAAACCTGGGCTCGATCAATGGGTTGAGAAGATCCCCTGGAGGAGGGCCTGGCAATCCACTACAGTATTCTTGCCTGGAGAATCCCATGGACAGAGGAGCCTGGTGGGCTATACTCCATGGGGTTGCAGAGAGTCAGACACGACCTAGTGACTAAACACTGAAGAGGGGAATGGCACTTCCCTTTGTCCTAATCAGCTGTGTCTTGAGACAGCATTCAGCAGGACCAGGGCATCTTTGCTTGCTCCGAATTACACTAAATTGATTTGCACTGATCAGTCCAGTTGCGGCAGTAGTCAGTGTACAAGGGACGTCACATACGTGCTTCACCATCACATTCTCTGCATGGCAGTGAGTGATTCCTCAGACATAGAGCTCGCAGAGGTCAAAGAGTCTCTCGATTCCACCTTTTTTTGTTTTTACTTATGGTGGATTTTCTGACAGGAAATGGGAATTTGGTTGATAATTACCAGGCGTAGAGATAAGGTTTCCTCATTAAAGTCTCATAAAACCATGAAAATAAATCATTGCCAGTGCAGAGAGAAAGAAAATCTTCTGTTTAGACTTTTCCATGACCGTTTAGGCCAATTCTTTTCCCCTTTCCAGCCCGGTGACTTTATATCCAGCTAGCGTAGGGCCTGATAATCACAGGAAAGAATGTAGAGGCCTCTCAGACCTTTTCTGATTTCAAAGTTAATGGCTTGGTATGTCAAGGACAGGCCGAGCCTGGCAGAATAAATTATGAAAGTGCAGCTGAAGAAACACAGTGGAGGAAACCCACATCATATACGTCTGCAGATACGATACAGACATAAATAAATCCTAGCATTTCAGGGAAATCGAAGGGGTCCGTTTGGCCTGCCCTGGAGATCAAAGCTGGTACGAGTCATGGAGTGGCTGACAGTCCCAAAGGCGACTCCCCTAGAAATGGGATCAGCCCGCCATTTCCTAGATCCCCCTCTATCAAAGCCAGGTCTTAGGTGCCCTGATGCAACTCAGTTTCTCCCAGGATTTCCTCTTCAGGAATTCCCCAACTCGGCCACAAACCCGAGATTATTCTGCCATGATCTTCTCTGGCCCCAAGTTCCGGCTTTGGGGGCATTTTGCTTTCAGCAGAGTTGATGTGATCAGCTGATCAGAACAATGGTGCTAGCGGGTCACTAGATGGTGACGGTGGCTTTCAGGTTTCCTAACCAGTACCTGACCTCGGTTCCCAGGGCAGCTATGCCTGCAGCCCGCTCCCTCACTGGCTCGCCCTGTGGGAGTCGGGAGAGACCCACCCTAAAGTCCGCCGGTAACTTCAGACTAAGGGAATCCAGGTTATTCATAAACCAAGTCATTAAAATGAAGATATTGGGGGCAGGTGACCGAAGTAGAGTTGCAGTGATGAAACCTGACAAACTCAGACAAGCCAGCCCCCTGCCGGGTGGACCAGAGGTAGTCCTTGAACCAAACTCAGAGCTCCTTTCACTCTTTCCTGAGAGACTGAAACATGTCTTGGGCAGTGACTGCAGAGTACCCCAATATAAGAAGCTTTTAAGCCTATAAGCCTATTTCTCACCTTCAGTGGCAAGTACAGCATAGTCCTGAAGCTCCAGCTGAAAGGCTCCATGTGCCTCCAAATGTCTTCATCTACTGGGGTCGACATAGCAAAATACCAGGCTGGGTGGCTTAAACTACAGACCTTTGTTTGCTCACAGTTCTAGAGGTCAGAAGTCCAAGACCATGTTCCGTTTCTGGTGGGGTCTCTCTTCCTAGCTTGCAGATGACCACCTTCCTACTATGACCTCAAGTGGCCTTTTCTTGGCGTGTCTGTACAGGGACAGAGAGAGAAAGCAAGCTCTCTGATGTCTCTTATTATAAACAGTAAACCTATTTGATCGAAGCCTCACTCTTATGCCCTCCTTTGACCTTAATTCCTTCCTCTGCACCTCCAATCCAGCCACACTAGGGGGTTGGGGCTTTGACATATAAACTGAGGAAGACACAAACATTCAGTCTGTAACAGCTATGTCACTCGGTCAGAGGCACTGACCAATCTGAAATCTCCATTCTTAAATATCTCTTGAGAAAATGGATAGAACAGCCCTCGGAGAGCAGAATGCCCTGTGCAAGCTGACCATACTGTGATGACCAGGGTGATGGTGATGATGGAGCATCAGCTGGTCTTCTGCTCGTCCACCTTTCTAAGTGTGTTTACTGGGCAAAGGCTTTTGTCTGCTGCTCATCATCTGTCACCTGAGCCCCAGAACGACGTCCCCACGAGACTCAAACTACCCAGCCCAGCTGAGTCCACCCTCTTCTTCCACGTCCTCTGCCCTCCTCCTTTCCCTTTCTCCTGTGCTCTGGGGCCATAGCCAGAGGGTGGGTCAGTGGAGCCACGTGCTGTCCTGAATTTTCAGCTCCCAGCCAGAAAGTTTCGTTCCACATAATAATGTAAAGTATCCAGTTACCCAGATAACTTTATTCAGTTCCCTCCCAGTCTTATTTGATAAAGAGAGGTGCTTATTTTCTTCCTGTCTTTTCCGAAGGTTTTATTAATGGCAAGCAGGACATTCAAGTTTTTCACTGAAGAACTCTGAAAGTATCAGCAAAATATAATGAAAAGGACGTTGGATGTTCTCTCGCCACCATCCAAATCTGTCCTGTTACACTTTAATTGAAAACATTCAGGCTAAAGTTTTTTCCTAGGGACTTCCCTGGTGATCCGGTGGTTAAGAATCCACCTTGCAATGCAGGGGACAAAGGTTTGATCCCTGGGGAACTCAGACCGCACAGGCTATGGAGCAACGAAGCCTGAGCACCACAACTAGAGGGTCTGAGCACTGCAAGGGAGGATCCCATATGCCACAAGACCCACGGCAACCAAAAAAAAAAAGTTTATTCCTAAATCCGGGTGTCAAGAACCCAGAGTTCATCTCTCATTTACTTGAATTTTCATGAAAGCAACAGCATGATTATTTGATAGGTTTTGCAACCATACCTTTGGGGCTTCTATTATACATCATGTATTAAATAGATTTCCTCACTTTATTGAAGCAGAACAAAAACCTGTTTGTCGCAGGGCGCTTAATGACCCTAATGACGTGCCCTTGCTGAACGCTGGGCCCATTTTAGGAAAGTTTGTTGAATGACTACATGAAATATGATTCTGCTCCTGCATTCTCGAGCCTGCTCACACTAGCTATGACGTCATGACTGATAAAACTGGGAAGAGCTTTAAAGAGGAATTCAAGCAGAGAAGAACTGCTGACTGTTCTCAGGACGTGTCCAGCGAACCAGCAGAAACTTTGGTTCTCCTGTCAGTGTGGATTGTGCCCCGTGTTCATCACTGGGGCTGCAGTTCTGGGGCACACACAGCCCCTGAATAGGTTTGCCTCTGTTTTGACGGCCTCAGTGCTGAACAGTCAGCGAGGCCACTCCAACCTTCAAGGCTGCATCTACACAAAGCATCCACTTGGTTACGTAAACAGTGCAATCTAGTCCTGAGAACAAGATTTTTTTTTTTTTTTNTCCAAATCTGTCCTGTTACACTTTAATTGAAAACATTCAGGCTAAAGTTTTTTCCTAGGGACTTCCCTGGTGATCCGGTGGTTAAGAATCCACCTTGCAATGCAGGGGACAAAGGTTTGATCCCTGGGGAACTCAGACCCCACAGGCTATGGAGCAACGAAGCCTGAGCGCCACAACTAGAGGGTCTGAGCACTGCAAGGGAGGATCCCACATGCCACAAGACCCACGGCAACCAAAAAAAAAAAGTTTATTCCTAAATCCGGGTGTCAAGAGCCCAGAGTTCATCTCTCATTTACTTGAATTTTCATGAAAGCAACAGCATGATTATTTGATAGGTTTTGCAACCATACCTTTGGGGCTTCTATTATACATCATGTATTAAATAGATTTCCTCACTTTATTGAAGCAGAACAAAAACCTGTTTGTCGCAGGGCGCTTAATGACCCTAATGACGTGCCCTTGCTGAATGCTGGGCCCATTTTAGGAAAGTTTGTTGAATGACTACATGAAATATGATTCTGCTCCTGCATTCTCGAGCCTGCTCACACTAGCTATGACGTCATGACTGATAAAACTGGGAAGAGCTTTAAAGAGGAATTCAAGCAGAGAAGAACTGCTGACTGTTCTCAGGACGTGTCCAGCGAACCAGCAGAAACTTTGGTTCTCCTGTCAGTGTGGATTGTGCCCCGTGTTCATCACTGGGGCTGCAGTTCTGGGGCACACACAGCCCCTGAATAGGTTTGCCTCTGTTTTGACGGCCTCAGTGCTGAACAGTCAGCGAGGCCACTCCAACCTTCAAGGCTGCATCTACACAAAGCATCCACTTGGTTACGTAAACAGTGCAATCTAGTCCTGAGAACAAGATTTTTTTTTTTTTTTTGAAATTTAAAAGTCAGGAAGGGATGGACCATGAGAGTAACTTTGCAGTGGAGAAAGCTGACGAACACTGCCTTAGTGAGGTGACCAAGGTCAGAATCAACAGTCATACATCGTGTTGATCTGTACCCTTACTATAAATATGATGAAAACGGTACTTTTCATCTGTGAAAGTGAAAAGTGAAAGTGAAATCGCTCAGTCGTGTCCGACTCTTTGCGACCCCATGGACTGTAGCCTATCAGGCTTCTCTATCCGTGGGATTTTCCGGGCAAGAGTGCTGGAGTGGATTGCCATTTCCTTCTCTAGGGGATCTTCCCAACCCAGGAATCGAACCCGGGTCTCCTGCATTGCAGGCAGATGCTTTACCATCTGAGCCACCAGGGAAGCCCCTACATCTGTGAGCTTCCTTTCAAAAACCCATAACAATGCCAGTCTCATCTTGGAAAAAACATCAGACAAATCCTGGTAACAGGAGATCCCATAATAAACCTGACCAGTGCTCCTTCAAACTGTCAAGGTCCTCAAAATCACGAGGCTGGAGACTGTCCCAGCCATGAGGAGTCTAAGAGGACATGACGTTACTCTGTCATGGGGCGTCCTGGATGGGATCCTAGAACAGAAGACGGACATTAGGTAAAAAACTAAGGAAATCTGAATAAACTACGGACTTTGACAATGATGCATCAACACTGGCTCATTAATTGTGACAATGGTTCAATACTGTACTAACGTAGGATGTTAACGATAAGGGAAATTGTATGAAGGGCAGAGGGTGGTACATTCCTATATACTCTCTATTTTAACTCTCTGTACTATCTGCTTAATTTTCCTGTAAATCTAAGACTGTTCTGAAAATAAGGTTTATTAATAGTAATGTTGTGCTGTGCTTAGTTGCTCAGTCGTGTCCGACTCTTTGAAGCCCATGGACTGCCTCCTGCCAGACTCCTCTGTCCATGGGATTCTCCAGACAAGAATACTGGAGTGGGTTGCCATGCCCTCCTCCAGGGGATCTTCCCAGTCCAGGAATCAAACCAGGGTCTCCTGCATTGCAGGCGAATTGTTTACCAACTGAGCTACCAGGGAAGCCCCTAGTACCACTGGGAGCTTTTGTGCTTTATTAATTAATAAAGCCCTTTGTGCTTTATTAGTAGTAACAACAATAGTGGTGGTTTAGTTGCTAAGTTATACCCCCATCCTTGGGATTTTCTAGGCAGGAATACAGGAGTGGGTTGCCATTTTTCTTTCTCCAGGGGATCTTCCTGACCCAGGGATTGAACTCGGGTCTCCTGCACTATGTGGCAGATTCTGTACTGACTGAGCTACGAGGGAAGCCCAATAACAGTAGTAATAAATTACAAAAGACAGTGGTACTAGCTTGCCCAAGCAGAGGGCTGCACCAAGGATAAATGAAACACTTGTTTATTTATTGGACCTTAGTGGGCCTTGAGGGGATTGTGTTAATGGAAATAAGCCAGATGAAGATAAATACTGAATGATCTCAAACTCATAGATACAGAAAAGAGATTGGTGGTTGCCAGAGGCAGGGAGTGGGGGATGGGTGAAGGTGATCAAAAGGTTCAAACTTCTAGTTATAAGACAAATTAGTCCTGAGCATGTAAAGTATAGCATGGTTAAAAAAAAAAAAAAAAAAAGATTAAATAAAACACCACTGCACCCTTGAACATGAAAGTCTATTCAGGAGTGAATACTTGATAATCCTACTAAGCATAATGTTTTCCATTTAGCTACTTCTTACTAGAAAACAGTGCTTTAAAATAATCACTGAAAAAAAAGTTAGGCACAGAGATCACATATGGTGCGATTCCATTCATATGAAATATTGAAAATAGGTAAATCCATAGAGACCGAAAGCAGATTAATAGTTACCAGAGGCCAAGGAGAAGAAGGAATGGGGAGGGACTGCCAGTAGGTCTGGGGGCTCCTTTGGGGCTGAGAAAAATGGTTTGGAATTCGATAGAGGTGGTGGTCACTCAATATTGGGAATTAACCAAATGCCACTGAGTCGCTCCCTTGAAAATGGTTAAGCAAATTTTACACCAATGTTAAGCCAATTTTACACCAATCAAAAATAATTATGATAATAAAATAATATGATAATCTAAAAATAAATAATTTTAAAGAAAATAATCTAACAATGATAAACTATTAGTAATAAAAATAATAAGAACATAAATGCCTGTCTCTTATACACATCTTGTCAAGAGNACCAATCAAAAATAATTATGATAATAAAATAATATGATAATCTAAAAATAAATAATTTTAAAGAAAATAATCTAACAATGATAATCAAACTATTAGTAATAAAAATAATAAGAACATAAATGCTGTGCTCTCTCAATTGAGAGAGACAGGGTGAATGTGAGAAGATCCTCTCAGGAAGGAAAATCCAGTAAAGTTTTAGACCATCAGTTTGTGTGGGAGTCAGTAACGGTGATGAGGAGGAGGGAAGGGGCCCTGCACCAGCCACCAGGTGACTCAGGACACAGGTGACAGCCTTCCCTGAACTGACCGGGTATCTTGGCCTCGTGCACACCCATCCAGGTAGCCAGGTCATACACTGTGGGTGGTTTCACCTGCGACCCTTCGGCCTTGCATCAGGGTCCTGGGGTCCGGCAGTCTGGGAGTGGTTGAATCTTGTGCCTGGTTTGGGGGCTATCCTTCCCTTTCCAGGGGTTTTCCAGGTGGCTCAGGGGTAGAGAATCTTCCTGCAATGTGGGAGACTCTGGGTCGAGAGGATCCACTGGAGAAGGAAACGGCAACCCGCTCCAGCTTGGGAAATCCCATGAACAGGGAAGCCTGGCGTGCTGCATTCCATGGGGTTGCAAAGAGTTAGACATGACTGAGTGACTGAACAACAACTTCCCTTTCCAGCAGCCTCTCCACCAGCCAGAGATTGGGGCATGCGCTCTGCTGCTGGGGTGTAGCCAGGGCGCCTGGCCCATCCCTGTGTTGAGCACAACCAAGGAAACTGTCTATGAGTAAAAGGCTTAGGGCGGGACAAGGGTGCTCAAGTANGCAGCCTCTCCACCAGCCAGAGATTGGGGCATGCGCTCTGCTGCTGGGGTGTAGCCAGGGCGCCTGGCCCATCCCTGTGTTGAGCACAACCAAGGAAACTGTCTATGAGTAAAAGGCTTAGGGCGGGACAAGGGTGCTCAAGTAACTGCTCTTTTCTCTCCCTCTGCCCTGAAATGCTGGGTAAGGATGCTTCTGGCAATGCTGAGTAAGGATGGATTCACGCCACTGGGAAGGTGATCTACCGCCTGGGAAGCCCAGGGCAGGAACACGGGTGAACACCCGAGGTCTCTCTCCCCACTCTGGCACCCAGGACCATGCATAGGTGAGGTGCTCAACACCGATGGATCCTTGCTCCCTCCCAGATTCATTTCCATCCACAGGAGTTACTAAGCTGGCCATCATTCCAGTTTCAAGCAAGACAAAGCCTCCCCAAGAATGGGCCATGATGACCTAACTCAGAGCTCCTCCTTCTGTCACTCCATCTAAGTGCTGGAATTGGAACTGGGAGGAGAAAGCCATTATTTTCAGATTCAGGTCAAGAAGGTGAAGTTTAAAATCTTTATTGTCTTCAACAACTATGAAAGGTAAAAAAAAAAAAAAAAGTGGGACACCTATTTGAGCCAAGAGAAGTTTATAATTCACCCAAAATGTGCCCTCAGGAGGCTCCCCACACAGGCACAGTGGAAAGCTGCTAGATACTGTTTCAGGCTGAAGATGTCAATAAGTTATAGTCAGAGGTACTTGAAGAAAATTTCAATGCTTTAGAGTAACCATGATTTTTAAAAAAAGTCTCAAACAGCTAGCACATCTTTCTTCTAATGCAAGACAGCATAATAACTGCAAAGCATTTTTAGATGTGGTCATTCAGACACATGTTCATTCATTTATTTAACAAACATATATCAAAGGTTTAGGATGGGCAAATTAAGGAGGTAGTGGGATACAGCAACTCCATCATGGAATACAGGAAGTGGATAATTAGCAGACAGGAAGTACTCTACCATGATATATATCCAGGATGCTGTGACAGGGAGAAGGCTCAAGTCCTCAGTTTCAGATTTGGAAATGTTCCCAGAAGAAGGGACCTCCAGAAGAGGTCTGGAAGTAAGGAAGTAAGCTGAGGTAGCATCCAGGATCTGGGAGTCAACAACAGAGAGGCCAAATGATGGCCCCAGAATCATTCTGGGAAACCCAGGGAGCTCTGTGGGCTTGTCCTGCAGAGTCGAGTCTTCAATGTCCCAAGAGCAGTGTGGTTCTCAGACAGTAGAGTAAGACCTGGGTTCAAATCCCACCCCTGCCAGTTATTAGTAGTTGTGAGACGCCTTCCCCTACCCTTGACCCTGACCCTTCATTACCCACATCTTGGTGTGACCACTCAAGAGTGTTCCCACCTCTTAACTCAGAATCGAGAGGTCTAGTAACAAACTGAGCCTAAAAAAATCTCAAAGTAAAAGTGTAGTCATCTGGGAATCTTTGCAATCTCATAGACCGTAGCCCGGTTCCTTTGTCCANACCACTCAAGAGTGTTCCCACCTCTTAACTCAGAATCGAGAGGTCTAGTAACAAACTGAGCCTAAAAAAATCTCAAAGTAAAAGTGTAGTCATCTGGGAATCTTTGCAATCTCATAGACCGTAGCCCGGTTCCTTTGTCCATGGGATTCTCCAGGCAAGAATACTGGAGTGGGTTGCCATTCCCTTCTTCAGGCGATCTTCCCCACCAGAGGTTGAATCCAGGTCTCCCACACTGCAGGCAGATTCTTTACCAGACACCAGGGGCAAACTTCTTATTCGTATTACATGTCCAGCAAGAGTCAACAAGGTGTTCTATTCCACATGCACACTCAGGGTCCCAGGCTGATGGAGGTGCCACTGTATCGTAGCAGTACCTTCTCAACACGTGGCCTCTGGAAACACTATGAAACCTGGAGAGACGCTAGACAGCCAGGTAGGGGCTGTCGTGGTCAAGCCTAGAAGTGACAAACCTTATCTCTACCCACATCTCTTTAGGCTGAACCCAGCCACCTGGGCCCAGTCTAATAGCAAGAGAAGCTGAGACCCGCAAGGGAGAACGTAGATTTTCAGTGAAAGTGAAATGTTTCTGCCATAGCTGGACTGTCATGGGAAAGATGAGTCGATCAAGTAAATAAGGGCAAGACTGCAAAGCATTTTGATTTTCAGGGTCAAGTGTTAGCACATTACCCTAGAGGCACCAGAGAGACACAGGGGAAGGGCAACATTCAAAGCATTGCTTTAGAAAATTAAGATTAATCCCAGGATGAAGGATGGGTTAGAAGAAGGCCCTGGAGTGAGGGAGAACAGTTTAGAGGATGTTGTCACAGTCTTGGCATCTGGTAAGAGAGATGTCTTAGGGCGATAGAAGGAGAAAGGAAAGTGGAATGAACTGTGCATTTTCTGTAGAAGATTGATTACACGGACTGTCGAGATTGGAAATCCAGATTTTGGAGTCAAGAGGTGATATTTGAAACCAGGAGAGCCTGCAAGGGAGGGAGGAGATGGGTCCACCCGGAGCTCAGTTGTCCATTGGCAAGCAGAGGCTGATGGAGAGTGAAGAGACAGTCCCCTCAAGGGCAGCAAGTGTTGAGAAGGTGAGATCTGGATTTGAGCTTTCTACCTTTTTGGAAATTTCTTATTCAATCTTCAGATGAATTATAAAGGGACCAAGAATGAAAGCCAAGATTTTTATTTATGGGGAACTTTGGGGCTTTCTGTATTTTCCAATTTATCTAAAATGAAGGTATGTTACTTTTTGTACTAAGATTATAAAGTAAGATTTTTAGTTTATAAAGAAGAAAAGAAAATTGTCCAATTAAAAGTAGATTTCCAGGGGGCTTCCCTAGCAGCCCACTGGATAAGACTCCAGGCTTCTACTACAGGCTGTGAAGGTTCAATCCCTGCTCAGGAACTAAGATCCTGTATGCCACACAGGGCGGCCATAAATAAATCGATAAACTGCAGCTGAGTGCAATTTAAAAAAAAAGTAAATTGCCATTTCCATTAACTGTAAAAACTAATAATTCTTCCCTAAGAATCATTTGCATTTTAATCCTGTGACCACCACCACCCCATCCTGACACACATTTCCTGAGACCCAAACATCCATAGGAACTGGCTGGGAAGGTTTTGTCTGGGTAAACACATCATAACACACACACACCTCTATTACGGGCAACTCAGTGGTTCTCTCTTTCCCTCTTTATCAAATCATCTTCCAATCCATTAGTTGGTGAATTTGACTTCTTGTTTGGAATAAAAATATCACCTTCACTGGATAGGAAGAGAAAATTCCCTCCTGGCCTTTCCATTCCCTCCCCTTAGGCCACCCACCTCCATTGTTTATCTCAGGAAGTGCCTCTTTAAATGCCAAGTATGGCAAAATGTGAGCTGTTGGGTACAAGACAAGTGAAACCCATCCAGAATATAGGTGAATAAGCAAAATTCCCCTACTGTAGTTAAGGAAAAGCAAAAGCTCAACATGTGTGCTATATGGGCGGAGTTAAGAGCCTTATCTTACACATGGAGCCTGAAAGTGAAAGTTGCTCAGTGTGTCCGACTTTGCGATCCCATGGACTATAAGTCCGTGGAGTTCTCCAGGCCAGAATACTGGAGTGGGTAGCCGATCCCTTCTCCAGGGGATCTTTCCAACCCAGGGATCAAACCCAGATCTCCTGCATTGCAGGTGGATTCTTTACCGTCTGGGCCATCAGGGAAGCCTATAATGAGAAAGTGAAGCCCAAAGTTTCGGTGACAGGTTGGGGCTCAACACAAGCAAAACTGATCTTGTAGGACTTTGATTTCCCAAAGCTCCTGACACTTGCTGGTAAATATGCTCTTTATTCAGTGAAGAGTGAAACCCACTCAGGTGACCTCAGCCTCAGACATCTGGGCTGGGCATGCACGGCAGCCCAGAGAAACCAGGGAACCTGCCCAGAACAGCCAGGCTCCATCCAGCCCTGGCAGGAAGCCAGAAAGCAAGCCAGGTTCTAGAGGTGCTCTCATTAGTCCCCGGGTGGGTCTGCCCGGTGCTCCTCACACTATGGCTCTGCCATTCTGGGAAACCAGCCTTTCCGAGGCCGTGGCTGAAGAGCCAACTCTTCCTCCTGCCTCTGCTCATCCAAGGCTTCCACCATCTAAGACTTTGCTCACTGACTTTCTCTTTCCTATAAACTCCCAGAAGGGCCTACAGACATGGCAGGCACCAAAAGCATATTATATATAAATATATAATATATACATTATATATAAAATAGATAATATAATATATAAAATAGATAATAGATAATATAATATATAAAGCACATTGGATAAATTAAAAATAGACCTACCATATGATTCAGCAATTCCACTTCTGGGTATATAGCCAAAGGAAAGGAAATCATTATCTCAAAGAAGTATCTGTTCTTCTCTGTTCCTAGTGGCATTATTCACCCTGAGCAAAACACAGAAACAACCTAAGCGTATGTCCATAGGTGAATGGATAAAGTGTGAGATACATGTATAATTTATATATATATATATATATATATATAAAATTGAATATTCAGTTCAGTTCAGTCACTCAGTCATGTCTGACTCTTTGCGACCCCATGAATCACAGCACGCCAGGCCTCCCTGTCCATCACCAACTCCCGGATTTCACTCAGACTCACATCCATCGAGTCAGTGATGCCATCCAGCCATCTCATTCTCTGTCGTCCTCTTCTCCNTCCCCTGGAGAAGAGAACGGCTACCCACTCCAGTATTCTGGCCTGGAGAATTCCATAGACTGTATAGTCTATGAGGTCGCAAAGAGTCGGACACGACTCAGCAACTTTCACTTTCAGATCAGGAGAATCAGGGCTGTGAATGGAGGGTTTTCTGGAAAACACTGGGCACAAGAGAAATACCTACTGTTACAGACCATTTGAAAAGCCTGAGGACATAATAAAGAAAAGCAACGCAAAAAAAGTAGTAACAACTTAAAACTCCCAGATAGACAAAAGGATGTTTACAAAAAGAAATCTCATGACTTTTTAAAAATTTTGGTAAAATGCATGTAATATAATTCACCTTTTTAACCATTGCACAGTGATGTTCGGTACATTGACAGTGTTTCGCAACCATCACGTCTGTCTAGTTCTAGGACTTTTATTTCACTCCAGAAGAAAACTCCATGCCCTCCAAGCAGTCATGCTACCAACACCACCTCATTCCCACCTTCTCCCAGCTGCAGTAATTGCTTCTCTGCTTTCTGTCTCTACGGCCTTGCCTATTCTGGATATTTCATATAAATGGAAGCATACACGTGGGTTTTTGCATCTGGCTTCTTTCACTTGGCATAGTGCTTTCAATATCCATCCAGTTTGCACCAAATATTGGTACTTCATTCTTTTTGTGGCTGAATAACCTTGCTTGTGTGAACACACCGTATCTACTCACCAGTTGATGGACAGGACACATTTGGAGCCTATCTCAAGCTTCAGTGGAGCATCAAAAATGCAGGACCTTAAGATTTACAATTTAAGCTAATTTCCAACAAATACCTCTTCTCCTTCTGGAGGTAACAGCTCCTAGCTTGCCATTAGAACCTGAGTGGGGGCGGGGAGGAGGGGCAGAGTGGCAACTCACCGCAGTCCCCCNTGCAGGACCTTAAGATTTACAATTTAAGCTAATTTCCAACAAATACCTCTTCTCCTTCTGGAGGTAACAGCTCCTAGCTTGCCATTAGAACCTGAGTGGGGGCGGGGAGGAGGGGCAGAGTGGCAACTCACCGCAGTCCCCCAAGTGACCAGACAGACACCTTATACTTGCCATTCATGAACGTGTGCTATCTGGTTCGCTTGACCATAAAATTGGACATTTCAAGAAGTGCTCAACCATTATAGAAAGATGATATACACAGGTTGATGCCTAACTGTTCCTGAAGGCACAGATTAGGCCCAGAAGCCAGTCAGTCGTACCCCAGCATGCTCAGACCAGCCACACTGGTGACCTCAGCCGATGCCCATGGCCTCGTGGCGAATTCCCAATGACCAACTGATGAAAAGAGACGGCAAGTCAAACCAGATTTAGATGGCCTTCCACCAGATGCCTGCACCAGCCCAAAGTGGGCTGACAGTCATTGTAGCCCCACTGGGGGCAGCCAAGGACAGGAAATCCTCCAGGGTAGCACTTTGCTTGTAAGGTGAGATGCCCTCGAGGAAGACCCTGGATCGATCCATAGAGTGGCTAATGGCTGGCCATATGGTGAGAGAAAGCGTCATGTTCGATGCAGGATGCAGGATGCTTGGGGCTGGTGCACGGGGATGATCCAGAGAGACGTTGTGGGGTGGAAGGTGTGAGGGGGATTCAGGATTGGGGGCTCGTGTACACCTGTGGTGGATTCATGTCGATGTATGGCAAAGCCAATAGAGTATTGTAAAGTAAAATAAAGTAAAAAAAATTAAAAAAAAAAAGAAACGCTAGCCATATATATATTAAATCATATGTATATTTTATAAATAACTATATAAAATTAGATTAATGCTATATAGCATTAGTCTAACTTTATTAAAAGATTATATATATATAATATATACTATTATAAATATGTTAAATATGCAAGCCATATTAATAGTTACATGTTTATTAAAAGATGTATACATGTATG
>SJYV01030422.1:413447-430047 GCA_006410875.1 Neotragus pygmaeus
ATAAGCCTACCAAAGGCAGGCTTTTCTAATTTATTGTGCCAGATGAGAGAATTTAGAGATTTGAGGGAAAGTTTTCATTGCAATGTCAAGGTGGGAGTCCTCAGGACTCCCCCGATCCGCTCCCCACCACCAAACCATCCAGATAAGTACAAGCCCCATCTGTTTCGGGGAAGACTCAGACTGAGGAAAACCAGCTCACATTCTTGCTTTAGTGCACACACTAGAAAGAAAAAAATTAAAAGTTCAAGGACTTGGAGACTTTAGTCCTCTAGGGTAAGAACAGAACTGCACTTTAGACACAGTCAAGCTGTTTACAACTGCAGTTCCCTTCAGTAGATACTGGATGATTACTGTGCTCATAGCTCGAAAAAGAGTAACCCATAGGCAAGACTGACATTCAATTCACCCCTGGCGGAACCAAGTTGGTCAAGTGGAGAAATCACAGTCCGGAACTGACAGTGAATTTGTTATCACAGCTGACCATTCAGAGTTCCCTTCCACCCCAACAGATCTTGGGACGACTCTGAAATGATTTCCGGGTTGCCCAAATTCCTTTTATAAGGAAGGAAGCTCCAAGTTAAGAGTATGTGTAGGAGTATGGTCCCTACAACGTATAAACAGATGATTAATAACCAGGAAGAAAAGCAGCATACTTTCCAGAAACAATAGTATTTGTTCCTTAGATAAATGGAAAAGACAGTCTTAAGTCAAAAGACAGCTGAAAGAAGTGGTCTTTTATTTTTGATGGCTTTAAAAAAATGAAATATTTATAGAATTTTTAAAAAGCGATCATTTGCTTATTGGTAATTGGACTGTTATTTTAAATTAGGGGGAAAAAAGGTCTCCAGCTTTTACATGTTAAAAATTGTAATTGTTTATTAGGGGCTTGGGACCAAAACCTCTCATCTTATTGATGCTGATGACATATACTCGGCTATTAACCTCTGTCAGTGAAAGCAGAGCATGTCTTCTAAGTTCTAGTATTCAGTGAGAATCTAAACATTTCCCCCTCAATATCCTTTTATTACAGACAATTTCTGGTTCAGTGAAAGTGCAGTGCATTATAATACAACATTCGAAACACTAGGGAGAAATATTTTTTCAACTATTTATCACCCTACAGGGTTTTCATTTTCTGCTGACTGTTATAACTGGTGAATAGAGGGCCTCACTCAGGGTGGGGGTGGGAAGCTATTTATGAATAGTTTGTGATTCAGAGCAGCTGCTCTTCACTGTATATCATCCTTTTTTGATAAGCATGTTTTCACCAAAAGCTACCACTAATAAGCGGGTGCATACGAAACAAACCGCTGCAGAGCTGTTACCTTGAAAGAAAGACGTCAAACAAAAAGCTTCTCCAGGTTGAAGTATCCTTGAGTTTCCTCATGATAGGAGAATAATAAATCTGAAAACACGTTGCATCTTGGGAATCTAATGTTCCCCATAGAGAAGAATACTGTCAAGGCGTTTCCATGCAGCTTTCACTCTGGACTCCAACGAAAAACATAAGAGGTTGCATCCTCAAGGGAATTAGAGATGCTTTCACTCAACCTGTGCACACAGGGTGAGCCTATCTGGGTTACACTGTAAGTGTTTTGCTGCCAAGCTGGAGACTTAATCGTACTTATACTGTGCTTCCAACTTGAGACAACAAAGTGGGAACAACTCTGAATTGGAATACGGTTGCTGGCCATCCACGTGAAAAAGATACATAAGCAAAAAAGTTCCTTTCTCTCAACATATTTATGACAAGACATGACTGATTCATTTTCCCACGGTGTACTTCTAAAGGTGAAAAAGTAAAAAAAATCTGTCATCCTAATACTATTTTGTTAAAGCTTTATTAGGAGATGTGTGATATTAATGTCTTTCCTGCTAAAGGCTCGATCAACAGACTGAATAATTCCGCAGATTAGACACCAGAATCTAACCCTTGAATATAACTGGCAAAGGAATGGATACAGTTATAAACATACCAAAGTAAAACCGACCTTTAAATACTTTAGAAAATAAATCTTATCATAACTTCTGGCAGGAGGGTAATTGGACACAACAAATTGGGAAAGGTAATGTGACAATATATTTTTAAAGTCTTAAACATGCATGCAGATTTTGACCCAGGAATTCTAATTTCAGGAAATATTCAGATTTTTTTAAGGATGTTCGCTGCAGCCTAAAAATTCCAGCATCAGGAAAACGTTTAAAGAAAAGTTCAACAATGAGAAACAGAAGGAAAATGATTCAAGGAAAGACCTGTTGTGCAACCATTTAGAGGAATATGGCAGAAGAATATTTAAAGTCATGAGAAATGTTCATGAAAACTTTTGGGAAAAGCAGGTTGCAAAATAGTTTGGACTAGGTGGCCCCAATTAAAAAAAAAATATGTAAAACATTAACAAGAAATACATATTGTACAATACTTGTGATCATCATTTCCTATAATAAACATATGTTTGTTTTTAACCAAAAAAACATTAATATCAGTGAGGCATAACACATAGACCAGACATTCCAAATATTTATCTGTTCCCCACCTAAGAATGGCTTTCCCATTCCTCACACTACTTGTATACTTCACTGCTATTGTTTGTATGCGTGAATACATNATTTCCTATAATAAACATATGTTTGTTTTTAACCAAAAAAACATTAATATCAGTGAGGCATAACACATAGACCAGACATTCCAAATGTTTATCTGTTCCCCACCTAAGAATGGCTTTCCCATTCCTCACACTACTTGTATACTTCACTGCTATTGTTTGTATGCGTGAATACATACGTGTGTGTTGGAATCTCTCCAGCCATGTACAATGCAGTGGTCACGTGGTACAAGGGTTCAGGAGAGATTTGTATTATGAGCCTAATTCTAATTTTACTCAAGTTGGTGTTCCACTACATAAATATGTGTTATCTCAAATATATTGCAAATATCATTGTTTCTGTTTTAAAAGTTCTTGCTAATCACGCCTCGCTAGGAACATTGACAAGAATGCCACCCCCCGCCCCCACATAGATATCAGAATCAGAGCCACATGGTTCTTCTTAGAGGCTTCTTGGAAGAATGGACCTTTATTCCACAGTCTCCTCATCTGGTTAGCCACACTTTAAAAGCAGAATGAAATGAGCTCCAGGTGGCTCTCATGGATCTGAGTCTTTGTCACATGTCATCTTACCGTCAGTGCCTACATTCCGTCAGCCACTCTCCTGCATGCCTTCCTTTGTTCGCGCGTGTATCCATTCATTCCTTCATAAACATCGAGGTCTGTGTCTGCACAGGAAAAGCATCCATGACTTAAGAAACAGCCCTTCCCCTCCAGAAGTTCGTTACAGACTGACGGGACAGAAAGACACACAGACAGACTCTTGTGAGATTAGGTGGAAGGTTGTGCCCCCTAGGACCTTCTCCTCTTGTAGGTTCTTTTATAACATGAGCCCCTTTGGAAAAGAGAACTTTTCTAGATAGTTGTTGGCTTTCCCCCTGTATCCAAGAGACAAGGCTGTAGGAAAGAACAGATGAGCAGAGACCAGGGCGAGGCTCATTCACCCGTTTCTCGGGTCCACCCAGGGGCAGCCTTGGGTACGGCGCCCACTTCTTCAGAGCATCCTTAACAGGGTGAATGTGACATTGAATCCGGAAACAATGGCTCCAGGGGTCTGTGTTGGTGAGAGGATGTGTCAACAGCTGGCACATTATTCACTTCTAGTAGAAACCTTAACATCTCCGAATTGTCTTAAGGATGAGGCTTTCAGTTTAAACAGGATTCTTGTAACGGTAGGAAGGAATGTTTTAAAGGATTGCCTGTCCTTGGAAAATGTTAGTGGCTGTACAGAACGTCTCCATAGAATGCGCTTCAGCTTGGCAGGGACATACCCTTGTGTATGGCTTTTTAGAACTATGTCGGATTCTGTTTTGCTTATACATTCACTTGTATTATTTTGTGGTTATGAACAGGGAACGGGAATGGCAGAGGGCAAACGGGGGTAAGGGAGTGACAGATCCAGGTTACTCTATGAAGATAGATAAGCCACAAGGATATACTGAACAGCACGGGGAACTATAGCTATTATCGGCTAATAACCTACAATGGAGTAGAATCTGCAAAACTGTGTGCTGAGTCTGTGTGTGCTCAGCTGTGTCCGACTCTGTGTATCCCCATGGGCTGTAGCCTGCCAGGATCCTCTGTCCATGGGATTCTCCGAGCAAGAGTATTGGAGTGGGTTGCCATTTCCTACTCCAGGGGATCTTCCCACCCGAAGGATGGAAACTGCATCTCTTGCATCTCCTGCATTGGCAGACAGATTCTTTACCACCAGTGCCACCTGGGAAGTCCACTATGTAATATACATAAACCTTAAACTTACATAGTGCTGTACGTCAATTATAACTCAATAAAACTGGAACAATTTAGACCTCATTTACTTTTCTAGTTTTGCAAAGATCTAGTCTACGCCTATAGGGCCCTAAATTTTTAAACTGCATCTGCTTAATGGACTACCTTTTTGAGGTGATACTTTTTAATGTCTATGATTGTGATATATTTATTAAAAATTATGATAAGAATTGATTAAGTACAACACGAATTGATAAATACTAGATTCCAGATGCAGTAGGAAGTATCTAAAGATTCTCATTTAGATTCTTTAAGAAAAAAAAAATCTTGTTTTTTTTAATATTTATTTTTTTGGCCAAGCCACACAGCATGTGGGATCTTAGTTCTCCACCCAGGGATTGAACCCACGCCCACTGTACTGGAAGCTCAGAGTCTTAACNAAAGTTGGCTTAAAGCTCAACATTCAGAAAACTAAGATTATGGCATCTGGTCCCATCACTTCATGTCAAATAGATGGGAAACAGTGGAAACAGTAGGAGACTTTATTTTGGGGGGGCTCCAAAATCACTGCAAATGGTGACTGCAGCCATGAAATTAAAAGACACTTCCTCCTTGGAAGGAAAGTTATGACCAACCTAGGCAGCATATTAAAAAGCAGAGGCATTACTTTGCCAACAAAGGTCCATCTAGTCAAGGCTATGGTTTTTCCAGTAGTCATGTGTGGATGTGAGAGGTGGACTATAATGAAAGCTGAGCACCAAAGAATTGATGCTTTTGAACTGTGGTGTTGAAGAAGACTCTTGAGAGTCCCTTGGACTTCAAGAAGATCCAACCAGTCCATCCTAAAGGAAATCGGTCCTGAGTGATTTCCATCCAATGGAAAGTCCTTCCATTGGAAGCACTGATGTTGAAGCTGAAACTCCAATACTTTGACCACCTGATGCGACGAGCTGACTCATTGGAAAAGACCCTGATGCTGGAAAAGATTGAAAGCGGGAAGAGAAGGGGATAACAGAGGATGTGATGGTTGGATGGCATCACTAATTCAATGGAAATGAGTTTGAGTGGACTCCAGGAGTTGGTGATGGACAAGGAGGCCTGGTGTACTGCAGTCCATGGAGTCACAAAGAGTTGGACAGGATTGACTGAACTGAACTGAACTGAAGTATATACTCCAAGAATTCAAAACAAAGGTCTGTGAATCCCCAGGTAATCTGACTTTGAAGATCAGTGGGATTTGATTATAGGACTTTGATAGTTCAGTTCAGTTCAGTCGCTCAGTTGTGTCCGACTCTTTGTGACCCCATGAATCGCAGCACGCCCGGCCTCCCTGTTCATCACCAATTCCCGGAGTTCACTCAAACTCACGTCCATTGAGTCAGTGAAACCATCCAGCCATCTCATCCTCTGTCGTCCCCTTCTCCTCCTGTCCCCAATCCCTCCCAGCATCAGAGTCTTTTCAATGAGTCAACTCTTCACATAGAGAGATGCAAATCAAAACTACGAGATATCACCTTACACTAATCAAAATCAGTTCAGTTCAGTTGCTCAGTCATGTCTGACTCTTTGCGACCCCATGGACTGCAAGATGCCAGGCTTCTCTGTCCATCACCAACTCCCAGAGCTGGCTCAAATTCATGTCCATCCAGTTGGCGATGCCACCAACCATCTCATCTGCTGGAGTCCAGCTCCAGCAGCCAGGGAATCAACGTGAAGGGATGCACAATGTTGGCAGGAAATGATGCAGCCTCTCAGTTTTCATGGAGTGCATAACTTTATTTCAAGCTTAAGATTCTTTTTATACTTTAACAAAAGCATTAGGTCAGAGGTTTGACATTTTCAATTTCCCCTCGCCCAGATTTATTGTCTCCATAAATCATTGTTGCTCTTCAAACAGAGTTTCTACTCCAGCGGTTCTCTCAGAATAGTGTTTACTTTAACTCGTGATTACATTGTAACTCGTGCTTAAGTCTGGGCTGCATACCACAAACCTGAGCTTATTTCTTATCTTTCTAAGGCCTGTTTGCCAGGACTTAGTATCCTAAGCTCACTGTTTCTTAAAAAGGGCTTCTAGCTATTAATATGTCTAAAGTTTCTAATCTCTATAAGCTATAGTAAAATATGCTAACATTACAACATTCCTTAAATATTTAGCTTCTAAGTATTTTAATTATTCCTAAGCCCTAAATTCAGCAAACTCCTTTGCCATAAACACTTTCCTCACAAATAGGCTTCATATAGCAATCCCTTCCATGGCCTCAAGCTGTGGCCTATGTTCTCATCCTGGAACACTCTTTTGTAAAAGTCCTTGAACAAATGTTAGTGATTAACTTTATGAATTATTCTCTGAGCACAGCTGCAGAAGGCTTTTTGCCTTCTCATGCTCCTCTCTAAAACAATAAGCACTGTAATATTCTCTTCAGTCAACTCAGCCGAGGAGAGGGAAAAACAAGTCAGAATCACAAGGCCTAACTCCTTCATCCTGGGTCTGTTCCTGAGGGACAAAGAGAGGGAGCAGGGGCCATACCTCCATTTTGTCAGTAATGCTCCTGACACTCATCCTCTGTCATCCCCTTCTCCTCCTGCCTTCAGTCTTTCCCAGCATCAGGGTCTTTCCCAATGAGTCAGTTCTTCACATCAGGTGGCCAAAGTATTGGAGCTTCAGCTTCAGCATCAGTCCTTTCAATGAATATTTAGGACTAATTTCCTTTAGGATGGACTGGATGGATCTCCTTGAAGTCCACGGGACTCTCAAGAGTCTTCTCTAACACCACAGATCAAAAGCATCAATTCTTCAACACTCAGCTTTCTTTATGGTCCAACTCTCACATCCATATATGACTACTGGAAAAACCATAGCTTTGACAGATGGACCTTTGTTGGCAAAGTAATGTCTCTGCTTTTTAATACGCTGATTAAAATGGCTATCATCAAAAAAATCCACAAAAAACAAATGCCAGAGAGGGTGTGGAGAGAAGGGAACCTCCTCACACATGGAGAACAGTATGGAGGTTCCTTATATGACCCTGAAATCCCACTAATGGGCATATATCCAGAAAAAAACATGATCTGAAAGGATATATGCATCCCAGTGTTCATTGCAGCATTGTTTACAACAGCCAGGACATGGAAGCAACCTAAATGTCCATTGACAGAGGAATGGATAAAGAAGATTTGGTACATATACACAATGGAATATTACTCAGCCACTAAAATGAATAAAATAATGGCATTTACAGTAACATGGATGGACCTAGAGATTGAGATTCTGAGTGAAATAAGTCAGACAGTGAAGGAGAAATACTATATGACATCCCTTACATGTGGAATATAAAAGAAATGATACAAATGTTCTTACTAACAAAACAGAAAGAGATTCACAGATTTAGAAAACAAACTTGGGTTGTCAGGGGAAAGGGATAGTTAGTGAGTTTGGGAGGGTCATGTACACACTGCTGTATTCAAAATGGGTAACCAACAAAGACCTATTTAACAGCTCATGGAACTCTACTCAGTGTTATGTGCCAGCCTGGATGGGAGGAGCTTTGGGGGGAGAATGGATACATGTATCTGTATGGCTGAGTCCTTTGGCTGCTCACCTGAAACTATCACAACATTGCTAACTGGCTATGCTCCAATACAAAATAAAAAGTTTAAAGTTTGAAAAAAACAAAAATACCCAAATTTTAGAAAACTGACATATTAATTGATAATTCTTAATGTTTTAATATTAATATTTTATATGCATATTTGTATTTCAGCTAGATTATTTGTAGTCTGTATATCTTTATGTTTGGCCTATAACCACAGTCATAGAAATGCAGTTTTGTAGGAAGATTAATGCAGGATTAATGAAAGGAAGAAGTAGATGAGAAATAGGAGAATTCCAATTACATAGATTGGGATAAGGGACTCCCAGGTGGCACTAGTGGTAAAGAATCCACTGGATACAAGCAATGCAGGTTCTATCTCTGGGTCAGGAAGATCCCCTGGAGGAGAAAATAGCAACCCACTTTAATAATTTTGCCTGGGGAATCCCACGGACAGAAGAGCCTGGCAAGCTACAGTCCATAGTTGAAAAAAGTCAGACTTGACTGAAATGATTCATGTGGACTGGGATAAAGTAATAAACACTTTGACAAAGGTAGTGTGATAAGTTTTAGATGTGTCAACTTGGTTAGCTAAATCATGAGGCTGGAAGTAAGAATAGCGGACATTTTGTAATATACACACACCTTCTCCCACTATTCAAATACCAATTAGTGCTACTATCAAAGTAATTTTGCAGACATAGTAAATTCCTTAATGGTTAATTTTATTGATAAAGGAAATTATTCCGGTGGGTCTGACAATCAGTGGAAGCCATATAAAAGGTGTAGGCATTCCCTGAGCCAGATTCTTAACAGTCTACACTAATTCTCTGTTAACTGGATTTTTCCTTCCTGATTACCTGTGGACAACAAATTCAGCTTGTGTCCATGGGGTTCCATCCTGCTGTAATTATCCTTTTCTGATAGCATGTGGACAGCGTCATTGATGTCTCTGTGCCTGTGAATTCCAGCCCAATCCACTAACTTGCCTTCTTGATGGCCTGTCCTATACAATTCAGGCTTGCTTAGCTTCAGCCTTCACAATATGTGGCAAATTTCTTGTAATCAATCTCTTAATACTGTGTAACTGTTACACACGCATGTGTATCCACTAGTGTTGCTATCTCTCTGATAGAATTCATTTTGGTACTAGAAATTGTTCCAGGGAAACATACTTAAATTCTCTGCATTGACTCTGGACAGTTGTCTGGCTGGATATTAAGGCGTGAGTGACCCTATTTCCAGTGGTAATGAAAACATTGGCAGTCATTAGAATGATGTGGCAGTAGAGTTACTCGAATTTCACTGTTGGGTATCTATAATCAAATAATGATAGAAAGTGAGATTCTAGGTGGCCAAGCATTTGGCACCTTATAACATTTTAGTCAAAATAAGGAGTGTAGGGGACTTCTCTGGTTGTCCAGTGGTTAAGAATCCTTCTGCCAATGCAGGGGACACAGGTTTGATCCCCAACCCAGGAAGATTCCACATGCTGTGGGGCAACAAAGCTCATGCACCACAGCTACTGAGCCTGCACCCTAGAGCCTTTGCTGTGCACCATGAGAAGCCGCCATAGTGAGAACGCTGTGCACCACAGGATAGTAGGTCTTGCTCACCACAGCTAGAGAAAAGCCTCAATGCAGCAAGGAGGGCCAAAATAAATAAATAAATTTTAACAAGGTGTGTAGGAAGTTCCCTGGTGACCTATTGGTTAGGATTCCAGGCTTTTACTGCCCTGGCCCAGATTTAATCCCCAGTTGGGGAGCTGAGATACTGCAAGCTGCACTGTTTGGCAAAAAAAAAAATTGTGTAATGAAGCTGAGTGGTCCTAACTATCTGGAGAGTGTGAAGTAAAGACTGAGCCAAAGGCCTCAGACCCCCAGTTTGAGCTCTGCATAAATGTCCTGAAAGCTTCTGAGGGTGCCTCTAAAGAAAACTTCTCTCCTGTATCTGCAGGGTCAAGCTTTTTGAAATCCAAACCCCTGATCTTACCCTGTGAGTAGCTAAATTACAACACAGATTGAACTCCCATCTTTACAGGGTCAAATTTCTTGAAGTCAGAGCACTGATTAGAAAGAAATGAGAGAGTGAAAGTTGGAATGGGAAATACACAAAGATTCTATGGATGCTGCTGCTGCTGCTGAGTTGCTTCAGTCATCTCTGACTCTGTGCGACCCCAGAGACGGCAGCCCACCAGGTTCCGCCAACCTTGGGATTTTCCAGGCAAGAACACCGGAGTGGGTTGCCATTTTCTTCTCCAATGCATGAAAGTGGAAAGTGAAAGTGAAGTCGCTCAGTTGTGTCTGACTCTTAGTGATCCCCTGGACTGCAGCCTACCAGGCTCCTCTGTCCTTGGGATTTTCCTGGGGACGTCAAGTCCCTAAATTTCACTGTTTTCTTTGCCAGAAAAAAGCAGTCATTCCATCCCTGCCTGAGATTAGTCCTTTCTCACTTGAAAAACCTGAAATAGCCTCCCCTGAGCAGTTGCCATGAGAGGCACTAACTACCTTCCTCAGGATTTATCCTACTAGCCCTCTTTCTTTCTAGACCTATGTTGTTGCTATTAAGTCGCTTCAGTCATGTCTGACTCTGTGCGACCCCACAGACGGCAGCCCACCAGGCTCCTCCATCCATGGGATTCTCCAGGCAAGAGTACTGGAGTGGGGTGCCGTTTCCTTCTTCAATGCGTGAAAGGAAAAGTGAAAGTGAAGTCGCTCAGTCATGTCCGACTCTTTGAGACCCCATGGACTGCAGCCTACCAGGCTCCTCCGTCCATAGGATTTTCCAGGCAAAAGTACTGGAGTGGGTTATAGTTAGACTTAAATCCCAAAAGGCCCCAAAGCCAAGGTCCCAAAGCAAAGTGTGACCAGTAAGAAGATACTCTTTATTCACGTCATTTTAAATTCTGGTTTTTAAAACAACAGAATTTCTTTTAATAGTCACTTTGAGGTCCCTGGACCAATTTGAATGGCCATCTAACAGCTGACTAGGACAGGTAGGATATGTAAAATTCAGTTTTGAGGAAAAGGACAGGGGTTTCAGAAGACCCTTAGAATTAGATCTTGTCCTTCTATCTCCTTTCCCTCTTGCCTTCCTTGGCCCAGTGCTCTACCTCTTCTTGAGAGGAATATTTTTGTATGCTATTTTGCTATAGCTCACTGTGTGAATTGTTCACTGAACCCATGGTAGGAAAGGTACAAGCTAAGTTGGAAGAAAACTCAAAGAGCCATAGGAACTGCAGACATGTCACTCCTTCCTGGCTGGCACAGCAGACACACCGTATTCTCTTCTCTTCTGGTTGACCAAGCGGACACAGCCACAACACAGCCAACACACCAGAACACAGCCATACACAGCCATACATAGGACTTTTTTCAGGTGAAGCTGATACAGGAGACTGCACAAAGTAGCCCATGACCAAGCCGGTACCTTGAGGAAGCATGCACAGTACTGAAGGTGATCTCAGCTGCTACATAACCATGCACCTGCGAAGCATGGGGCAAGAGCAAGAGGCCATGGGGCGAGAGAGCTTGACCGCACCATCTTGACTAATTTGCTCTCTCTCCACACTCCACCCCTTCAGGGTCTCTCTCCTCACAATCTGTGCACAGTTCATCTTCTGTGATATTCTCTTGGTGAGTAACACTGACCCTTGAACTTACATTGTTGGGAGCTGCGTTAGGCATTACTGACATAACCCCCTCCTTTGTCCCGCAGGCATGGACCCGGGATGAAGGAGTTGGGCTTTGTGATCCTGACTTGTTTTTTCCATTCCTCGGCTGAGTTGACTGAAGAGAATATTAAGGTGCTTATTGTTTTAGAGAGGAGCATGAAAAGGCACAAAGCCTTCTGCAGCTGTGCTCATAGAATAATTCATAAAGTTAATCACTGACATTTGTTCAAGGACTTTTACAAAAAAGTGTTCCAGGGTGAGCACACAGGCTGCAGCTTGAGGCCATGGGAGGGATTGCTATCTGAAGCCCATTTGTGAGAAAAGTGTTTACGGCAAAGGAGGTTGCTGAATTTAGGACTTAGGAATAATTAAAATAGAAGCTAAAGATTTAAGGGATGCTGTAATGTTAGCATATTCTACTATAGCTTATAGAGAATAGGGACTTTAGAGATATTAATAGCTAGAAGCCCTTTCTTAGAAATATTGAGCTTAGGATACTAGGGGCAAACAGGACTTAGAAAGATAAGAATTAAACTGAGGAATGTGGTATGCAGCCTAAACATTAGCATGAATTACAGTGTATTCACAAGGACACATGAGAAAAAGTAGATAAGAGAATCGCTGAGGAAGGAACTTCTTTTGAGGGGCAATAATGATTTTTGGAGAAAAATAAATCTGGGTCTCTGGGAGCTAAAAATATCAAATCTCTGACCTAATACTTTTGTAAAAGTATAAAAGAGAATCTAAGCTTGAAATAAACAGTCAGTCCAAAGAAAAACTGAGAGGCTGCTTTAGTTTCTCGCTGATACCGCTCATCCCTTCAGGTTGAATCCCTGGCTGCTGGAGCTGGACTCTGGCATTTCATCTTGCAACAATAGCAGATGTTATAACAAGAAACAGTTATATTCCCAGTACATGGCAAAACCCCATGCCAGGTATCACCTGGAACTCATGTTGCAGTCCTTGCACTCAGGGGGCTAGAAGAAACACCGCATGCGGAGTGCCTTTATCTTCCATGGCCAAGTCCAGTCCACCATCTGTCTCTGTGAAATTGTAAGACAGCCTCCACAGGGGCAACTCCACCCCTACATGGTTTTTATTAAAGACCCACAAAACCCCTCATGGATGTTCCAGGCCCACCCCTTCAAGGAGGGGATTTTTGTGGCATTCACAGTCCGCCCACATGATTCACAGTCAACCTACACGATTCCAACTGCAGTCCACCTACATGATTCCAAACACTGTTCTAAACCTGCAAGAGAATCAGAGGGTAGTAGCACATTACAGGACATGGACTTTATACACTGTTCTACATCATCGGACACAGCCTTTACAGTATGCTGCTAAGTCACTTCAGTCGTATCTGACTCTGTGCAACCCCATAGACGGCAGCCCACCAGGCTCCACGTCCGTTTACAGTATACCTTTGGGCAAATCAGCCCACGTTTGCATCTGAGGAACCTAGCTGGGACGCCTGCCAGCTCGAGCCCCTTTGGGTTCTTCACATTTTCAAAATGGTGTCTTGCATGTCGTCCCTCTACTTCTCTCAGTAAAGAACCTGCAACTCCCTGCTCGGCCCCGCACAGGTTCCGGGCCCACCCCTGTGTCTCAGAGTCTCAAAAGCCAAGCTGCCAAGGTTTCCCCTTGCTTTTGCCAAAACTTCTTACTCAAGTCAACCAACTCTGCCTGAGTGTGTGGTCAATACGTCGTGACTCAGTCACACTGGGGGCCCCTTGAGGATGGCCCCCCTGGGCCATTGGCTGCTCCCGCTTCACTTCTGCTGCACGGCAGGTGTTGCTGACAAGCGGTGACCCACAGTCTCACAACATTCATCATCATTATCCTTAGTTTCATATTTCAAATTCAAATTCAAAGCCATAAGGCTCTTGCTCTAATTCCAGTATATGTCGCTCTGCTTCTTCCAAGTGTCTCTGCACATGGCACCCTGGCTTGCCACCGTGTAGGGCACTACCACATTTGCTTTCAGGGCAGTCAGGAGAATCCATCCCATGGTGCTAGCGGCAGTACATGCTGCCTTGTTCAGCAAATGGGAACTCACCACCTATAGTGCTTTTTCCATGTTCTCTGGTCACCCATCCGCCCAGCCACCACCTCCCAGTCTTCTAGCAGAGCCCACGCTGCCAGGATTGCAGCCACATGGCACTATATTCTATATGGTAGCCACTGGCTTCCTCCATCCAGTGGTACCTCAGGCTCTTGTCCTACTGGGCACTCCTCCTCGTCTTCTTCTGTGGAGTCTCAGGCTCCTCTACCTGCTGGGTATCCTGCTGACTACAACAATTATCTTGCTGTAGCTCCCTGTGTGAACTGTTCACTGAACCCCTGGTAGCCAAGGTGTGAGTTAAGAAGCTAGAAGGAAACTCAAGGAGCCATCGGAAGTGCAGATGCATTTATTCTCTCCTGGATGGCCCAGTAGCCATAGCAGCAAATACACTGTATTCTCTCCTCTCATGGTTGACCCACCAGACATAGCCATAACACAGCCAACATGCCGTAATGCAGCCATAATGTAGCCCCACAGGTTTTTTTCAGGTGGAGCTGATATAGGTGCACCACACGAAGTAGCCCAAGACCAAGCCAGTACCTCATGGTGCACATGCACAGTACTATAACTGATCTCAGCTGTTACATAACCGTGTGTTTACTAAGTGTGGGCTGAGAGTGAGTGGCCATGGGGTGAGAGAACCTGACCATGCTGTACGGACCTGGTAAGTTGCTTCAGTCGTGTCCAACTCTGTGCCACCCTATGGACTATAGCCTTCCAGTCTCCTCTATTCATGGGATTCTCCAGGAAAGAATACTGGAGTGGGTTGCCATGCCCTTCTCCAGGGGATCTTCCCAACCCAAGGGTCGAACTCAGGCCTCCCACATTGTGGGCAGATTCTTTACCAAAATACTGAGATAAACTTTACTATTAACAACACATTTTATGTTAGAGGATGAAAATGAGAGGGAAGAAAGAAACATTTGGTTTGTGTAGGGAAAAGGCAAACTAGTCAAGATGGCGTGGTCAAGGCTTCCCAGGTGGTTCTAGTGGTAAAGAATCTACCTGCCAATGCAGGGGATGCAAGAGACGCAGGTTCAGGGACACTGGTGGCCTCTCCTTTCCATGAAATTTCACACATGTAGTCTAATACATTGATGATGTTATGCTGATTGAACATTGTGAGCAGGAAGTGGCAACTACTCCAGACATATGGCTAGGATGCATCAGAAAGTATGAAATAAATTCCACAAAAAAATTCAGGGACCTACCACTTCAATGAAATTTCTAGGGGTCATGAGGTGGGGGCATGTAGAGATATTCATTCTAAGGTGAGGAATGATGGGCCCCTTCTCTGACCAAAACAAAGGCACAACACCTCTTTGGATTTTGAAGACATATTCCTTCTCTGGGTGTGCTACTCCATTTGCTGAATGACCCCAAAACCACTAATTTTGAGTGGACTCTGCACTTGTCATGCAAGCTGCCCTGCCACTTGGGCCAGTGGTGCTTGAAGTGCCAGTGTTGGTGAGGGACGCGGTTGGGACTTTGGCAGGCACAAATAGATGAACCACAGCACAGATCCTTAGGATTTTGGAGCAAAGTTCTGCTATCCTCTGCGAATAACTGATCTTGGTGAGGCAGCAGTGAGTGGCGGTGTGAAGTGAGGTCTAATTCCCTGACCAGGAATCGAACATGGGTAACCTGGATGAAAAGCAGGAATCCTAGCCACCAGACCAGCAAGGGCTAGAGGCTAGAAGCTAAGTTTCCCAGGATCTCTGCCCCCAGTGAAAAATACATTTATCATAGAGGCAGAAGATGTAAATGCAGGTACTAAGTTTATTATTAGTTACATAGCGTAACAACAAGTGGGAGAGAGCATACAGAGAAACAGTTTGTTAAGATAGAAGCAAGGCAGAGATGCACACTTGAAAAGAAAGGATGTGGCATCCCCCAGTGAGGAGCAGCACAGTAAAGAGGCAGTTGTCATTTATATAGGTCAGTTCTTCCTGTTTTTTTTCTTCCTTCAGGCCAATTATCTGGTTTCTTTTTCCACACCTGACCTACCCTGGGACCCTCCACTGGGGTGCACATGCACCCCTCAGCCAAGATGGATCTCAAAGTGAAGGCTTCTGGGAAGAGTAAGATTCATTATGGCCTGGCATTATCCCTTGACTTTTGACCCACAAGCAGCCTTTCCATGCATGTGTAGTATTTCCCTTGTCCCAAGAGAGGAGGGGAGGGAGATTCCTTAATTCTTCACTCAAACGGGGTTTTGCCTCTCTTTGTCCTTGCAATGACTATTGCCATAAGATGTTTACAAGAGACAAACACTGGCTATTTACCCAGTTTCTGTTTTCACTTCCATTTCAGAGGGAAAACAGGAGGCTGACTGTAGATGTCTTCAGTGGAGCCCACCTATCTCTTGTCTCAGGAAATGCAAACAGGAGGCTAGTTGTGTCTAACCTGGAGCCCTTCTATCTCCTACATCATAACTACTGCCCTTTTGAGAACCAACTTTTGGTTTGCTACTGGGCCTAAATAGGAACTGAACACTTAACCGTGGGCCACCAAGTTATACCATGTGACCTGAGCTGCACATCATGAACTTTAGTCTGAAGCACATCATGAATCACAAAGACAACAAGCTGGAATACATGAGATAAGTGCAAGCAGCCCTTGAAGGCCCAGTTAAACTGCATGTGGAAGTGGTCTGAGTGACTATGGCCCCACATTTGCCAAACTACTTCTTTCTCTAGGACCATTCCACTTTTGAGTGGGCTCCTCAGAGGAAGAGAATGCAGGGCTTGGCTTACAAATTGATTTACATAGTATGCTGCTGCTGCTGCTGCTAAGTCGCTTCAGTCGTGTTTGACTCTGTGTGACCCCATAGATGGCAGCCCACTAGGTTCCTCTGTCCCTGGGATTCTCCAGGCAAGAGTACTGGAGTGGGTTGCCATTGCCTTCTCCAATGCATGAAAGTGAAAAGTGAAAGTGA
>SJYV01030422.1:431652-456468 GCA_006410875.1 Neotragus pygmaeus
ACCTGGTAAGTTGCTTCAGTCGTGTCCAACTCTGTGCCACCCTATGGACTATAGCCTTCCAGTCTCCTCTATTCATGGGATTCTCCAGGAAAGAATACTGGAGTGGGTTGCCATGCCCTTCTCCAGGGGATCTTCCCAACCCAAGGGTCGAACTCAGGCCTCCCACATTGTGGGCAGATTCTTTACCAAAATACTGAGATAAACTTTACTATTAACAACACATTTTATGTTAGAGGATGAAAATGAGAGGGAAGAAAGAAACATTTGGTTTGTGTAGGGAAAAGGCAAACTAGTCAAGATGGCGTGGTCAAGGCTTCCCAGGTGGTTCTAGTGGTAAAGAATCTACCTGCCAATGCAGGGGATGCAAGAGACGCAGGTTCAGGGACACTGGTGGCCTCTCCTTTCCATGAAATTTCACACATGTAGTCTAATACATTGATGATGTTATGCTGATTGAACATTGTGAGCAGGAAGTGGCAACTACTCCAGACATATGGCTAGGATGCATCAGAAAGTATGAAATAAATTCCACAAAAAAATTCAGGGACCTACCACTTCAATGAAATTTCTAGGGGTCATGAGGTGGGGGCATGTAGAGATATTCATTCTAAGGTGAGGAATGATGGGCCCCTTCTCTGACCAAAACAAAGGCACAACACCTCTTTGGATTTTGAAGACATATTCCTTCTCTGGGTGTGCTACTCCATTTGCTGAATGACCCCAAAACCACTAATTTTGAGTGGACTCTGCACTTGTCATGCAAGCTGCCCTGCCACTTGGGCCAGTGGTGCTTGAAGTGCCAGTGTTGGTGAGGGACGCGGTTGGGACTTTGGCAGGCACAAATAGATGAACCACAGCACAGATCCTTAGGATTTTGGAGCAAAGTTCTGCTATCCTCTGCGAATAACTGATCTTGGTGAGGCAGCAGTGAGTGGCGGTGTGAAGTGAGGTCTAATTCCCTGACCAGGAATCGAACATGGGTAACCTGGATGAAAAGCAGGAATCCTAGCCACCAGACCAGCAAGGGCTAGAGGCTAGAAGCTAAGTTTCCCAGGATCTCTGCCCCCAGTGAAAAATACATTTATCATAGAGGCAGAAGATGTAAATGCAGGTACTAAGTTTATTATTAGTTACATAGCGTAACAACAAGTGGGAGAGAGCATACAGAGAAACAGTTTGTTAAGATAGAAGCAAGGCAGAGATGCACACTTGAAAAGAAAGGATGTGGCATCCCCCAGTGAGGAGCAGCACAGTAAAGAGGCAGTTGTCATTTATATAGGTCAGTTTTTCCTGTTTTTTTTCTTCCTTCAGGCCAATTATCTGGTTTCTTTTTCCACACCTGACCTACCCTGGGACCCTCCACTGGGGTGCACATGCACCCCTCAGCCAAGATGGATCTCAAAGTGAAGGCTTCTGGGAAGAGTAAGATTCATTATGGCCTGGCATTATCCCTTGACTTTTGACCCACAAGCAGCCTTTCCATGCATGTGTAGTATTTCCCTTGTCCCAAGAGAGGAGGGGAGGGAGATTCCTTAATTCTTCACTCAAACGGGGTTTTGCCTCTCTTTGTCCTTGCAATGACTATTGCCATAAGATGTTTACAAGAGACAAACACTGGCTATTTACCCAGTTTCTGTTTTCACTTCCATTTCAGAGGGAAAACAGGAGGCTGACTGTAGATGTCTTCAGTGGAGCCCACCTATCTCTTGTCTCAGGAAATGCAAACAGGAGGCTAGTTGTGTCTAACCTGGAGCCCTTCTATCTCCTACATCATAACTACTGCCCTTTTGAGAACCAACTTTTGGTTTGCTACTGGGCCTAAATAGGAACTGAACACTTAACCGTGGGCCACCAAGTTATACCATGTGACCTGAGCTGCACATCATGAACTTTAGTCTGAAGCACATCATGAATCACAAAGACAACAAGCTGGAATACATGAGATAAGTGCAAGCAGCCCTTGAAGGCCCAGTTAAACTGCATGTGGAAGTGGTCTGAGTGACTATGGCCCCACATTTGCCAAACTACTTCTTTCTCTAGGACCATTCCACTTTTGAGTGGGCTCCTCAGAGGAAGAGAATGCAGGGCTTGGCTTACAAATTGATTTACATAGTATGCTGCTGCTGCTGCTGCTAAGTCGCTTCAGTCGTGTTTGACTCTGTGTGACCCCATAGATGGCAGCCCACTAGGTTCCTCTGTCCCTGGGATTCTCCAGGCAAGAGTACTGGAGTGGGTTGNTTCTGAGCAATCAAGGCATGCCTTGGAGGAAATAAAGCGTGAGACTGAAAGCCAACTGACAGAAGCATTTTAAAGGTGTGGGAGTTTGCCAAGAAACGTGCTCACGTTTCACTATAAACACAAAGAAAGGAAACTTTACTAAACTTGACGAGTCCAGTTTGACCCAATGAAACTTCCAGCTATCTGAAAAAGCATGAGAGAGTCTCTAAATGTTTCAAGAAACAGCCCAACTGTGTCTATTTAAAGACTCTACTCTTTAAACAGATGGCTAGTGACTCAACCTAATACTGAAGCAGAAGTGTTTTGCCAATTTATGCCAATTCCTGAAATCCGAGGTGAAAATATTTTAGATTTATTTTTGGGTATTTATTTTATGGTATATGGCTCCAAACATCACATGCCACTCAGCTAAATAAAACTGTTGGTCAGACCATTTACTGGTATCAAATAAAATCCTTTTGTGAATAAATTTTCATTATCTACAGATTTATTCCATGGTTCTCCTAAAATAAGACACTGAAACTTCTGAGACATCTCTTTCCTAGAGAAATGAATCTTGATTATTTGTAATCCCTTTGTTGCTGAGAACCTTCTCTGTAGTCATCATGACATTGTAAACCAAAACAAAATGTAATTAACAAATCATCCTGAAATAAATTGGGCTAAAAACTATACATCCGCCTAAAAATGCCTCCTGAAATTGGTTACAAAGTTTCTGTAAACATTACTCTGGCATAGTTCATGTATGCATAATTGTTATTCTGATAAATTTAGGGGGCATACAGTTAGGGTTCCACCACACTTGCAGAATGATCACATTCTGTTGTTAATTACATGGGCACATGTATATTTCTAATCAAAAAGTATTTTAAAGTTTTCTCTATAGATATCTTCCCAGGAATAAAAGGCCTGAAGTTCAACTCTCCTTAAATTTGCTCTTTCCTATAACCACTAAAAATTATCTCCCACAGCCTAATTTAGGCATTCTATTTAAAACTACATAAAATAGATTTATGTCCTTCCATTAGAAAGAATAATGTCCCCAGGCCATAGTCTTCATTTGTATCACAAAGAACATTTTGCTTTTAAACAAACTAATTATCGTTTATCTCTGATAGTAAGATAGCATCACCCTTAAGTCTCACAAGGAAGAAATGCTCTTCCTTCACTATCTGATGAACATCTTTTTAAAAGTCCGCATTACCTCTCCCATCACTCAGTGCTGTCCCCCAGCCAGGCTGGGGGACCCTTCCTTTGTCCATTTCAGAATCAAAGGCCTATATTCCTGTTTGTGATGATGGAACGTTAAACATATCAGACAAGCATCCGTGACACTTAAAAAAAAAAATCCTGAAAACAAACACTCCCAGTATTTGGATCACGACTCCTTCTGACACACTTCCATGGGCTCCTACAAAATCGTGTCAAAAAAACTCACAGTGCAAAATGACTGGGGCCTCAATGATTCACACACAAAGGGCTGGGGTCCCTTTTTGTCAGTTTGGCATCAATTTCCCTCAAGGTAGACCCTTGCATTTGACATTTTGTGGTGGCTTAGTTATCTTTTTTTTCTTTTGGAAGTGTCAAGGATCAGTTCTGTGGCACCATCTGGCACAGACTGGGAGCAACACGCATCTGTGGCATTTTAAAATGGACTTGGCAACTGCAAGACATCGAAAATGCATATTACACTTACAGTGTCTAGACTTCCCTATGTGTGCTCAGTTACAATTAGTGAAGCAAAAGTATACATATCACCCTACTGCTATTCTTGTTGCTACAGAGCCATAAATGTGAAAAGCAATACTCTGAAATAAAGATTTTTCGGTTGTTGTTTTTTGCCCTAGCCTACTTAGCAGCACAGTTTAAGTCAACACAAAAACTGCCATTGAGATGCTTGTCTTTCCAAAGATGTAAACACCAGCCACAGCGTCGTAAACTTGGCTGTATCGAATGAGACGGGAGGTCGGAGGCAGGATGACTATCACACACTAGTAACAGAAGCTTGCAAGCAGTTGGAAGGTTTCTGTAATTTCTCAGCTTCGTTGGTGGGGGGGTCCGTACTTGCTCGGAAACTGAAGGCCGGGCCAGCTCCACCGTGGGCCGGGCTCCAGGTAGGGTTCTGACGACGGTTACTTTCAACAATGCTTGATGTGTTGGAAGCCAGGCTCTCCCGAGTGCTACAAGAGTAAAAAGGTTTTGTTTGGTTTGGTTTTTAACATAAATAATTATATATTGAGCCCTAGAGGAAGAGCAAATGATGGAGTTAATGGATTTCCTCTGGCAGTTTATCATGTCATGTATATAGCATCTCATACTGATTATTCACATATGCTCCAGCAACTTGGACTCCAGAAGCTTTTCACAAGACATGTTATCATCAGCAGCACACTGAGTAAAGGGTTTTCATACAACTAAATATATGTCTTCCCTAGACTTTCACATTCAAGGAAACGCCTTCAAAATCTGATGTGATAGATGGCGCTTGTGTTCCTTTTTAAAAAAGACTAAAGACTTTAAAAAGACTTTGTAAATTATACATAGGTAATGATTTCATTTCAGGCTCAAAATTCATGGATAGAATTGCTCCTGAATCAACTGCATACTTTTATCCTAATGATTCTGTTTTCATTCTTGCTTAGTAGATTTTTGACTCTGGAGGTAAACTTCAAGCAGGACACTAGCCATTTTGCAGCAGTGATGGGAATAACATTCTTTTTTAAAGACGTCATACCTCTGTTTTAAATACATAACACTTTAGTTAATGTACATTCTATTTTCAGATAAGGAATCTAAGGTTTTCCCTATTTACATTTATTTCCTCCCTTCTTCCACTTTGGTAGAAATATTTAATTTTTTAAAGCAATCTTTAGAAGTGATTTTAAAGCTTTAGTATTTCGATTTCTCTTTTAATTTTTCTAATTTAGAAATATTTAAATCTATTTTATGGTCCCAAGAGGTTTATAACATTTAACATGTCAAATGTGTAGGACAATGACAGATATAAGATTACTTGGCCTGACTGATGGGAACTGAGTGGGTGTCATGTTCTAGGTCCTCAAAATGGTAATACGAAACTTACTAGCTCACAAAGAGGTAGAAGAAACCATAATGATGCTCAAAACATCCACCCTATTGGATAGAATCACGGTTTATAACATATTCTTCCATGTTGGTCCCCATCATTGATTTAAAGTCAAACTACCCAGGGGACATTCTCACCACCTGACGTTCATTCTCATCCAAAACTCATAGCGAGTCTGTCTGAACATTATACCTTGGCAGTCAAGCCTGACAGGGTATTTCATCCTGACCCTTTGTGGCCTTAAGCTTGCTTCTCATCAAAAAGCCAAGAGTTAGTTGTTTAAAAGGGAGTTTGTTCATTGACTACCAAAAAGACAACTGAATGCTTCCTGACTGCAGAGGGTACCTCCAGAGCGTTCATACATTCATAGAAGTAAACCAAGTACTTTCATGATGCTTACTGGGCATATTTAAGGAATACTCCAAAATATCATCATTAAGTGATGGAAGAACACTACACTTACCCACTTACCTGCCTTACACCTCCTCTAAGAAAATCCATCAATGTTTTTCCAGAACTACAACTGAGAGTCAGGTGGAGGAAGGAAAAAGGACAAGAAACATGTAGAACCCCAGAGAGGTTGTGACACGCTCCTTCGGTTGCATTCGTAATCACAAGAGCAACTTTTTAGGGCATTTGACTTCCACATCTTTAAAGCAGGTCGAGTTATGTGCTGTACCTACTCAGTGAGTGACTCAGAAGAAATAAGCAACCAGGAAAGATCTGTACACCCAAAAGCTAGACAAATGCGAGTTATTTCTGTTGCACATTTGGCACCACATGGAAAAAACCAGTCACTGTGGGGAGGCTTGGGAATCTATGTATTACTAGTGACTTTTTTTTCCTATGGGAAAATGCATTTTGAGGTCCAAGAAATTCACTTTTAAATCAGTTTTTGAGGTGGGAATTTAACTTATCAAGTCCCTACTGAAGATACCTCGGACTACCTTTGACCACGGCCAACATAATAATAGTGGTAAACACAACAGGGCATTCCAGTGTCTCCAAAGGATATATCTCATTACTACTGCGACAGTGAGTACAGTGTCTGACAGTCATATGGAAGGCTGTGGATGTGACGATGAAACAATTCATGGAGATGGAGGGTGAGCAGTAACGAGAGTTGTCACATTTAAAATGTCATACTTTTTCAAAGAGAGCTAATGGAGTGCAATCTACACAAATCTATAAAACCTATAAAAACCTGTAACATCTCAGAATTTTACAGGCAGAAGAACTGAACCAAGAGACCCTGCTGTTCCGTTCCCTGCATGCACTCCCCTTGGGCCCGCACCTGGACAGCACAGGACGCGTCAGACATGTGCTGGGCGGCCTGGAGCCCTCTGATTCTCATAGTGTGTTTATCAACAGGTTTTCAGCCTCAACTCTGGAATAGCAGGCTTTGTACGACAGGATTCTTCATTTGCAACATTCGATCTCACGGCATAGTTTAAGTTTCTACCTCGTTTCCTTCTTTCAACGCACTTTGAAGTGAAAGTGTTAGTCGCTCAGTCTTGTCCGACTCTGAGACCCCACGGACTGTAGCCCGCCAGGCTCCTCTGTCCATGAGATTTCAGGCAAGAATACTGGAGTGGGTTGCCATTTGCTTCTCCAGAGGATCTTCCTGACTGAAGGGGACTAAAGAATTTTGGAACTGTGGCCGAACACGACCTCTGAGTCAGCACTCAAGACTTCACAGTGTGGAGATCACCTTTTTTTTTGGCAGGGGCAGTAGGGTGGTGGCACAGGTCGGACCTTTCTAGCTCAGTGAGTTCTTTGACCGAAAGATCTGAATAAATGGCCCCTGAAGATTCCTGTATCTGTAACGGTGGAGCCGTGCCAGCATGATAATGCTATTTGGCTAAAAGACTCCTTACATTGGAGAGTAAAACCCCCTGTAACTCAAATATTCTCCTTCACAGACAATCCTCATGCATCCAAAAGGTAACTTAGTAAATTTATCGAAGTAGAGGGGAAATATAATTTAAAAATAAATATCAAAAATAAGTTTGTCACTCAGGTTCTAACCAAAGAATATGAAAAACAAAAGGGGTGAGATCAGGAATTGTTCTGTAGATTGTCTAACTGCACGACATTTATGGGTGATCTACATATTCCCATAAAGAAAATTCTACCTAATAAGAGAGGGAAGATAGCTCCTGAGTGAAGACAAGATTCCTCAGGACGACCTATCAGGACAGCCCATTTGACCCCGAGTACACTCTTAAAGCTATGCAAATAAGCTTTGTTCAAGAAATGATCCCGTTCATCAATTCCATAATCTGTACTCCTAATTTAGAGATAATAAAATATATTCTGTGGAGAGACTGGTTCAGCAATTACATAAACATTTCTGTTTACCTGCCCCCATAACAAAAACCGTTCAATATTATGCAGTGGTCAGGTTTTGAGTCAGAACCCACTAACCTCTCAATGTCCCCCTTGCAACTATCTCTGGAGCATGGTGGTTTTCCCTCTATGGAGGTCTAGGGGCCAAGAGTGCCCCGTGAAGAGCTGGAAACTGGTGTGGAGAAGCATCGAGCAGGGAGAGCCCACAGAGTACTAAAGAGCTGAGCAGGAGGTCCAGGCCCCAAACCCACACCTTCCACAAGCAACGGTGGTGAACGTCTACCACCAACGGCAGACTTTTAGTTACGCTTATCTGCTATCCCCTACTAGGAAATCGAGAGGAAAAAGAGCAGAAGAGGGAAGCAGAGAGAAGAGAATATAGAAAACAATTGGTATGTACATCAAGATTTCATTTGGGACTAAAAAACATTTAGCAAAAATTATTTCTGAGCAAAGTCACTTAACAGGCCAGTAGTCTGCCGACTGAGTGCCATGGCCCCCTGAGGTTTTAAGGTCCCTGAGGGTGGGCAGAGGCGACCTGGGGCTCCTGGCTTCCACGTTAACCAGGGTGCCATCTCTGTGGTTTGTTTAGACATCAGACTTCCACACGTGTTAACTCAGAGAAGAAACGTTACTTGACAATAATAAAAATGGTAATAAAGAACTAGCCCTTTAAGAAATAACCAAGGTCTAATATGAGACAAACAGATGAATGATTCCCAGTTCTGGTTTGGGGATGCTCTGTCTCCAAAATTACCCAGAGACAGAGTCAAAGGATTACAATGCAACTAATTTTAATTCTTAATAATTAAAATAAATATTAAGAAATACATATTTGTATCTTGGACTTGTTCAAATACAAACTACTATAAAAAGTTGGGAATCACAACTAATGGGAGATGTCAGTCTCTCAACAGTATTTCTGCATCTCAGAGTCACCAATCTGGAGTAGAATTCAGAAGGAGAGTCAGGTCCCAAGTCACTCTTAGAAAAGAAGGAAGAATTAAGGAGAAAAAAAGGAAAGTGGCATAGACTTCCTTTTGCTTCCTAACCCCCTGAACCACTTCAGTGCCCCGGCTGTGGCCACTGGGCACTGCACACTCAGCTGTTAAGCCTCTGCTGAATTACCAGCACCTACCAAAAAGAAGGCACCACGATTGGCATGCCTACCAAGTGCCAATTCTGCAGGAGGAGAAAAGAAAGTGCTGGCATGCACTTCAATCTAACGGAGCACAGGCCCCCAGTCTTCCTGGGACGGGACCAGTTCCACGTGCCTGCAGACTTTTGAGTGGTGAGAGGAAGGTGTATGAGAGCAAGCAGTGCAGGCTGCACAGAAAGTCAGGGTGGAGACGATAACAAGCTTCTAGATCTACTGCAGAGGTTGTGAGATGAGCTATTATATTCTCACTAGATGGATTCCCCATCTTGGAGTCAATCAAGTTATTCCCAACCCCTACCTCCCATCATCACACTGACTACTCATTTTACTCAAAAAGCTAATATTTTTTGAAAGACTTAAAGGAAAAAACAAAACAAAAAACCCTTCCTTTATCAGCGTGGTGTCAATATCAACATCAAAATACTGGGAAATGTTGGTCTTAGATTGGACGGGAAGGAGCCAACCCACCAGTCCAGATTGGTGATCTCTACAGCTGCAGAAACATCTGTTTCAATTCCTGAAAAAGAAGTCAGAAACAGGCTGTTAACAATACAACTCACACAACTCTTCACCCTCTTTCACAGAACTGAGACTGAAATTAGAAGCTCTGAGTTAACCTGCATAAAGCCCCAGGCCCCGGTGGACATATGTGTGTGCGCACCGACGCTGCTCCCTACCGTGGGGAGTTGAATCCACTATCCACTGTGATGCTGCTGCTGTCCATGCTGTCTAGACGTGCCGAATGGGTGGCCCTCTGGCTGCTGCTGCTGTCGGCTTCCTTTGGGGCGAGCAGGGTGAGGTTCTTCTCAAATTTCCTCTGCAAGTCTCTCTCCTTCTCCCTCTCCAGGAGCCACTGCATGGTACCCACATCGTCTCTGTTTTTCTCCTCCTCTGCGTTCTTGTTGGCCCCTTCCTCAGACTCGTCGTCATCAGAGACGTTGTAATAGTCGAAAGAGGCCTCCTGGTTCCCCACGGACTCCTGCTGCCGCTGGGAGGCCGGCAGGGCAGGGGCGGCCGAGGTCCCCAGGGACGGCTCCGGCTTCTCGCATCGGCCTGGCAGGGTGTCCGCAGGGGTCTTCGGGTGCGATTTGAGGAGGGACAGGGTTGATTTGTGATAGCTGTTTACAGACAAGGTGCTGTGAAGAGGTTTGAACAGTGTGTCTTTGCTGAATATCTCTTTCCTCTTGTCCAGGGTGCTGGGCTCGGTGCCGTGATGCTGGATGAGGCGTCCGTTGGCAAGGCCTTCGACTACCGTGCCTGGAGTGACTGGGCCCCCACCCGGCCCCTTCGGCGACTCCTCGTGCCCTGCAGGCTCCCTGGAGGAATGAGGGGCCTGCCTGTCCGACAGAGGCAGCTTTTTCACCCCTTCCGCCAGGGTCAGAGTGTCGTGGTCCTCTTTGTTCTTCCCCAGAGGTGACGGCACCGTGAGCACTGTCTCACTGGAGGTGTTGCACTGGAAATAGTCATCTGCAGCCGTCTTTGCTGGACAAGAGTTGAGTTCACCAAAGGGTGACAAACTCTCTGGTGCTTTGCCTGACTCCAAGAGGCTGCAAGCGCTGGGCGGGTCCTTGCTGCCACTGACTATTTCTGGAATACACACCTCTTTATAGCTCGCAGACGGAACGTGAGCCCTTTGATGACCGACAGTCTGTGCAGGCCTTAAAGTACTGTCGTCAATGTAGGATTGGCTGGGGGTCTGGTCATCTTGGCTACAGCCTTCGGCCAGGTCTTCAGGCGTCCCCAGAGAAGAAGCACCCAGAGGGCCTTTAGAGTTATCCATCGATCTGGACCTCTCCTTGGCCTTGTTGGATCTCTCGTTCCTGGACCTTCGGTCCTGGGTATGGCTGTGGCTTCGGTGCACTTTCGAGTGGGAGCTTCCCCTGGAAGGCTCAGGAAAAGGCATCTCAGTCCTCCTTTTGGCCAGCTCCCCAGACACGTCCCATTCTGGGGTCATGGGGAAATGAGACTCGATCACGTTCGGGTTGCTATGCATGATGAAGTTATCCCCTTTGTGTTCGATGATGAAGCAGCCCTCCCGGGGGGCCCTGGTAAGAGGATCGCAAAAGTCATACTCCCTCTCGCCCGGGATATCCAGATGGGAACCATCGGACGGGTCTCCCTTGGACACTCGCGTCTTGCTGTGCGACCGAGACTTTCCGTGGGACTTGCGGTGAGTCCGGCTCTTTTTGCTTCTTCCGCTGTGGTGGGCCGAGGACCCGGCTTTACTCCGGTGCGCCTTCTCTTCTTCAAGTTTCTTCATCAGGGCAGTGTGCCGCATGACGTTTTCCACGGTCAAGTCGGGGTTAATACGCCTGATGATCTCCATCTCCACCTCCCGAGGGATGGTGGTTGGCGTGTCCTCGTCTCGCAGGGGCCACTCTTCGGGAGGAAACTGGGCGGAGAAGTTGGCTAGCTGCTTGGTCTTGTCCTTCTTAAAGCTGAGCCGGAATAACTTGAGCCCGAATTTCTTGGAGTGTTTTTCACCGTCCTTCGGTTTGGAGAGGGTTTCCGCTTTGTATGAGAAGTTGACGGTACTTTTGCTCTTTTCAGTGGCTGGCACCTGGCAGAGGGTAGGAGGGCAGTAAGGGTCTTTGCAGTCCTTGGCGGGCTTCCTCTGCAGGGTGGCCGCGTGCATGGCATGCACGTCTTCCCTGCAGCAGTGGCAGGAGTCGCAGTGGTTCCTGGGCAACGTTCTTTCCCTGACGCAGCCTGAGGCAGAGGGCGCGATGGTCCCCGGCTGGGGAGAGGTACACTGAGACCGGTCAGGTATCCTCTCGTCCAGATGGTACCATTTACTGTTAGTTCTTATGAGGGAAGGAGTTATGAAATAAGTCTGCGGGGTGACGATGAAGTAGCCATCAGGAGTCGGGTAGATCTTCCTCTCCCGGACCAGCGTGTTCAGCGTGTGCCGGAGAATTTCTTGGCTTGGCGTGGGAACACCTGAAACCAAATGACACGCTCGTGAGAATGGAAGGGGCGGGGTGGGGTGGGGGTGGCTGATTCGGGAGTGTTTTGAGTCTGCTTACAGGCTGAATGGTGCCCCTTCACCCCCGCAAACCGATCCCCATGTTCAAGCCCTAATCCCCAGGGCGATGCTACCAAGAAGGGGGAGTTTTGGGGAGGTGATTAGGNGGGGCGGGGTGGGGTGGGGGTGGCTGATTCGGGAGTGTTTTGAGTCTGCTTACAGGCTGAATGGTGCCCCTTCACCCCCGCAAACCGATCCCCATGTTCAAGCCCTAATCCCCAGGGCGATGCTACCAAGAAGGGGGAGTTTTGGGGAGGTGATTAGGCTCAGATGAGGTCATGAACTTGCAGCCTCCCTGACGTGCCTTTAGGAGGAAAGGAAGAAACTCGAGCTCTCCGTGATGTGAGGGTACGGCTGTCTGTAAACCAGGACGGACGCGCTCACCAGACACCAAATCTGCAGGTGCCTCGATCTTGGATTTCGTGGTCCCAGAACTGTGAGAAATAAATGTCTGTTGTTTCAGCCGCCCAGTCCATGGCATGCTGTTACAGCAGTCCACAGGGACTAAGACAGACTCTTGTCAATTTTGCCCAGCTTCTAAGTATCACCATACAGCAACCTAGCAGGATTCAAAAGTGTTCATTAAGTTTAATGTGAGTCCTGATTTTCTCTGATAACTCATGGAATTGTAGTACCGACAGAACAGGAAAAGATAAAAGCTAGGAAGAGAAAAATAGATGCTAGATGGAGTTAAGTGGTTAAAACCTTTACTAAACTGAATTGCTCAAGACAGAATTGTTTTTTGGCTGCCCTGCAAGGCATGAGGGATTTTAGTTCGCCTACCAGGGATCGAACCCGAGACCCCCTGCAATGGAAATGCAGAGTCCTAACCACTGGACTGCCAGAGATGTCCCAAAGACAGAGTATCCTTAAATGAAGAAAAAAACGTTCTCAGTATCTTGTAAGTTTACAGAAAAGACTTCAATAAAAGCAACTAGGAAGTCACGGTTAAGAGAGCCATCCTGGTATTGAAAAGAAATCTAATATATATAGAGGCTACCACATTCGCTTGAAGCTGCTCCATAATTTCATTCCAAGATTAAGTTTATTTAATAAACTTAATTTTATAAATTATATAAAAGGGCAACTAGACTTGATCACTCTTTAGGATGTACTCTCCAATTTTGAAATCATCATCTTCAAATTCGAATGTGATTACAGCACTGGTAATGGTTAGGTGAGACCTTCCTCCTTCTTGTCATAAGCCAGCAAAAGGAAGGTGGCAGCAAAATGAACTTTTCAAATTCACAGGCAGAGAGCTCTAATAAACACACCAGAGAAAGCTTAGAGGCTCTTACACCCATCTGATCACTGAGTCTCAAGCCACTGTATTCGCTAGAATAAATGTTCCAGAAGAAAATCGCAGAGTCTCAAGCCGCTGTATTCGCTAGAATAGATGTTCCAGAAGAAAATCGCAGAGTCTCAAGCCGCTGTATTCGCTAGAATAGATGTTCCAGAAGAAAATCGCAGATGCTCTTTTGTACACGGACTGTTTTCAGAGTTTTGTGTGCCCGTTTAAGTGCTGTCTTAACGCGCTTAGAGACGATTAAGAACATACATTCTTCACAAGAGTATAAATTCTCCAGGCTGTAGCGCGTTTAATTTCTATAATGTTCTCCTTTCTTCAGTGCCACAAATAAAGTGATCATATTTCTAAGACTGACCTGAATGATATCATTTGGAAATAGGTCAGGTGGAATCATCCTGGCAATATGCAACCGTGTCTGACCCACAAAAATGGCAATTTCAGGGGCGACCGAACGCTCGGGCTCCTGGGTCAGACTGCAAGGATCCAAATTCCAGCTTCACCACTGGTAGCTGACGTTACCGGTTGAATTAAGTGTGAGTCCCCCTGCCCTCCATATTCATATGTAAGTCCTAATCCCCAGTAGCCTAGCATGTCACCTTATTTGGACATGCGGTCTTTACAGAGACAACCAAGTTAAAGTGAGGGCATTAGAGTGAGCCCTGATGTACACCAGGTCTGGTGTTCTTCTACAAAGGGGAACCGTGGACACAGAGATGTCACACTGAGAAGAGGAACTGGTAGAAGGCAGAGAACTACTAGCCCCAGGGAGAGGCTGGGACAGAATCTTCTCTCGCAGCCCTCAGAAGACACCAACCAACCCTGCCAATATGGTGATCTTGGAATTGTAGTATCCAGAACTGTGAGACAGTAGATCGCTGTACTCTGTTAAGACTGCTCTAGAGAACTACTACAGCTGGCATCTCCTTAGGCAGCTTGCTTAACGACTCTGAGCCTCGACTCAGCGTCATCAAAATGTAGACAGTAACAGTCTGTGCCTGCTTAGCCGCTCAGGCACGTCCAGCTCTTTGCAACCCCATGCACTGTAGCCCACCAGGCTCCTCTGTCCATGGGATTCTCCAGGCAAGAATACTGGAATGGGGAGCCACTCCCTTCTCCAGGCGTCTTCCCGACCCAGGAATAGAACCCAGGTATTCCACACTGCAGGCAGATTCTTTACTGTCTGAGCCACCAGGGAAGCAGGACAGCAATAGTACCTATCTTCAGAGGGATGATGTGAGTTTAAATGAGTTTAATGTAAGTAGAATATTGCCTGACACAGGGAGTGCTCACAAATATTAGCTATCAGTAGTCTCAACTTTGGGTCAGGACCCATGGAAACTCCGATTACCTTCAAAGAACATTGTGTCACTGCCTAGAATAACTGGGTGAGCTGAGAGGTTTAGGCTCCCCCAGTCCTTCCAAAACTATAAAAGTAAAATATAAAAACACTAGAAATGGCCTGCAGTTCTTAAGGGGAGAGAGTCCATGTACGATGGAATCTACATATTCAGAGACGTAACAGATGCAAGTTCCATCTCTGGGTCAGGAAGATCCCCTGGAGAAGGGAATGGCTACCCATTCCAGTATTCTTGCCTGGAGAATCCCATGGACAGAGGAGCCTGGTGGGATACAGTTCATGGAGATGACTGAAGCGACTTAGTACACACCCATGCTTCAGAAGGCACCTGTCGTGACCAAGGCAGAAAAGGTTTAACAGTACTTCTGAACGATGTATTGTTTAACATAATTATTTAATTTTTGAGCAGCACGGTTTCCTTTTTGTTTAACGCTCTCCTCTTGAGAAATGTATGTTGTTTTTTATGCAAATGTATGTGGTTATTAAGGCTGATACAATATCAAAAAAATTTAAAAACATTGTATGATAGATAGATCATGGGAAATAGATGGGGAAACAGTGGAAACAGTCTCAGACTTATTTTGGGGGGCTCCAGAATCACTGTAGATGGTGACTGCAGCCATGAAATTAAAAGACGCTTACTCTTTGGAAGGAAAGTTATGACCAACCTAGATAGCATATTAAAAAACAGAGACATTACTTTGCCAACAAAAGTCTGTCTAGTCAAGGCTATGGTTTTTCCAGTGGTCATGTATGGATGTGAGAGTTGGACTGTGAAGAAAGCTGAGCACCGAAGAATTGATGCTTTTGAACTGTGGTGTTGGAGAAGACTCTTGAGAGTCCCTTGGACTGCAAGGAGATCCAACCAGTCCATTCTGAAGGAGATCAGCCCTGGCTGTTCACTGGAAGGACTGATGCTAAAGCTGAAACTTCAATACTTCGGCCACCTCATGTGAAGAGTTGACTCATTGGAAAAGACCCTGATGCTGGGAGGGATTGGGGGCAGGAGGAGAAGGGAATGACAGAGCATGAGATGGCTGGATGGCATCACGGACTCGATGGACGTGAGTCTGAGTGAACTCCAGGAGTTGGTGATGGACAGGGAGGCCTGGCGTGCTGCGATTCATGGGGTCGCAGTCAGGCACGACTGAGCGATTGAACTGAACTGAACTGATGATAGTTTCTGTTCAAAACAAGAATGAGTTTCAACTGAATTGGGCTGTAACCCAAGCCATATATTTGCAATTTGTGAGAGCCAAAATACAACATAAGATGAACAACTTAGCTTCTCTGCCCTGTGAGTAGCCCTACGACCTATTCTAGCTCTGCTGGACAACTTCAGGGGGCAGCAGCCACACGGAATACAACTTTCAGGATAAGACATTATTCACATTAGAGTCTCACAAATGACAACCACTAGAGCTGTGAACCACAGCACTCAGATGACAAACTCATATTTGAAACTGACTCTGTCCTACATGGTAGCGTACTTTTGATTAACATTGTTAACGGAAGTTTTTCAAAAAACGGTAAGCCTCATTTAGAAGAATTCATGATTGACAAGTTGCTACACTATTACAATAAAGGAAAGCTGAAGGGTCATTCATAAAAACAGCTATTATAACAAAAATAGCTATAGCTATTATAGCTATAAGACAAAAATTTCATTGTATTATAGAATCTGATGATTGGAGGCCTTCCAAGTGCTGATCTTAGAAAACTCAGGAAATTACACGAAATCATGACTACAATGTAATCATGTCTACTGGCCAGGAAGAACACACTCTCTGGTTGTTCACAAATGAAGGAATAAGAGTCTCCAGAGAGAATTTACAGCTAAAGTTTTGACATGGATTTTCAAGTACATCAATCAAATAATGTTTAATTGGGAAAAAAACAAGTAGAAACATTCCCTGTCCAATCTGTTTTCCATACCCTTAACTGGGAGTTTTCAAAGCTTTAGCTGAACACTGATATCTATGATTTTTATTTTACTATTAAGCTTCAGTATAATGACAGATATTTCCAATTGTCTATGAAGTTCAGGGCTCCACTAGAAATCTGCAGGGCTCACTTGTAAAGGGATGGCTGTGATGGAGACCGTCAAGGTTTGCATATTCCATCACGTCCAGATTCCAGTCCCAAAGTTCATCATGAGTTCAGATTCTGTTGGTGTAAACAGCAAAGGTAAGCTCTGTATTAATAAAGGGCTGGAATCTGACCTTTCTTCTTGTCCATATCTTTCCATCTCCCAAAGCAAAAATAGCTATTTAAATATACTACATGCAGATGGGAGGTTATTTAGACATATATTGCTTTAATCTTGCAAGTCTGACAAACTGCTGGAACAGAGCACACATGCTCATGTTCTGTATGGTAAGAACTTTAGACTGAAAACTTAATGGGTTTCCTCGGATGATTTCTTTGTGTTCATGAAGGACACTGACCGAGGGAGAATTTAGTAGGAAGAGATTTAAGGGGATGAATTGGAGACAGAGTACAGCACAGATCACGCCAACAGTCTCCAGCAAACTCCAAAGCCAAAGGCAAGTCCAAAAGCAGTCACTTTCCTCAGGAAGATCCATGTGTAACAACTTAACATGTACTGGTCCGATTTAACTGATCATTCTGGAGGGATGAGGACCTATTTACTTATTCTTAATTAAAGTTTGGTTGATTTGCAATGTTGCATTAATTCCTGCTCTATGGCAAAGTGATTCAATTACACACACACACACACATATATATATATATATATATTCTNATTTAACTGATCATTCTGGAGGGATGAGGACCTATTTACTTATTCTTAATTAAAGTTTGGTTGATTTGCAATGTTGCATTAATTCCTGCTCTATGGCAAAGTGATTCAATTACACACACACACACACATATATATATATATATATATTCTTTTTTATATTCACTCCCATTATGGTTTATCACAGGAGACCAAATATAGTTTCTGGTGCTATACAGTATGACTTTGTTGCTTACCCACTCTACATATAATAGTATGCAGACACACTTAGAAGGCTGAAAAGCAACAATTATTCTTTTCAGACCCTTTAAAAAATATCCATATTTCTGTAATGTGAACTGGTAATATAAAAGTTGTTTTCAAAAATTCAAGCAATACAGAAGCATGATAAAAGGGCTTAAGTATCAGCCTACAGATATTTTCACTAGAAAACTTCTTACTAAAAACTTTTTAGAATGTGAATGTCCAAGACAGGAATAGAAGTCAAAACCTCGACTATTTTTTTGACTTATATGCATTAAAAATAAAAGTTTGAATATTTTAATAATATTCAGTTAGACTTCAAAACTTTATTCTCAAATAGTAAACTATGAAAAAGTAAATAGTCTTAGCTTTAAAAAACAAAAATATAAATATGATAGCTAAATCCTTCCAAACTTTTAGAACTGTCATTGAAATGCATTTTTCAAATAGAATTTGAAGAGTATTAAGCTTTCCAAATTGTTCTGTTCTGAAGTAGCTTAAATGACACCAAAAGAAAAGCAGAAAATCAAAGGAAGAAAAGAAAAAAGAAGGGAGATCAGAAAGGAAGAAAAGAAAGAAAGCAGGCAGGAAAGAAAGCTTGCCATGAATGAAGATGCTCATGTACTTTAGGAAGGCTGAACTGTAAAGGTTAAATGGAAATGTGGTAGTTTTTACGGACTTATTTGTGGATTCTGATTTAGTTTCTTGCTCTCAGTGCCAATGAAAAATTATTAGAAGGTGTCAGATTATTTTTGAAGTAACACTGATGCCTTGATTTTTAATTGCGGAGCTAAGAGAAGTCACTGGTTGGTTTTGGCAAAAACTTTTTTTTTTCCTATTGAATTTAGTCACGGGATGAAGTGTCCATATAAAGTCCCAGGGTGGCCAGAGTGCGCATCCATTTGGAAAGTGTATCACCCTTTTCCTGTTACCTGGGAAACAGGTGGTCAGGTGCTCCATCAGTGCCTCTTGGGTGACAGGTTTTCTTGCCGAGTTCATTGCGGAGATGGCCAAGCAAAGGATTTCCCCAAGCGGGATAAACTGAGATTGACTGATGGGAGACATACTGATTGGTGATACATCACCTGTAGAAAGACAATTACCAAGTAAGCAGTTCGTTAAGACCCAGCCACTTGTCACACACACACACACACACACACACACACACACACCCCTCCCGTGACTCTCACTTATTCTCGGTGCTGCAGATAGTCAACCCTCAACCCTGAAATGAGTTACTGCCCCAGCCACGTGCAGACGGGGAAAGGCTTGCACCGAACAGCGGAAGCTTCAGCTGCCTCCACAAAGAAAACTTGCCTTTAAAACCTGAGCTCTCGTTGCAATAGACTTACTACTGAAAGGTGTGTAACTGTGAAGCTTTTTTCCAATGATTCTGGTTTTTTTTAATTTAACTTGGAGCTGATTTGTTTAATAATCACATCTCGACAAGTGCCCTTGTGGTACCTTGAAGATTCATTCATTCGAACTCTGCGTGCCCTCTGCATATCAGCATCTTCTGGGGGCTTGAGAAGCACCTGGGAGAGTGAATAAGCTCCCTCCCACCAACATCTCCGCCCTCAAGCAGTTTCTATGTAAGTGGAGGGGACAGTCAGATGAAAAGTTCCCTATGCAGAAGGCTGAACAATAATCTGGGGCAGAAGAGGAGAGTGACGTACACACCTGGAGGTGAGGATGGGACTGAGAAGCAGGAAGTGAGAGAAGGGTTTTCCGGGGTCATGTAGCCTGAATCTGGTGCTGAAGTAGGAGTGTGCCAGCAGCCTGAGAGGTGCAGGGCTATTTTCTGGAGAGCCGCAGAGAAGGGGGACAGGTATGGAGGGACAACTATGAGCAAAGAACTGAGTGCCCAAGGGCTGCATCCTGAGGGATTTCAAGGAGTGAGAGGCAGACGTGCACTGCAGGAAGACACGCCGGTGGCCACATGGAGGATGTGCCTACCATCCAGCAGGGCCTGTGGCCTCCCGCACACATTTGGATCTGAAAGAGCAGGCGGGGCAGGGTGTGTAGCCAGCAGCGAGGGGCCCCACGTGGTTCTCAGGTAGGTGGCAACATTCAGCGCATGGAACCGGCTCCCTTGCTGCAATCTTGTATCACAGTGGGGTTTTCAAGTCGTGTTCTGAGAAAGGATCCCCAGCTCCCCAGAGAGGCTTCTGGGGGCAGGCAGGGGAGCTCCCTGCAGAGGGAGAGGTGGAGGGCAGGGAAATCCCTCCTGACATCTGGGGGCCACCTGTTCCTACCTGGGGTTCTGTAAGGTCTCACTTGAAAAAGGCTGTTCAAAAAGGGGGTGAGGCTCTCAGCAGAGTATCTGTAAGCTTTGAAGCTTCTTTTTCACATGGATTTACATAATCTCTCCTCCTCTGCTTCCAAGTAGGATTTCGCCCTTGTTATAAATCACTCTGGCCTGCTAAAGCAGGACTCAGGCCAGCTTGTGCATTGAGCAACCCCCCTCCACTGCCTGGCAGTGTCCAGGTGCCCTGGGGTGGACCACATCCTGTGTCCAGACACGACCTCTAGCTTGACTGGGGCAGGGAGGAGTCTCGAGGGCCTTTGGGAAACGTGAACCTTGCTTTGATGGACCGGATGGTTTGACGGATGAAACCAGGCAACAGCGCCTGGGGATGAAAACCACGAGGTGAGAGGGTAAGTCTAAGAGGTGCGCCAGATGAAGCAGTGGGACCCCAGGTCAAAGGCTGAAGCCTGACGCCCCCGACCTCGTCCCCAAGCCCAGCTCGGTCCAGTGCTCCCCTCTCCCCGGCATCCCTCAGGGCTCCAATCAGCTCTGCTGTGGCTCCATTCTCTGTAAGACGGGTCTGAGAAGAGGGAGACATTTCCCCTACAACCAGAGGGGGAGTGCCCAGGTCCAGAAGAGCAGGAGGCCAGTGGAGATAAAAGCCAGCAGAAACCAGGAACCGAACTCACGAACTGCCAGGGCCTGTGGCATGTACGTCTCGCAGATAGACAGATCTTGGAGAGATTCTTGCAAATATCTGGCGGGGTAGCAGTAGGCGGAAGCTGGAAGACGGAATTTGGGGCTGTTCTCAGGATCTGAGTTTCACTCACTGGCTAGTGTAGCTCAGTTCATATCAATGACTCAAAAATGACAGAATCATGTAGGCCGGGACCATCTCCGTGGGCAAGCGTGCTACTGCCTAGAAGACTGTATTTAAGTCTTCAAAAGACTGTTGTACCCTTCATTCAAACACAACCTTATTCCAAAGGCTTCTGTGTGAAAGATGAATGACTGGTGGTGCTGAGATGCAGTGGAGTGGGGCGGGGGGCGCGTTTGGAGCGACTTGATGTTCAAACCCCCTCCCCACAGTGGCCCCACAGCTCAGCCATAGATACTCTAATGATCTCTCCTGTGCATTCTTCTCTCTCCTTCCACCTTCCACAGAAGAGGATGAGGGCAGTGAGGCAGGTTTCTTGATGATTTGCTAGGTTGGCCACATGGGGTGATTTTATAAGTCAGATGAAAACAACAATGGGGTCAGCTGACAAAGGGTGGGGAGATCAAAGCGCCTTCCAAGTGTATCGGTGTATCGCTTGGGAGGCTAACGTCTTCCAGAATTTGCCTATCATAATTATCATAGTCTCAAAAGACTAAAGATCCAAAAATGCTACATATTTTCTTTTAAATGCAGGTCTATTTTCTAATTTTGTACAGGTGAAAAGGAACTTGAGCTTTCCGTAAAAATGGAGTGACCACTAGCAAAACCAACTGGTTTAGGTCATGCTAGTCCTTATGCTTTTAGTAGAAATTATTTAGTTTAACAAAGGTCAAACATTTAGCAGTCTTCTCAGTTAATTTCTTTGCAGCCAACTGTAAGAGGCAAGGAAGCCTAAGTGTCTGAAATGCATTTATATTGAAAAAGCTCAGTTTCACTATAAGGCTGAATATGTGGAATGACTTTAAACTCAGGAGAGAGAACCAAATGAAATGTGAATGCTCTGAATAACTCTTCCACATCATCTTNGACAGGGAGGTCTGGCATGCTGCAGTTCATGGAGTCTCAAAGATTCAGACATGACTGAGTGACTGAACTGAACTGATGAGTTAAAACATGGACATACCTTTTAAAGGGCTGCCATTCAATCCACTACACTGCCCTTAACATGTATCATTTGAGAACAGTCAGAATATAGACCTTGGTTAAATTTCATATTCTAGATTTTAAGCCAGAGAGCCCTCCAAAAGCAATTACCGAATACTTAGTACCGAATCCTCCTAAATCACTCAAAATATGGCAGTTTTTGTTTTTATAGTTCAACAGGCCATAATGTATGAATCCAGGGGATTCAAAACCTAGTGTGTGTTAGGGTGGCTAATCCAATTACAGAGGTAGTGGCTTTGTGATGTTATATGTGTTCATGTGACAAGATATGGTTCCCCTGTGGAAACATTTATTAGTAGGAGATGTAAGTGCAGATGTGTTCTCTAATGGATGTTATGGGGCAGTACTATCTGTCTGGTTTCACAGAATGTGTGACTTAGGGCTACACTAAAACAAGTTTATGAGACCTGTAGGCGAGCTCAGTGGCAAGATTACAGTCGAATCTAGGGATATATTACCAGGATGAGGACACCCATGAAAAATAACAATTGCAGAATAGTGTTAGGATGTGCTTGGAGACATTCCCTTCTGACATCCTCTGAGCAATTCATCTGCAGCAAGTTTTTGCTGGACTAATCTCCATAGCCAGATGGAAATGTAGAATAAGGATTATATGTGGGCAAATGTAATAAAGAAGCACCCTTAAGATCCTTAATGCTTGGCTTTCATTAACACTGTACTAATTGACAACTGTGGGTATCTCATTTTGATAAAGCAATTGTTCACAACGTCTCTGAGNCCAGGCTCCTCTGTCCATGGGATTTTCCAGGCAAGAGTACTGGAGTGGGGTGCCATTGCCTTCTCCCTAGTCTATAGCAATACTATATTAAACCTACCCTCATTCAATGTAATTAACTCAACAGACATTTATGAAATACAATGTATCAAACATTTATGCAATATAATGTGTAAGCCTCTCTGCTTGTCCCTGAGGTCAGTACAAAGTTGAAGAAGTTACAGCTTCTCTCCTCACAGCTTTGCACCAACGTCTGAGCCATTCAAGGCAAAGAGGGACAGTGTACCACAAGAACAAAGAAAGATGGTTATTTCTGATACAGGAGAAAGATGGCAAGGAAGCACGGTGGCAACTGGGCAGTGCTTCAGGAAAGAGGAAGCAGTTAAGGGACTTGAAAGATGGGTAAGGACAGGGGAAGGAAGAGAGAAGTCAAGGATGCCTTTCCAAGGAGTGAAGCAGTGTGCAGGGTGATGATGTGAAGCAGAACGTCCAGGAGGTTTTGGAGCACGGCCAATGGTCTGTCTAGCATGGCTGGGACAGGAGGATTCATGGAGGAGACAGGTAGAGATGAACCTGAATGAATGGTGGGTCGGGCTAGGTAAGATGAACCTGAATGAATGGTGGGTCGGGCTAGGTAAGATTTTGAAGAACATGAAATTATAAGAGAAAGTCATTAAAGGTTTATACAGGTGAGTGATGCTACTGATGCTGAAAAGTTTAGGTTACTCTGGCAACAGGTATGGGATGCATCCAAAGAGAGAAGATAATTCATTCCTGAAACAAGGGAAGAGCCTGTGATGAGAGGCCAAATAAGATGCAAAGAGGGCTTAGAGGCACAGAGGCGTGACATACTTCCCTGTGCCACAGAAGGACCTGTCCAAAACATCCAGCGGGAAATATTAGAACACCATGAAAAACACATTGCTAGAAGTACTGTGCACACCTAACACCACTTGCCCAGAATCTACCCAACTGTGTGTGCTATGGTCTGCTCTACGGTCTGGAGCAGAGTCCAGGGTAAAACAGTAGCTCAAAATGAGAAATAAACGGAAAAGACAGAACCCTCTAGACAAAATCCTCTGGGTACCGATAAGAGCTCAGACTTTGCTGGTTGGCTGAAAGCTGGGGAATAGGCACAAATTAAAACTTCAGTGAAAGTGGTTTCAGAAACAGAACACTCCGAAGTTTTCAAAGCCTTTATAGCCCTGGGTTTAGTAAGTTATGTGCCTTTTTATTAGGATAGAAGAAACAATTTCAATTAAAGTTGGATTCGATGCAGCACGGTACAGGCAAGGAAACTAAATATTTAAAGAACAAATACACTTGGTATCCCTACAAGTGTTAGCGAGCACCAATATCCACACAAAGTGAAGAGCGTGGCTAATCTACATAACTTAGAATTCTCAAAGGTCTCTGGATCAGTCACTTCTCATAGGATTCTCTGTCTGTTCAGTCACTATGTCATATCCGATTCTTTGTGACCCCACGCACAGCAGCATGCCAGGCTTCCCTGTCCTTCACTATCTCCTGGAGTTTGCACAAACTCATGGCCATTGAGTCGGTAATGCCATCCAACCATCTCAACCTCTGCTGCCCTCTTCTCCTTTTGCCTTCCATCTTTCCCAGCATCAGGAACACAGAATAATGGCATTTTCGAGCTGGAGAAGACAGAAAGTCATCTAGTACATAATCGTTTGACTAAAGGCAACCTTAGGATTCAAGTGGGGAAGATGACTTGCCCAAAGTCACACAGAGTTGGTAGTAAAGTTAGGATCAGTATCTGGACCGCCTGAGCCTCAGTGCAGACGTCTCTCTTTTATTCCACAACATCCTGCACCATTTATTCAAAGAAAATTAAATTCTAAGGCTTCTCCAGATCACTCTGGATGTAACACTATAAATTATGGAGGCAGATGTACAATTTTCCATACGGCACTGTGGGATGGATTGCTTTTCTGCCCGCAGTTCTTCTCATCAATGTCCAAAGAAGGCAAGGAAGGAAAAAGATAAGAGTAAAGTGAGGAAAACTGAGAGCCTGTGAGTCTTCCGTTTAGAAGACAAGAGTTGAAATATGATGTCTTTTTTTTGTTGTTTGTTTGTTTTGTTTTGTTTTTACTTTATTTTACTTTACAATACTCTATTGGCTTTGCCATACATCGATATGAATCCACCACAGGTGTACACAAGCTCCCAATCCTGAATCCCCCTCCCACCTCCCACCCCACAACGTCTCTCTGGATCATCCCCATGCACCAGCCCCAAGCATCCTGCATCCTGCTTAGACCAGCGCCTCATTTCTTACATGATAGTATACATGCTTCAATGCCATTTTCCCAAATCATCCCACCCTCTCCCTCTCCCTCAGAGGCCAAAAGTCCGTGCTATGCGTCTGTGTCTCTTTTGTTGTCTCACATATAGGGTCAT
>SJYV01030422.1:457932-513102 GCA_006410875.1 Neotragus pygmaeus
TCTCACATATAGGGTCATTACTATCTTTCTAAATTCCATATATATGTGTCAGTATACTGTATTGGTGTTTTTCTTTCTGGCTTACTTCTCTCTGTATAATAGGCTCCAGTTTCATCCATCTCATTAGAACTGATTCAAATGTTTTCTTTTTAACGGCTGAGTAATACTCCATTGTGTATATGTACCACAGCTTTCTTATCCACTCATCTGCTGATGGACATCTAGGTTGTTTCCATGTCCTGGCTATTATAAACAGTGCTGCAATGAACATTGGGGTACATGTGATGTCTTGACATTAACTGGCAAGAAAACTATGGAGAAGCAAGGGAAAGAGAGGTTACCTTTCTCAAAATTATGCTTTTTCTCTTATTACAACAGCATTTGGATTTGTAGACTGTTCATTTCTAATGCACTTGAATGCATCTCAGACATTTCTACATCGTATTTTCCATTGCACAGGAGTGACGGGATGCCCAGAAAAGTTTTCAAAACGCAGAAAAAAAGTCATTGTCTTGGAGTCTCCCTGAAATTCATACAAGCTATGGATTATACTCTTTAATGGACTGCTTCTGTCTTAACAATAAAAATTATAAAAACTGTTATCCACTGAACACCATTCAACATTACTTCCCCAAATGTACAGGTGAACTGACCCTCTAAAAAGACTGTCCATGATGATGTTGAAGTTGTAGAAAGCTTCAGTGAGGGCCCTGGTCCCTGGAGGCAAATATGCCTCCAATTTGAGAAGCAACAACTACATTTGAAAATACACCTGAAATGGTATCTCCCAATTAGCTTTCAAAGTTATCCTCAGCATTTCTGTTGCTTTAAAGAGATACCATTATTGAGTCCTAGAGCTCTTTTCACTGGAATTAGTTAGAAGGTCAAAGAGCTGAAAACGGAATCACTTTAGCACTGGGTTATTTAATTACGACTGAGTTATCCTTCCTCCTCTGTAAGATGGAATCAGGGGAAAAAATATGAAAGTCGCAAAAGCTGCCATATTTTTTCAAAGGAGACATATCTGCAGAACTAACCTCTGACCTCAAGGTGCTTCCAATTAACTAAGGAATGAAACATAAACACACATGAAAAGAAAGCATCACGATACTTCCCCCCGAAATCCACGAATAAGAGAGGAAAATGACTGAAACCAGGTCCAGATGACGGGCAAGCAAAGGAACACTGGCCAAACCTTCCCCTCACGCATCTGAGCTCCGCATGCTCGGTTAAATACGTATTTCCCACTGGCTCCCATAGGACCCGGCAGAAGGGGTGAGCCGCTAAACCAACCCAGGCTTCAGAGAACTTGAGTCTTTCCATAGACTGCTTTCCTGACATTTCAGTATGCCCTGCTGTTGCTGCTGCTAAGTTGCCTCAGTCGTGTCTGACTCTGTGCGACCCCATAGACGGCAGCCCACCAAGCTCCCTGTCCCTGGGATTCTCCAGGGAAGAACACTGGAGTGGGTTGCCATTTCCTTCTCCAATGCATGAAAGTGAAAAGTGAAAGTGAAGTCGCTCAGTCGTGTCCGACTCTTGCCTGGAAGATCCCATGGACTGCAGCCTACCAGGGTCCTCCGTCCATGGGATTTTCCAGGCAAGAGTACTGGAGTGGGGTGCCATCGCCTTCTCCGTCAGTATGCCCTGAGCTGACTGCTAATGGTTCCTCAATCCCTATTCCTAGAATGAGAACAGGGTTCAGATTGTATATGCAGGAGCCCCAACAGTGGTTGAAAATAGTAGTTTCAGCCTTTAAAATGATCAATAGTTTTTGACTGAAGAAAAAAAAAACAACATTATTTGGGTTCTTTATCACAAACTTCTCGTTTCCTGTAACCTCTTCTGCTGACCTCAACTCTTAGAGTCATCTCCATACAGTCTCATAAAAGTTAGATCACACACCTTTATTAATAAAGTGTTTATGTGCGCTCAGTCATGTCGAATTCTTCTGTGACTCCATACGCTGTATCCCACCAGGCTTCTCTGTCCATGGGATTCTCCAGGCAAGAATATGGGAGTGGGTTGCCATGCCTTCCTCCAGGGGATCTTACTGACCCAGGGATCAAACCAGCATCTCTTTAATCTCCTGCACTGGCAGGCAGGTTCTTTACCACTAACCCACCTTCTTTTTCTTTTTTAAGGAATTTTTTTAGGAATTCCAGCAAAATGCTGAATAGGATATTGCTTTTGTTCCCAGACTTAAGGGGAAAGTATTCTCTCTATTAAGAATGATTTTAGTGCAGGTTTGTTTTTATCAGGCTAATGTAGTCGCCTGCTATTCTTAGATTAGGTGTTGTTTCATCAGGAATGGATACTGAATTTCAACTGCTTTTTCTGAATCAATTGATATTATCCAATAATTTTTCTTCTTTAGTCTGTTAATAGGGTGGATTACATGGATTGATTTTCAAATGTCTTGCATTCCAGGGCTATTCCCAACCTGGTCATGGTTTATCATTTTTATAAACTGCTGGATTCAATTTCCTAAAATTTTGTGGAGGATTTTTCCATCTATGTTTATGAGGCACATTGGTCTGCAGTTTTCTTTTATTATACCATCTTTGTCTAGTTTTGGCATAAAGATAACACTGGTTTCATAAAGTGAGCTATGAAGTTTTGCCTCCTCCTCTATTTTTAGGGAAAGACCATGTAGAATTGGTGGTATTTTCCCATAAATGTCAGGTAGAATGCAGAATTCTTTCTGAACCTGTTTCGGGGTTTTGGTTTCAGGAAGTGAAAGTGAAGTTGCTCAGTCGTGTCCGACTCTTTGCGACCCCATGGACTGTAGCCTACCAGGTTCCTCCTTCCATGGGATTCTCCAGGCATGAGTACTGGAGTGGGTTTCAGGGGGTGAGTAAAAACTTTAACTATAAATTAAATGTATTTAAAGGGTACAGGACTGAACTTCCCAGGTGGTCCAGTGGTTGGGAATCCACCTGCCAATGCAAGGGATGAGGGTTCAATCCCTGGTCTGGGAGGATTCCACATGCCATGAGGCAACCAAGCCTGTGCACCACAACTACACGCCTACATGCTGTAACTACCGAAGCCCGCGTACCTAAAGCCGTGCTCTGAAACAAGAGAAGACCCCACTCACTGCAACTCGAGAAAGCCTACACCCAGCAAGGAAGACCAGGCTTAGCCAAAAGTGAACAAACAAAAGGCTACAGGACCATTCAGGTCATTTACTTCTTCCTGACTGAGTTTTGAAAGGGTGTTCTTTCTTGCAGAAAGAACATTTCTTTCCATTTCATCCAATTGCTAAATTTAAGTGCATAGAGCTGTCTCTAGCAGTTGCTTCTCATACTTCCAATGTCTGTGTGGTCTGCAGTGACATATCCTCTTTCATGCCTCCTATTGACAAGGTGTGGCTTATTTGTTTGTTCATCTCAATTTTATTGCTATTTTTAAAGAACCCGCTTTTCACTTCCCTGGTTTTCTCCATTAGTTTTGTTTTCCAGTTCATTGATATCTACTCTTTATTATGTCTTTGCTTAAGCTTGCTTTAGATTCACTTTGCTCTTCTTTCTCTAGTTCCTTTAGCGAAAGCTTAGATTGTTCATTATAGATCTTTTCTTTTTGAATACGAGCATTTAGTCTTTTTATTTCCTGCTGAGCTCTGCTTTGTGTGCTTCATAGGAATTGTGATATCATATATTTTTATTTTTGTTCACCTCAAAACACCTTCTATTTTCCCTGAGACTTCCTCTCNTAGATTGTTCATTATAGATCTTTTCTTTTTGAATACGAGCATTTAGTCTTTTTATTTCCTGCTGAGCTCTGCTTTGTGTGCTTCATAGGAATTGTGATATCATATATTTTTATTTTTGTTCACCTCAAAACACCTTCTATTTTCCCTGAGACTTCCTCTCTGGCCTACAGATTACTTCAAAGTACATGGTTTAATTTCCTAGTATTGGGTGACTTATCAGTTATCTTTCTATTATAGATTTCTTGTTGAATTCCATTATGATAAAATAACATACTTTGAATTATTTAAATTCTTTTAACTGCTTTTAGGTTTCCTTTTATGTCTCAGGATAGCAGCTATCTTTGTGAATGCTCTCTGAGGATTTGAAAGGAATGTATATTTTCCTATTTTGAGGAAGAACACCTTATAAATGTCAGGTACATCTGGTTGCCTAATGGTGTTGTTCAATTTTCCTATATCCTTCCTGCTTTTCTATTTACTTGTTCAATCAATTACTGAGAGAATGGCTGAATTCCCAACTATAACCATCCATTTCTCCTTTCAGTTTTATTTTTCCCCATTCACCCTGAATCTCTGTTGTTAGGTCTGTACACATGTAATGTACTGTTTAAAAAAAGACAAAAACCATCATTTTGATGAGAACACTTAACATGAGATCATTCTCTTAACAGATTTTAAAGTGAACGATAGTGTACGATACAGTATTGTTTTCTATAGGTACAAAGTCGTACATGAAGTCTCTAGCAATTTACTCATCCTACATCACTGAAATTTCACACCCCCATTTCCCCATTCCTCCAGCCCCTGGCAACCACCGCTCTTTTGCTTGCCTTCATGACTTTGACTTGTCTTTTATTTATATTTATTTATTTTTGACTGAAATGGGTCTTCTCTGCTGCACAGTGGGGCTTTCTCTAGCTGCGGTGAGCCGGGGCTCCTCTCCAGGTGCGGTGTGCAGGCTTCTCGTTGCTGTGGCTTCTCCTGTGGAGCGTGGGCATTCAGGCTTCAGCAGCTGCCACACATGGGCTCAGTAGCTGTGGCACATGGGCTTAGTTGCCCCAGAGCATAAGGGATCTTCCCAGACCAGGAATCAAACCGGTGTCCCCTGCATTACCAGGCAGATTCTTAACCACTGGCCTACAAGTGAAGCCCCAGACTTTGACTGTTTTAAATAATTCATGTAAGTGAAATCCTGCAGTATTCATCCTTCTGTGACTGGCTTATTTCACTTAGCATAATGTCCTTCTGGTTCATCTATGTTGTTGCATATTGTACAATTTCTTTCTTGTTTACATAAGGCTGAATAATATTCCATTGTATGTAAGTACCACATTTTCTTTATCTACTCATCTGCTGATGGACACTTCGATTGTTGCATATATCTTGCATGCTGTGAATAATGTTGCAAGGAACACGGGAGTGCCAATATCTTTTCAAGATTCTGCTTTAAGTTCCTTTGGATAAAAACTCAGAAGTGGGATTGCTAGTTCATATGGTAGTTCTGTTTTTAATTTTTTTGAGGAAAGTCACGCTGTTTTCCAAAGCAGCTGCATCATCTTACATTCCCACCAACAGTGTACAAGATTTGCAACTTCTCCAATCCTTGCCAATGTTTTTGCTTTTCTGAAAATAGCCATCCCAACAGGTATGAGGTGATATCTTATTGTGGTTTTTATTTGGATTTTCTGATGACTAGTGATGTTGAGCATCTGTCCATATACCTGTGGGCTATTTGTATATTTTCTTTGGAGAAATTTCTATTCAAGCCTTCAGTTGTTACTAGCTTGTTTCTTTGTTTGCTATTAAATTACAGGAATTCCTCACATATTTTGGAAATTAACTCCTTATCAGACATGTATGTGGTTTACAAATATTTACAAATATTTCCTCCTGTTCTATGGGCTGCCTGCCTTTTATTTTAGTTGACTATTTCCTTCGCTGTGCAGAGCTTTTTAGTTTCAGTACAGTCCTACTTATTTAACTTCACTTTTGTTGTCTGTGCATTGGGAATAATTTCTAACTATAATCGCTGAAATCATTCAATGGCAATCCTTGCCTAAGACCAACATCATAAAGCTTCGCCTCTGTTTCTCCTCGATGAGTTTTGTAGCTTCAGGTCTTGCATTTAAACCTTTATTCCAATTTTAGTTTATGTTTGTATATGGTGTATGAGGTACATATACTTTTTAATGACATATTGGTGAATTTATCCACTTATTTTTATGCAATGGTCTTTATGTTTGGTAATTTTCTTTGCTCTAAAGTCTACTTTTTCTGACATTGACAGGTCCACTCCAGCTTTCTTTCTTTTTTCTAAACTAGCCTGGATTAATCCAGTCCATGTAATATTAATTTCCATTTATTTATTGTATTTTTATTAATATTTTCATGGTATATCTTTTAACCTTTTAACCTACTCATATCATTATATTTAAAATATATTCAGTTCAATTCAGTCGCTCAGGCATGTCCAACTCTTTGCAACCCCATGGACTGCAGCATGCCAGGCTTCCCTGTCCATCACCTACTCCTGGACCCTACTCAAATTCATGTCCATCGAATTGGTGATGCCATCCAATCATCTCATCCTCTGTCATCCCCTTCTCCTCCTGCCTTCAATGTTTCCCAGCATCAGGGTCTTTTCCAATGAGTCAAGTTACTTGTAGACAAAGTAGTCTTTGCTCATTTTTTAAAAAACCCATTCTAATAATTTCTGCTATTTATTTGATAGTTTATACTATTTATATTTGATAAGAGAATGCTTTTATGTTTATTAATAGTTAAATAATCATGTAATTATCCTATTTTAATTTATCTATTGAGCTTTAACTGTATTTCTTTGTATAGTAATTTTAGTTATTGTTTTACGCTTTTTCAGTTGTTGTTATCCAGTCAATAAGTCATGTCTGACCTTTTGTGATCTCATGGACTGTGTAGCCTGCCGGGCTCCTCTGTCCATGGAATTCTCCAGGCAAGAATACAGGAGTGGGTTGCTATTCCCTTCTCCAGAAGAATCTTCCCAACTCAGGGATTGAACCTGGGTCTCCTGCACTGCAGACAGATTCTTTACAGTCTGAGCCACTAGGAAAGCCCCACAGAATCCCACGGACAGTATNGCATGCCAGGCTTCCCTGTCCATCACCTACTCCTGGACCCTACTCAAACTCATGTCCATCGAATTGGTGATGCCATCCAATCATCTCATCCTCTGTCATCCCCTTCTCCTCCTGCCTTCAATGTTTCCCAGCATCAGGGTCTTTTCCAATGAGTCAAGTTACTTGTAGACAAAGTAGTCTTTGCTCATTTTTTAAAAAACCCATTCTAATAATTTCTGCTATTTATTTGATAGTTTATACTATTTATATTTGATAAGAGAATGCTTTTATGTTTATTAATAGTTAAATAATCATGTAATTATCCTATTTTAATTTATCTATTGAGCTTTAACTGTATTTCTTTGTATAGTAATTTTAGTTATTGTTTTACGCTTTTTCAGTTGTTGTTATCCAGTCAATAAGTCATGTCTAACCCTTTGTGATCTCATGGACTGTGTAGCCTGCCGGGCTCCTCTGTCCATGGAATTCTCCAGGCAAGAATACAGGAGTGGGTTGCTATTCCCTTCTCCAGAAGAATCTTCCCAACTCAGGGATTGAACCTGGGTCTCCTGCACTGCAGACAGATTCTTTACAGTCTGAGCCACTAGGAAAGCCCCACAGAATCCCACGGACAGTATGAAAAGGCAAAAAGCTTTCCATATACGTACCTAACGTCACAATCTATTTAGCTGTAATATTTTACCACTTCAGGTGACCAACCTTACCACCACGTTGGTTTCTTTACCCTTCCCTCTTTATATGTCATAGCTTCCATATGTATTACATCTATACATACTGAAAACTCCATCAGTGCCTGTATCTGCTTTCCATCATCATATATATTTTAAAGAACTTAAGAATGGTTATAACTACATTTATCCAAATATTTATCATTATTGCTTTTCTGTCGTTCCTGATGTTTCAAGTTTTCCTCTGGTATTTTTTTTTTTTTTTTTTTTTGGCCATGAGGCATGTGGGATCTTAAGCTCCCCAACCAGGGATCAAACCCACACCCTCTGCATTGGAAGGCAGTCTTAAACCCTGGACCACCAGGGAATCCCTTCCTCTGGTATTATTTCCTGTCCTTCACCATTTCATTTAGATCAGGTCTTCTGGAAGTGAATGCTTTGGTTTTCTTTTAACTGAAAATGTCATTACTTTACCTTCATATCTGAAGGATATGTTCGCTGGATCTTTTCAAAATAATAGTCCACTTCATTCTGGGCTTTGTGGTTTCAAAGGAAAAATCTCCAGTTTTTTCTACTTGTTGTTCTAGTATGTGTTGTTTTTCTCTAAATGCTTTCATTTTTCTCTTTTAAGTTTTTGGCAGTTTACCATATTTCTGAACATAGAAATATTTATATTTCCATTTATCCTGTTTAGGATATTAGGCTTCTGGAATCTGAAAGTTTATGTCTTTTACCAAATTTAAAAACGTTTGGTCACTATTTCTTCAAACTTTTTTTTTTTTTTTTCAAATCACACCACAACTTTGATGACACAAAAATTTCAGCCTCAAAAAGGTAACCATTTCAGCTCATCTATCTGCCAACATTCCAAATAGCTCCCCCTACCCACCTCCGTGAGAACAGCAGACGGACACGTCAACTAGAACTGACTTCCTGTTCGGTGGTCCTGGGCTCTTGGGCACCATATTTGCTTTAGACTCACTAACGAGCAAGCTGCAGTGATGGACGTGGGTGCCGTGCTCTCGTTCGCCAAGTCCACGCTCTGGCACGAGGACTAGTGGGCTTGGTCTTCCATGTCAGATGGACTGGGAGAAACGAGACCTGGATGCTGCCCACAAAGCGGATCATCAGCATCGGATGCAATTATTGCCCCGCTTCCCCCCCAGCCCCTCTGTCTTTCATCTCCAGCACACAGGGAGGAGCAGTGGGCTCTTCAAAGACCCCCCACTCAGCCCTGGCAGAGGCCGTGCAGCTGAGACGGGAGATAGGTGTGGCCTGAGGTTTTCACTCAAGTATGTCCAGTCCTCCTACGGCTTCTTCAAACTCTTGGTGTTTGGGGACTTCCCCGGTGGTGCTAGTGACAAAGAACCCGCCTGCCAATACAGGAGATACAAGGGATGCAGGTTTGATCCCTGGGTTGGGAAGATTCCTTGGAGGAGGGAGTGGCAATCCACACCAGTTTTCTTGCCTGGAGAATCTTATGGACAGAGGCTGAGAGGCTACAGTCCATGGGGGCGCCAAGAGTCGAACACGACTGTAGTGACTTAGCAGCTTGGTATTTGGGGTCCCCAGAACCGTGCCAGTCCAACTGGTTCCTATCTGAGCCCGAGAAGCTTCTGCCCTCTATCAACTTAAAAAATTGCACCAAAAGTAAAACTCTCAGACATTACCTCTCAACAGTTATACCCCCAGCCATAAATAACTTGACCCTCAAACTAATAGTCTCCTCCCAAGGGGATACCATGCAATGGCTCCATCAGAAAGAGCTCTGTGACCCAGAGGAGTGGGTTGGGGGTGGGTGGGAGAGAGGCTCAACAGGGAAGCTATATAAGTGTGGCGGTGGTGGTTTAGTCTCTAAGTCATGTCCAACTCTTACGACCCCACAGACTGTAGCCCTCAAGGTTCCTCTGTCCATGGGATTCTCCAGGCAAGAATACTGGAGTGAGTTGCCATTTTTTTCTCCAGAGAATCTTCCCAACCCAGGAATCGAACTGGGGTCTCCTGCATGGCAGGCAGATTCTTTACCTACTGAGCTATCAGGGAAGCCCATTAATCTATGCTTTATTGAGAGTCTATAGGTACCAAGCATTATCAAGGAGGCTTTCCATATCCCTTTTCATTTATCTGTCACAAGCATCTTTTGAAATAAATCCTATTATCTCCAAGTTATGCATGAAATCTGGAGAGTTGGGTAACCCCTTGGGAGCCAGTCAATAAACAGCTTTAATGACAGATAGTCATAATAACTATGATATTGATACAGTTATATTAACAGAAAGGGAAAGGTTTTAAGCAAAATTCGACAAAGGAACAATCTGCTTCTTTTAATAGCTCTCAAAAGTACTTAACAGACTAAGTTACAATTTCCACATAACCTAAATCATCCCTTCTAATGATAAACTTATGTGCTCACATTGAAGATGGCCAACAACTATTTTTTAATTCTGTGTTTCAGTGTTAGTGTTTAGCGTCTTCCATCTTCCACAGCCATCTATAATCCTTTTATTTCATGAACCGAACTGCGTCGTTTGGCCTGAGCACACAACCTCTGCGGAGCATAGCTTCTAGAGAGACTGGGTTCCTGCAAGGAGTGCAGCGTGATGAAACGGTGAGGTCGCCAATGGACTCACGAGACTCATCAGTCTGTCAGTCAAACACAGAAGAGCTGACTTAGATGACAGTGGTTCGTTCCAGCTTTGGCTTTGCAGTTCCAAACAGTGGACTTATCAATTTTGTGGGGGGAAACCAGTCATGTGTAAATCATTAAAGGGAAATCTGGACTCTAAATTCACATCTAGGGTCTGAGTTTCCTTTGGCTGCTTCTAGAAAGGAGGGCTCGCCAGTGCCAACCTTCACCCGCCTCTCTGCCCTTGCTACTCCCCTACGAGGGAAGGTCCACCCACGATCCCTCCCCAGCTGTAACTCTCAGCTCCACAGAGGTGATGGGGGCCAGCCCTCTCTCTTTGGTCCTAAAATCCTCCCTAGCCTCCTGACTCATCTCTCTCCTCTGTCGTCACCAGACAACTCCATGGCCCCAGTGCCTCAAACTCTACATGTCCAAAACTGAATGTGTGATCTTGCCCATAAACCCCGGGGTCTCCTAGTCCAGATTAGCACCACCATCNAGGGGCCAGCCCTCTCTCTTTGGTCCTAAAATCCTCCCTAGCCTCCTGACTCATCTCTCTCCTCTGTCGTCACCAGACAACTCCATGGCCCCAGTGCCTCAAACTCTACATGTCCAAAACTGAATGTGTGATCTTGCCCATAAACCCCGGGGTCTCCTAGTCCAGATTAGCACCACCATCGATGCAGACACGTGACCATGAATGGAAGGCTCCTGTTTTCTCGTCACTGACCATCCCTCACCAGCTCCATAACCTAAAGAGCGTCAGTCTACTCAATGTCTGGATGTGTCTAAACCTGCCACTTCTCTCCTGCTTTGCTGTTAGCCAGATCTCTGCCTCACTGGACCACCAGAAAACCACCTTTGCCGGTTTCTTCCACCCACCCTAAATATACTTGGGTGCCAGAATACACTTCCTGTCTGATGTTCCTGCATTTATCTAGCATGCCTGGTTTCATACGCTTGAACGTAGGGATGTTATCAATATCAAAGACTCTAAATACATGGATATCAATGACATCCCTGATTTTAAGATGGATAAAATCAAGGATGTTAACATCAACACAACTGATAAAATTTTCTTGTCATATCAGAAAGATATCCTTCTAGAATAATGGATCAGAATTGAACAACAAATCATTTTTTTCTCCTATTCCAGCAGGGAAGATATCCCAGGAAGGCCAAAAGAATTTGGTCACTGGAGCAACGAAATGCCAACAGGATATAAAGTGTACTGGCATTTATTGAGCAGCTCCTACACAGCAGGGACAATGTAGCAGTCATTTTATGCAGGTAAACATAACCAATACAACCCTGTGATGCAGGGATAATCTTCAGTTAAAGAGCTTAGACTAAGTAATCTGTTCTTTGTCTCCAGGAAGTAAGCGGTACAACCATGATTCAAATGGGGTTCTGTCTAGTATTCCAAACCTCTACACCTGTCACCACTCCATATGCCCTCTTCCCAAGAAAATGCCAAAGCTTACAAGAGCAGTGTGTAGATGAAAGATTCCTATACATGATATAACTGCTTACATTTACTTCAACCATAATTCTTCCTTTCATACTGATACTTCACATTTCGGGAACAGAAGGCTGGTGTGTTGCCTGAAGGAGGAACTAGGTAGAGATGAGAACTGTTGCTGATATAAGGAAATTCAACAGACAACACAGCTAAAGTTNATTCTTCCTTTCATACTGATACTTCACATTTCGGGAACAGAAGGCTGGTGTGTTGCCTGAAGGAGGAACTAGGTAGAGATGAGAACTGTTGCTGATATAAGGAAATTCAACAGACAACACAGCTAAAGTTTCAGAGATCCCTTTCATTTCCTGTGACTGAAGTCAAGAGTCACTTTTCCAACAACCTAAATGTAATGAGATGGCTGGATGGCATCACTGACTCGATGGACGTGAATCTGAGTGAACGCCGGGAGTTGGTGATGGACAGGGAGGCCTGGAGTGCTGCGATTCATGGGGTTGCAAAAAGTTGGACACAATTAAGCGACTGAACTGAACTGAACTGAACTGTCCATCAACAGATGAACAGATAAGGAAGATGTGGTAGATATATACAGTGAAATACTACTCAGCTATAAAAAGGGATGAAATGATGTCATTTGTAGCAACGAGGATGGACCTAGAGTGTCATGCTGAGTGAAGTAAGTCAGAAAGAGAAAGACAAATACCATATGATACCACTTATATGTAGAGTTTAAAATATGACATAAATTCGATCATAGTTATGAAACAGAAGCACATTCACAGACACAGAAAACAGACATGTGATTGCCGGGGTGGGGGGGTGGCGCAGGGGGTGGAGTGGGCGTTTGGGGTTAGCAGAAATGAACTCGTGTACATAGAATGGATAAGTAACAAGGTCCTACTGTATAGCACAGGGAACTATATTCAATATCCTGTGATAAACCATAATGGAAAAGAATATAAAAAAGAATGTATATTTATGCATAACTGAATCACTCTGCTGTACTGCAGAAATTAACACAATATTGTAAANATAAGGAAATTCAACAGACAACACAGCTAAAGTTTCAGAGATCCCTTTCATTTCCTGTGACTGAAGTCAAGAGTCACTTTTCCAACAACCTAAATGTAATGAGATGGCTGGATGGCATCACTGACTCGATGGACGTGAATCTGAGTGAACGCCGGGAGTTGGTGATGGACAGGGAGGCCTGGAGTGCTGCGATTCATGGGGTTGCAAAAAGTTGGACACAATTAAGCGACTGAACTGAACTGAACTGAACTGTCCATCAACAGATGAACAGATAAGGAAGATGTGGTAGATATATACAGTGAAATACTACTCAGCTATAAAAAGGGATGAAATGATGTCATTTGTAGCAACGTGGATGGACCTAGAGTGTCATGCTGAGTGAAGTAAGTCAGAAAGAGAAAGACAAATACCATATGATACCACTTATATGTAGAGTTTAAAATATGACATAAATTCGATCATAGTTATGAAACAGAAGCACATTCACAGACACAGAAAACAGACATGTGATTGCCGGGGTGGGGGGGTGGCGCAGGGGGTGGAGTGGGCGTTTGGGGTTAGCAGAAATGAACTCGTGTACATAGAATGGATAAGTAACAAGGTCCTACTGTATAGCACAGGGAACTATATTCAATATCCTGTGATAAACCATAATGGAAAAGAATATAAAAAAGAATGTATATTTATGCATAACTGAATCACTCTGCTGTACTGCAGAAATTAACACAATATTGTAAATCAACTACACCTTCATTTAAAAAGAGCAACTTTTGACATAAAAACCCATCAATTTTTTTAACAACCTGATATATATGTAACAGCACCTACTTCATACTTAGCACTAGACCAAGCATTAGGAGGACAAAAGGAAAATAAAGACATGGTATTGTCCACCAAGTAAACGATCATCTCAGGGGTGTCAAGATAAACATACAGTAATTGATAAGGCAGCCTTTTCCAGGTGGCTCTGTGGTAAAAAGAATCCGCCTGCAAATCAGGAGACTTGGGTTCAATCCCTGGGTCAGGAATATTCCGTGGAGAAGAAAATGGCAACCCACTGCCTCCAGTATTCTTGCTTGGGAAAGCCCATGGACAGAGGAACCTGGAGGGCCACAGTCCATAGGGTCAGAAAAGTGCTGGATACGACTTACCAACTAAACAACAACAACTGTCCGCCTCCAAATAATAATCTACTAAGGATGCCAAGATAAACATACAGTAATTGATAAAGGCAGCATCTGCTATTCCACCATTATAGCATTAGATATTACATACAACTTTACCATGTGGTCAATCTAAATAAGAGCTCCAAATACAAAAGGATTTGACATATTAAAATCAAACAAATAGGTAAATTAACCATCATAAAGTTGATTCTATATTCTAAAGACCTGAAAAGTTGTCCTTTCTAAACATGACATTTGGATATTAATTAATAATCCATCTGAAGAACTGATCTAAAGCAGATCCTCTCCCTTGAGTATTTTCCAGTGCTGTTAACTCAACTAGAAAACCCTCTCTTCATGAATGGAGAAATACTTTTCATACTAGCCCATGTTTCAATTTTTAACATATCAAATTAGCATGCTGTGAATTGCTAAGGTTTTATTTTTATCATATTAGAAAGAACATAACATTTCTAAATGGATGAAATCAACATGTAACACTGAGTTCCCTTTACAAGAAATTGTGTCAGTTACAACCATTACTTTAATGGCATTTGATTAATGAAGTTAAGCGTTATACAGATGCAACTTTCTGATGTCGTAATGAAGTCCATAAGAACAGAGACCATGTTTTTCTCAACTGAGGATAAGAGTTACTATCTCCTCATGTTTCCATTGGAAAAGAACTTCCCTTAGAATAAAGATCTGGGTGTGTACATGGGTCCCCTCCTTCTGACCTCTGGGAGGCAGTGACTTTTGTGACCAGCGGACAAGGGAGAAGGATCAACTTAGAGAGGATAAGTAACCAAAAGTCACACTGAAGGAAAGGAGAACAATTAGGATTTTGTCTAAATCCAAAGCCCTAAGACCTTGGATATTCTACCCGGCAGAGGCCCTAATTTATTCTCCTTCTTTGTTTTTCCTGCCAAAACTTCCACTTCCACTGCTCAATAAATCCCATTTTCTAAATATGGTGGGCATGTGAAGCATTTGTAAAGGGTGGATTTTTAAAGAAATGTATTTTTAAACCTCTTGAGTCCGTCAAATTATCTAAATACATATTTTTCCCTCTGGATTTGCCCAAAGGATCATATTTTTGAAAACTTTACAAACCATCAGTATTATCAATCACATGTTCCTTTTGAGCAAAGCCCTTGGCTAAGCCACTAGCTTCATCTGATAATATTAGCGATGTAAGGGATGCCCTGCCATGCTGTATTTGCCATTAATCTCTTCACACCCATCAGAAGTCATTTACTGTGGAGCCCGTCACAGGATGTAATGACTCATGCTAGTTGCAACTTGCCATTCCTCCTCTTCAAGAGGGTTTTCCGAACTAGCAAAAAGCTTGTGAGACAGTAAATTAAACGGCAAGTTTCTTGACTTTTTATTTCATTGTTAACATGGTAATTTTGCACATGAAATGCTCTAACATGACTTAATAACGAAGGTTTCACAATATCATAATCTGATCCACAGAGACACACGAAATCCCCTAAATAAAAGAGATTCGAATTTTATTACTCGATGAAAGGAACCAAATTAGCATACAATCCACAAAAGAAAGATGCCTTCTCCTAGAGGATGAATAAATATGATTTCTGAATTTTAAAGTATGTATCTCTCACAGCCCGCAAGATAACACGGGGTAACAAATCCTACCAGTCACAGCCAGATCATATTCCAGAGTATCCAATTCTCTGAAAACTCTGAATCATTGATGAATTTAAAAAACAGTTTCAATTAGCAAGGCATGCCTGAGATTTGAAGCTGCATAAGTAATGTAACCCCAAAGAAATGAAGGAAAGGGAACATACACTTTTTCATAAGAGAAAAAGTGCCTGTTTATCAACAGGTGGATTTTTCCTGCACGCTTCACGGGGTCACTGCATTCTGCTTTGTTTTAGACAAAGACTCCAGCATCCATCCCGGGCCTCCTCATCTAAGGTGTAAAGGCAGGCTGCTCAGCTGCAGCACTGGAGCCACGAGACAGAATCAACATGTTGGCAAAAAGTCACAACCCAAGATTCTATTGGTGCCACAAGTATTTTGAACCCAATTATTTAAAACCTAGATACACTCTTCACATTTATTTATCCTTGGCTCTGTGTGTAAGTCTTTGTTTACTTTACTGCTAAACAGAAACCATCCAGAAGGGTAAAATGAACGCAGACTTTAAAAGCTTGGAAAGAAGCAAGCAAGCGTGGTTTGCAGCAAGACCAGATCCCGACTCGGATTCCGTGAATGGTGATGGTGGGGCTGGAGAATCATCGGGTTTCAACCACATGCCCGTGGCCTGACCTCAAATAAAGCGAGGGAGCTGGCAGAGTTCACTGCATTATGCAGGAGCAGCAGAAACCATTTGTTACCGTTAAGGTTTTTACTCTTTTTTTTTTATCCATTTAAAGGCTTATAAATTTTTATGAACTCTTTGTGAGGTAAATACAACAGGGTGGCAATATGACAGCTCAGCCCAGCAGCCAGCTCACCACCTTTCCATCTGTGATGCGCTGGATCAGGTCGTTCACTTGGCTTCTCCAGGTTATACCCACAGCCTTGGGAGACGCTGCCCTAACCTCTCCAGGGCACTAGGTTACTGTTTATGAATGTGATTAAAACAAAACAAAACAAACAAACAAACAAAAAAAACAGTCTCTCTAACCACCCGAAAAAACCCTGGCGAGAATCCAAGTCACATATCACTGAGGACCAGAATCAGGGATTTTAGCTTAGGATTTTAGCTCATGTGTCTGTCAGACCAGCACCTTGATGTATTTGTTTCACAAGCCGGCCATAAACATTTCTAAATCTTTGCATCTGTAAATAGAGCTCCCCTTTAGAGCTTAAGTTTCAACTGTCAAACCATTATTCAGCATTTAACTGTGGAGCAGTCAGATGTTACTTTCAATTAGTAAAGAAAAAAAAAAACTATCAGATATATTAGGGTACAAACCAACTAATTTCAAGGAATCTAAAATGAACTACACACCTCCTGACCAAGCAAAGCCAACACTCTGTACAACCCCCTTTACATCTATTAAAAGACTTAAAATAAATAAAAGACTTCAGAAAGTAATCAACGCCAAAATAGTCTCTAGAAATGAACGAGTTTGCTTACCCAACATAAATGCACCTTAATACATCATTTATCCATCAATAGGTATTGCCACTGATGCCAGCAATCAAAAGAAATGTTGACTCTAAGCAGAATGACTAATATGGAGGGTTATCTCTTTTTTTTAGAATACGCTTGAGATTCTATATGCAACATACACACGTGTTATCTATAATGTACACATGCACGTATGAAAGAATGAATAAAAGCAGCTGTAAAACTTCTTAACATGGTATAGTCGGTCATTAAGGCAAATAGGAATAAAAACACTGGAGACTGCAGTCTTTTGGAGGCAGGAGCTCATAATCCCCAAAGATTCAGAAGCATTACCTCATTGCAGCCTTGAGACAAGCTGAGCATTCACTGTAGGTCTTACCCAGCATCCCCTGGTTCACACAAAGACAACAGAGGCGTGACCAATCACATTGTGGCTAGCAGGCACTGTTTCAAAGCCCTCTCCCAATATTACCCATTGACATGCTCGCTGGCAGCCTGCTGAACTTGTCGTCATGGCAACACATCCCAGCTGCTCACCGAGGCTTGTTATATTACTTTCCCTTTTCACCACTCACTTAGCTAATTAAAAATTTAGGACTATGTTTTGCATGTTGGACGCAAATTGAAACAATGCAGGGTCCTTTCTCCTTTTCTCTCTCACCCTCTCTTTTCCCCCTCCCCCCAATGGAGCTTTTAAAAATGCTGGGAAAAGCGATTTGAAGGACACTCCCATGAAGTCCCAATATAACCAATCAATAGAGAGACTGCATGGAGCTTCAGCCAGATGGAATTTGTCGCTAAACCTAGTCTGCAGCAAAGCAAAACCAAAACGTGAACGTCGCGAAGGATGGTCTTCCTGTTTGGAAAGAGGCAAGCCAATTCGGCAAAGATGATTTACGTGGAAATGTTCGCAAGCTTCTCAGCCAAAAACGTTCTTTAAATATGTATTTTTTAATTTCTTTTTTGATTCTGATTTAAAGCAGCCTTTTACCCAGAATTCCACAATGCAAGCAGAGTAAATAAATAGAGCACAGAGGAAAAGGCCCTATAAAAACTGCCAATATGGCAAGTGCCAGAAGAGGTTCTCAGCAAAAAAGCATGCCAGTGAACGTGCCATATATTTCAGATTTGCCCAGCAAACTGTGCCACCACGGGGGCAGGATGAAAACAGCAGCTCGCAGTTGAAAAACCATGGAAAGAGAAATGCCAGCTTTTGTTTACCATAGCTCAGTGGGATAAACTAAACCTCCCAAACTCTTCCAGAGAGGATGGGCGCCTCACAGAGATGGCCCTTTAGAAACTCCCATTCTATTTCCAGTTACACCTCATAACTAGAGTTGATACCATAGGCATTCTTGGAATTCTAAGGCCAAAACTTCTCTCGCTCTTTCAGTGTTCCACTTAACACATTTAATAACAGAGAAATTACTGGAATGGGTTGCCAGTCCCTTCTCCAGGGGGATCTTCCTGACCCAGGGATGGAACCCAGGTCTCCTGCATGGCAGGCAGACTCTTTATGGTCTGAGCCAGGAGGGCCCTTAACAAAGGAGAAAGAGCATCAAAACGTGAGCCTGTGTTCACCGTGAAGAAGCAGAGACAACAGATATGAAAGTGGTTTGGAAAACCCCAGTGTTACAGTTTCTAGGAAAAGTCTGCACTCGTTTCAATTAAATGGGGAAAACCAAGATATCGTAATCAGACCTGGGTGAGTGGCTTGGTTGCCTCCCGGGAAGGTCAACTCCTTTCTCTGTCTGAAGTCATCTAGGGCTGCCCGACTGGTGGTACTGAGGCCACAAGACACAGCGCAAGCACAAAATCAGACAGGCAGGCCGCATCTTTTCCAGTAGCATCCACATCTCTTTTCAGGTCTACCAACGTTTACCATGGGAAAGCAGTCCCACCCACTGAGATGGTTAGAAAGAGAAACCCCGAGAAAGCCGTACAGAATTCTAACTTGTCTGGAAGGGCTATGGGAAGAACGTCAGCTGTGAAAGTGAAGGAGAGATGACTGGCAAGGCCGTTTCGGGTATCATCAAAGGTAAATATTGTCTCCTTTCTCCCTCCAAGCAACCAACAGATGGAACATCTCTGATGAGGCTCTTGGTTAAACATGGTAGACTGTCAACAGTAGCTCCCAACTCCCACTACAACGACAGGAAGAGGAATAAAAGAGAAGGAGAGAGAAGACGAAAGCAGATGTCACCCTCAAATAATTCTGGAAGCTGGACAAGCAGATGGATGAGAGGTAGCTGAATTAAGAGAGTGAAGAAAGTTTAAATATAATACAAGAGGGGAAAAAACAAACCGCGGATGGTGGTGTGGGTGTCATCATTATGAAACAACTTTGTGTGTATGGTGAGACTGAGAAAATTCGTAAATACATTGTGGGAGAAGCAACACACAAATATGCAGTGGGGAAAGGAGAGAAAGAGCTCTGTGATGTATAAGTGTGTGATGTATATCTGTGTGTGTATTTTTCCCCCTAGCTTTGTCCACTGAAATCCCTAGAGGCAATGTTACACAAGTGGTAATGTCACACAAGTATCAATGAGCCAACCTAGTCTCCACGATCTTGGGTTCTAAATACTATTCCCCACTACAAGGAAAAAAGGTTCCTTAGAGAAATGATTAACCTCCCCCGTGCCCCCAGGTCTGAGGCAGGAACGCTTCAGTGCATCAGGGACATCTTTTTGTGCCAGAAAGCAAGGGCTCCAAAACTGACGGTGACACCTCAAGTGATTCAGGGACCCAGTTGAAAGGGTTTTCATGGCTAAATCAGAAACAAGTTAAGCATCAAACAGCATGTATGCAAAAGACAATAACACAGTGAATGAAAAAGAATCCAAGAGTTCACTGTGATTAAAAAACAAAAAATTACAGAGTGTGCAGAAAAGGAGAGTGCTTTTTAAAAAAAAAAAAAAAATAAGAGAATGCCAATTCATAGCTTCAGAAGGTGTTACAGAACCAGAGCTGGCAATGGTCACCACCAATGCAATAAAAGTAATCCCTGCAAGAATTACTGATGCCTGGTAAAACTATAGGGTAAAAGGTTGTTAGAGATTCCCAGTCTTGGAACTGTGAACCGAACAATAGAACAATAAACAGATTACTTTTTAATTACAAATGACGGAGAAACCAAGCAGACACCACCGTAACCAAATGATCAATCATGGTATCACCAATGACACAGAGCCACCATGCCTGCTAATGCCACATGCTGAAAACCACAGCACAACCTATGAAGGATTCAAGTTCCCCTCTTCTGCTGGCTCATGCGCTCAGTCATGTCTGACTCTTTGTGACCCTTTGGACTGGAGTCTGCCAGGCTTCTCTGTCCATGGGATTTTTCATGCAAGAGTACTGGAGTGGGTTGCTGTTTTCTGAGCTGGGGATCGAACTCACATCTCCTGCATGTCTCTTACATTGCAGACGGTTTCTTTACCTGCTGAACCATTGGGGAATCCCCTTTCTTGCCCCTACCCCCACCACAGGTGTTTAAATCTAATTGAAATAATCAGACAACTTCATATTGAGGAACGTTCTGCAACACCTCCAGCCTGGAATATTCAAAAAGGTTAACGTCATGTCTGGTGGCTCAGTTGGTAAAGAATCCACTTGCAATGCAGGAGACCCCGGTTCAATTCCTGGGTCAGGAAGATCCCCTGGAGAAGGCTGAGGCTACCCACTCCAGTATTCTTGGGCTTCCCTTGTGGCTCAGCTGGTAAAGAATCTCCCTGCAATGTGGGAGACCTGGGCTCGATGCCCGGTTTGGGAAGATCCCCTGGAGAAGAGAAAAGCTACCCACTCCAGTGTTCTGGCCTGGAGAATTCCATGGACTATATAGTCCATGGAGTCGGAAAGAGGCGTACACAACTGAGCGCCTTTAACTTTCACCGTCATGTAAGCAAGCCAAGAAGAGTTAGAAAACTCTTCTAGATTAAAATACTGGAGACATGCAATCAATGCTGCATGTGATGACTGATGAGAGCTTATAATCTAAAAATAAGATTAAAAACAGATATAGAGAACATTATTGGGATCATAGGAAACATTTAAATAAGATCTGTAGACTAGATAATAGTATTCTAGCAATGATCCACTTTCTGAATTTGGTAACTCTAGCTTCATTATGAAAAAAGAACATCCTTGCTCTGGAGAAATGAGAAAGGATGAAAGGTCATGTTATTTATGAGTGCCATGATATTTGCAACTACTCTCCAATGGTACATAAGGTAGATACAGAATAGCTGGGTGGATGGATAGACAAAGTTGTATAAAAAAGTAAATGTATTCCTACAGTTCTTGGTGCTTCAGAGAAATCAAAGTTACATAGTAACCATACCGTGAACACTGATTATTGATTTTATCTTTGAATTCCTATGTAACTGCACTGAGAGGATAAGGGGATGGGAAGTCAGTATGTAAGGACACTAAATTTTCATTTACCCTATTTTTTAGATAAAAATTTTAACTTAAAAAGCAAAACACAGCATCACAAGCACATTGTTTAGAAACCTGAATAAATAAACAACTAAAAGAGTCAAAAGGGAATGCCCCTGGAAAGTGAGAATTAGAAATGGTGGGAAATGGAGGGTCACCGGTGACTGGTATTTTTCATTTGGAACCTATGAGGAGTTGGGGGTATGCCAGGATGACCGAACATAACAAAATCCAAGGATGCGCAAGTACCTTATATATCAGTTCAGCTCAGTCGCTCAGTCATGTCCGACTCTTTGCAACCCCATGGACTGCAGCATACCAGGCTTCCCTGCCCATCACCAACTCCCACAACTTACTCAAACTCATGTCCATTGAGTCGGTGATGCCATCCAACTATTTCACCCTCTGTCATCCCCTTCTCCTCCTGCCTTCGATCTTTCCCAGCATCACGGTCTTTTCCAGTGAGTCGGCTCTTCACATCAGGTGGCCAAAGTACTGGAATTTCAGCTTCAGCATCAGTCCTTCCAATAAATATTCAGGACTGATTTCCTTTATAATTGAGTGGTTGGATCTCCTTGCAGTCCAAGGGACTCTCAAGTCTTCTCCACCACCACAGTTCAAAAACATCAATTCTTCAGTGTTCAGCTTTCTATATAGTCCAACTCTCACATCCATGTATGACCACTGGAAAAACCATAGTCTTGACTAGACGGACCTTTGTCAGCACGTATACAAAATGGCATAATATTTGCATATAACCTTTATACATCTTCCCATATATTTAAATCATCTCTACATTACTTCCAATACCTAATAATAATATAATGCAAATGCTATGTAAACAGTTGTCAGCTCAAGGCAAATTCGAGTTGCTTTTTGGAACTTTCTGGAAATTAAAAAAAAAATATTTTCTATTAACAGTTGTTTGAACCCACATTTGCAAAACATGCAAACACAGAGGACCGACTGTACTAGACAGGGGAGACAGTGTGTATGTGCTTACTGCTTGTAAGCATGCCTTGGACTGCAAGGAGATCCAAACAGTCTATCCTAAAGGAAATCAGTCCTAAATATTCACTGGAAAGGCTGATGCTGAAGCTGAAACTCCAATATTTGGCCACCTGATGCTAAGAACTGACTCATTTGAAAAGACCCTGATGCTGGGAAAGATTGAAGGCGGGAGGAGAAGGGGACGACAGAGGATGAGATGGTTGGGTGGCATCACCGACTCAATGGACATGAGTCTGAGTAAACTCTGGGGGTTGGTGATGGACAGGGAGGCCTGGCTGTGCTGCAGTCCATGGGCTCGCAAAGAGTCGGACACGACTGAGCGACTGAACTGACTGTAACAGTTGTTATCTGACTGTATACACAATTACCTATGTGAAAGTAAAAATTAATTATGAAAACAAAACTGATGAACAGCACGGGCTCAAGTAGAGCAGATGTCAATCTGTCAGTCAGACCTTTTCCGAGTACATTCTATGCGCCCAGCACCTATTACCTGTGTGACTTTACAAAACTTTTTAACCTCCTGGAGTCTTGGTTTCCTCGTTGGTAATGTGAGTATAGGGAATTCCCTGGTGGTCCAGTGATTAGGACCCACCATTTTCAATGCCAGGGCTCGGGTTCAATCCTTGGTCAAGGAATTAAGATTCTGAAAGCCATGTGGTGCAGCAGCCACCCCCCCACCCCCGGCCCCGCCGAATGAGTATAATAAAAATATATATCTCATTAACAGTACCTGGCACAGGAAAAAACGCTGAATCAAGTCACCTATGACTCAGACCATTGCCAAGTGGGGTCCTAGGCTTGCCCGGGGAATGAACAAGAGACAGTCCATCAGTGGGCAGAGTAAACAGGCACTCTCAGTGCAAGAGTGAAGAGGGAACAGGTGTGGGGCTAGGAACCACATCCCTGCACCCCACTTTATCTTGGCACCCCCGCAAGACAGATTAGCATTTCCAAAGGAAATTCCAGGAAACACTACTCCCAGAAAGCACTTCTTTTAGAAAATTTTTGTGGTCAAATCCATCTGGGAAGCACATTATACCCGGCTGGGGAGAGTCACCACTCACATTAGCATATTTAGCACTCCAAGCATAATGAAAAGAGTTGAACTTTGCTTAATCCAGTGTTTCTCAGACCAACTTGACCATGGAACTCTTTTTTTTAATCAAAAGACCTGACTGTTCCTCCACTGGCATGTTCTGGGAGCCTCTGCCATAGACTTTAAGCCTGTCCAGATGGAGGAATACTCCTAATATGCCCCCTCCTATTTCATAGCCGTTTAAATTCCCTCCGGTTTACCCCCAATTATTTTGAAAATTTTACAAACTTTCCAATTTTTAAAGAAGTGAACATATTACTTAATAGAAACCCCCCCCCAACTATGTGACTTTTGTGAAGAGGAATCTAATACATATTGAAGAAATCTGTATATACTTTTGACCATACAGCCAATTTCAAATAATTTAAAGCCAAGGAAAAGCTCCAATGAAGCTTTTAGAACAAAGGTAAAATCAGTGGTAGATTCTTTACTCTTATGTTTAGAAGAATACTCTGAATTGTGGTTAATTTGTGAAATGGCTCATGTTATGGTTTCTGAGGCATATAGAACAAACCTCCCTCCTAAGCCCTCCACTAAAATACCTTTTATATAAAGGCACATGTGGGTTCTGCAGCAGTTTTCCTGTTTTGAAATATGCATGACTTGGATTATTTTACAGTCACTCTCTTTCTCGTCTTTTGAGAAAACTCATACACACTTTCTGTCTGTGCTGAAGGTTTTTGAGAAAGGGAAGACTAGAAATCCAGTGCTGTTCATTGCATAGAAAACAAAACAGCTTTAACAGATAAGAACTAAAAAGAATTAGACGGAAAGCATGGGATAGTGAGAATGGTCCATCACCTACCTTTACAAAAACTGGGTGAGAGACGATCTTTTTCTAAGTCGCCGATGGGAATCTCAGGGAAGAGGAAGCTATGGGATTTCCCTTTCTGGGTCTTGCTTCTGTTCTCTGACCTGTCACCCCAGGCCCTTTCTCCACATTGCAGGAAAGGGGGCTTTGCAACGTGTCTCAGTGTGGGCACATCACTTCCCTGACACGCCTTTAACCGCTCCGGTTTGCTCTTGTTCAGTCGCTCAGCCATGTCCAACTCTTTAATTTCAGGGACTGCAGCATGCCAGGCTTCTCTGTCCTTCACTATCTCCTGGAGTTTGCTCAAATTCAGCCGCTGATGCCATCCAACCATCTCATCCTCTGTTGTCCCCTTCTCCCCCCACCTTCAATCTTTCCCAGCATCAGGGTCTTTTCCAATGAGTCAGTTCTTCGCATCAGGTGGCCGAAGTATTGAAATTTCAGCTCCAGCATCAGTCCTTCCAATGAATATTCAGGACCGATTTCCTTTAGGATAGACTCCTTTTGATCTCCTTGCAGTCTAAAGGACTCTCAAGAGTCTTCTCCAGCACCACAGTTCAAAAGCATCAATTCAGCTTTATGCGGCCACCTGCTTGATGGAGGCAGCTGAGGGTGTCCTGTGGTCCTCAGGGTCTTCTCCACCACCACCTCAGGAGCCCCAGCCACATTGGAGCCCCTACTGATTTCTGCGGCACAGCAATCTCCCTCTCAGGTCCCTGCCTGGGTCAGAGTCCCTGCTTCTCAATTTCCTGTCTGCCAGTTTCATTCCTCTCCTGGTCTGTTCTCTCTGTGGGTCCAAAGGTCCATGAGGCCTCTGCTCGCCAGCATAGAGCCTCAGATAAATGCCCAGCGGCATCTAGACCTTGGGCAGGCCCACAATCAACGTGCACTGAGTATAGGGATGAATTAATTTTTAAGTGATTTAGTCTACCAGGAGAAATAAAAGCTAAGAGAATTTCAGCTACCCTTTCTAGGAAATAACAATATAATTTAATCCATGTCGTGCAGTTAGCACATTAATCAAATATAATAAAAATCCTGTACAATGGAGAGAATAGCAGGCCTAAAATGAAAATTTTACGATTTTTAATTCAAGTTATTACCTATCTCTGGGAGACCTTAAACCCCCTCGGAGGTACATACACGACGGGAGAAAAGTTCAGAAAGGTAACGTGGCCAGAGGTGGAGGGTAAGTGCTCAATAAAATTGAAAGGTTTTATTTTTCAATAAAAATAAGTGAAAGCAGACAATATAGAGTATAATTTAGATAAACTTCTAGAATTGTAAGACCCTCTCAGCCTGAAAGAACAACTCATAAATACATATGACTAAAAATATTTGATGAAAATCTGAAATAGTAAACTGAAGAAAGTACAGCAAATTGTAAGTCCAAAGTATTAGGACTATAAAGGCAGCTTCTGGAAATTAAAGATACAGGAGAAAAGAATGACAGTGATAACTTTGAATTCCCATGCTGAAAGAATTAATACTGTGATTCTTTTAAAGCCTGCCTATTTATTTGTTTGGGTTTCCCAAATGGCTCAGTGGTAAGGAATCCACTGGCCGATGCAGAAGATGTGGGAGACACAGGTTTGATTCCTGAGTCAGGAAGATTCCCCTGGAAGCGGAAATGGCAACCCACTCCAGCATTCTTGCCTGGAGATTGCTGCGGACAGAGACACCTGGTGGGCACAGTCCATGGGGTCACAAAGAGTCGGACACGACTTAGTGACTAAGCACGCACACATTTATTTGTTTGGTTTGGCTTCCGAGGTTTTACGACTCGAGGTCATTTCTGAGCCCGCCTTCTCTCCCATATGCTATATTTATGCTTCTTCCTTTGTTGCCCGATCTTTCTGTCCAGGGAGTGGCTGTGAACACTGTAAACACTCTCCCCAACTCTGACGGCAACAGGTTCAATTTCCCCACTATGACATTAAAAACATCAAAACGAGAACACCACTACCTGTCTCTTATACACATCTCCTTTGTCAGCACGTATACAAAATGGCATAATATTTGCATATAACCTTTATACATCTTCCCATATATTTAAATCATCTCTACATTACTTCCAATACCTAATAATAATATAATGCAAATGCTATGTAAACAGTTGTCAGCTCAAGGCAAATTCGAGTTGCTTTTTGGAACTTTCTGGAAATTAAAAAAAAAATATTTTCTATTAACAGTTGTTTGAACCCACATTTGCAAAACATGCAAACACAGAGGACCGACTGTACTAGACAGGGGAGACAGTGTGTATGTGCTTACTGCTTGTAAGCATGCCTTGGACTGCAAGGAGATCCAAACAGTCTATCCTAAAGGAAATCAGTCCTAAATATTCACTGGAAAGGCTGATGCTGAAGCTGAAACTCCAATATTTGGCCACCTGATGCTAAGAACTGACTCATTTGAAAAGACCCTGATGCTGGGAAAGATTGAAGGCGGGAGGAGAAGGGGACGACAGAGGATGAGATGGTTGGGTGGCATCACCGACTCAATGGACATGAGTCTGAGTAAACTCTGGGGGTTGGTGATGGACAGGGAGGCCTGGCTGTGCTGCAGTCCATGGGCTCGCAAAGAGTCGGACACGACTGAGCGACTGAACTGACTGTAACAGTTGTTATCTGACTGTATACACAATTACCTATGTGAAAGTAAAAATTAATTATGAAAACAAAACTGATGAACAGCACGGGCTCAAGTAGAGCAGATGTCAATCTGTCAGTCAGACCTTTTCCGAGTACATTCTATGCGCCCAGCACCTATTACCTGTGTGACTTTACAAAACTTTTTAACCTCCTGGAGTCTTGGTTTCCTCGTTGGTAATGTGAGTATAGGGAATTCCCTGGTGGTCCAGTGATTAGGACCCACCATTTTCAATGCCAGGGCTCGGGTTCAATCCTTGGTCAAGGAATTAAGATTCTGAAAGCCATGTGGTGCAGCAGCCACCCCCCCACCCCCGGCCCCGCCGAATGAGTATAATAAAAATATATATCTCATTAACAGTACCTGGCACAGGAAAAAACGCTGAATCAAGTCACCTATGACTCAGACCATTGCCAAGTGGGGTCCTAGGCTTGCCCGGGGAATGAACAAGAGACAGTCCATCAGTGGGCAGAGTAAACAGGCACTCTCAGTGCAAGAGTGAAGAGGGAACAGGTGTGGGGCTAGGAACCACATCCCTGCACCCCACTTTATCTTGGCACCCCCGCAAGACAGATTAGCATTTCCAAAGGAAATTCCAGGAAACACTACTCCCAGAAAGCACTTCTTTTAGAAAATTTTTGTGGTCAAATCCATCTGGGAAGCACATTATACCCGGCTGGGGAGAGTCACCACTCACATTAGCATATTTAGCACTCCAAGCATAATGAAAAGAGTTGAACTTTGCTTAATCCAGTGTTTCTCAGACCAACTTGACCATGGAACTCTTTTTTTTAATCAAAAGACCTGACTGTTCCTCCACTGGCATGTTCTGGGAGCCTCTGCCATAGACTTTAAGGCTGTCCAGATGGAGGAATACTCCTAATATACCCCCTCCTATTTCATAGCCGTTTAAATTCCCTCCGGTTTACCCCCAATTATTTTGAAAATTTTACAAACTTTCCAATTTTTAAAGCANAAAAAAAAAAAAACCAACAACAACCTAAGAAGATACTGTAACAGTTATATGCCAAAACGCTGGACAGTGTAGGAGAAATGGACAAGTTTCTAGTAACATACACAGCTTGCCATGTTGAATTAAAAAGAAATAGACAACGTGAACAGATACATAGCTAGTAGTGAATTAGAATTTGTTAAAAAAAAAACTTAATAAAAAGCTCACAGAAAACAAAAGTTCAGGAACAGACAGCTTCACAGGGGAATCCTGTCAAACATATAAAGGAAAGGTAATGCCTATCCTCCTCAAACTATTCCCCAAAATTGAAGAGGATGGAACTCTCCAGACAGAGGGCATACAGGGAAACTATATCAACATAATGGGGCTTCCCAGGTGGTGCTAGTGATAAAGAACTTGGCTGCCAATGCAGGAGACATAAGAGATGTGGGCTCAATCCCTGTGTCAGGAAGATCTGCTGGAGGAGAGCATGGCAACCCACTCCAGTATTCTTGCCTGGTGAATCCCATGGACAGAAGAGCCTGATGGGCTATGGCCATAGGGATGCAAAGAGTCAGACATGACTGGAGTGACTTAACAAGCATGTCTTTTAACATAATATAGGTCATAGGACAAAATCACAACAAACATCATTCTCAATGCTGAAAAACTGAAAGTATTTCCTCTAAGAAATGAACAAGGCAAGGATATACACTCTTGCTGTAATATTCAATATAGTTTTGGAAGTCCTAGCTTTGGCAGTCAGAGAAAAAAATAAAAGAAATTCAAGTTGGAAAATAAGTAAAACTGTCACTGCTTTCAAATGACATGATACTATACACAGAAATTGTAAAGATGCTTCTAGAAAACTACTAGAGCTCAATGAGTTTGGTGATGTAAGATACAAAATACACAAAATTCTCCTGCATTGCTATACCCTAACAACAAAAGATCAGAAATAGAAATCAAAGAAAAATCCTACTCATGATCACATTAAAAAGAATAAAATGCCAAGAAATAAACCTATCAAAGAGACAAAAACTTGTGCTCAGAAAACTATAAGATACTGATGAAAGAAATAAAAGATGACATAAACAGATAGAGAGATACAGATACTAGCCGTGTGTGTGTGTGTGATATTATTCATTGTAAAGATTGTGTTCCTGCCATACATACCAAACAAAAGTTAATTTTAAATGTACTTTATGTTGCAGAAAAGAACAAAAGAAAACAAACAGTGAAATACTGTACGGCATGGTGGGTATGATTTTGCTGTGCTCCCCCCCCCATCCAATTTTTAAATCATAGTAATATATACATAACATAAAATTTACCCTCTTAACCACTTCCTTGTACAGATAAATGGTGTTTAAGTACATTCATGTTGTTCTGTAACCATCACCACTACCCATCCCCAGAACGATTTTCATCTTGCAAAACTTAAACTCTATAGCTATTGGAAAGCCCCTCACCTTAGTCCCTCTCCTCTCCCTTGACAGTAACCATTCTAGTTTCTGAATTATCAATTTGACTTTTCCACATAACTGGAATTGCACAAATTTTCTTTTTGTAATTGGCTTATTTCACTCAGACTAATTTCATCAAGGTTAATCTACGTTGTAGCATGTTTCAAAATTACCTTCCTTTATTTTTACTTTTAATGATGGTTAAAAAACCCAATAACACAAAATTTACCATTTAACTGGTTTTAAACTGTACAGTTAAGTATTGTTAACATATTCACATTGTTGTGCAATAGATCATGAGAACTTTTTCATTTTGTACAGTTGAAACTCTATGACCATTGAACAATAGCTCCTGTTTCCTCACAATCCCCAGAGTATGCCACCACCATTCTATTTTTTGTTTTTATGAGTTATACTGCGTTAGATACCTCTTGTAAGTGGATCATATAAGGTTGTGGTTTTTTTTTTTTTTTTCATTACTAGCTTATTTCATTTAGCATAATGTCTTGAAATTTTACCCATGTCATAGAATGTTACTGGATTTCCTTCTTTTTAAGACTGAATATTACTCCATNAGAACAAACCTCCCTCCTAAGCCCTCCACTAAAATACCTTTTATATAAAGGCACATGTGGGTTCTGCAGCAGTTTTCCTGTTTTGAAATATGCATGACTTGGATTATTTTACAGTCACTCTCTTTCTCATCTTTTGAGAAAACTCATACATACTTTCTGTCTGTGCTGAAGGTTTTTGAGAAAGGGAAGACTAGAAATCCAGTGCTGTTCATTGCATAGAAAACAAAACAGCTTTAACAGATAAGAACTAAAAAGAATTAGACGGAAAGCATGGGATAGTGAGAATGGTCCATCACCTACCTTTACAAAAACTGGGTGAGAGACGATCTTTTTCTAAGTCGCCGATGGGAATCTCAGGGAAGAGGAAGCTATGGGATTTCCCTTTCTGGGTCTTGCTTCTGTTCTCTGACCTGTCACCCCAGGCCCTTTCTCCACATTGCAGGAAAGGGGGCTTTGCAACGTGTCTCAGTGTGGGCACATCACTTCCCTGACACGCCTTTAACCGCTCCGGTTTGCTCTTGTTCAGTCGCTCAGCCATGTCCAACTCTTTAATTTCAGGGACTGCAGCATGCCAGGCTTCTCTGTCCTTCACTATCTCCTGGAGTTTGCTCAAATTCAGCCGCTGATGCCATCCAACCATCTCATCCTCTGTTGTCCCCTTCTCCCCCCACCTTCAATCTTTCCCAGCATCAGGGTCTTTTCCAATGAGTCAGTTCTTCGCATCAGGTGGCCGAAGTATTGAAATTTCAGCTCCAGCATCAGTCCTTCCAATGAATATTCAGGACCGATTTCCTTTAGGATAGACTCCTTTTGATCTCCTTGCAGTCTAAAGGACTCTCAAGAGTCTTCTCCAGCACCACAGTTCAAAAGCATCAATTCAGCTTTATGCGGCCACCTGCTTGATGGAGGCAGCTGAGGGTGTCCTGTGGTCCTCAGGGTCTTCTCCACCACCACCTCAGGAGCCCCAGCCACATTGGAGCCCCTACTGATTTCTGCGGCACAGCAATCTCCCTCTCAGGTCCCTGCCTGGGTCAGAGTCCCTGCTTCTCAATTTCCTGTCTGCCAGTTTCATTCCTCTCCTGGTCTGTTCTCTCTGTGGGTCCAAAGGTCCATGAGGCCTCTGCTCGCCAGCATAGAGCCTCAGATAAATGCCCAGCGGCATCTAGACCTTGGGCAGGCCCACAATCAACGTGCACTGAGTATAGGGATGAATTAATTTTTAAGTGATTTAGTCTACCAGGAGAAATAAAAGCTAAGAGAATTTCAGCTACCCTTTCTAGGAAATAACAATATAATTTAATCCATGTCGTGCAGTTAGCACATTAATCAAATATAATAAAAATCCTGTACAATGGAGAGAATAGCAGGCCTAAAATGAAAATTTTACGATTTTTAATTCAAGTTATTACCTATCTCTGGGAGACCTTAAACCCCCTCGGAGGTACATACACGACGGGAGAAAAGTTCAGAAAGGTAACGTGGCCAGAGGTGGAGGGTAAGTGCTCAATAAAATTGAAAGGTTTTATTTTTCAATAAAAATAAGTGAAAGCAGACAATATAGAGTATAATTTAGATAAACTTCTAGAATTGTAAGACCCTCTCAGCCTGAAAGAACAACTCATAAATACATATGACTAAAAATATTTGATGAAAATCTGAAATAGTAAACTGAAGAAAGTACAGCAAATTGTAAGTCCAAAGTATTAGGACTATAAAGGCAGCTTCTGGAAATTAAAGATACAGGAGAAAAGAATGACAGTGATAACTTTGAATTCCCATGCTGAAAGAATTAATACTGTGATTCTTTTAAAGCCTGCCTATTTATTTGCTTGGGTTTCCCAAATGGCTCAGTGGTAAGGAATCCACTGGCCGATGCAGAAGATGTGGGAGACACAGGTTTGATTCCTGAGTCAGGAAGATTCCCCTGGAAGCGGAAATGGCAACCCACTCCAGCATTCTTGCCTGGAGATTGCCGCGGACAGAGACACCTGGTGGGCACAGTCCATGGGGTCACAAAGAGTCGGACACGACTTAGTGACTAAGCACGCACACATTTATTTGTTTGGTTTGGCTTCCGAGGTTTTACGACTCGAGGTCATTTCTGAGCCCGCCTTCTCTCCCATATGCTATATTTATGCTTCTTCCTTTGTTGCCCGATCTTTCTGTCCAGGGAGTGGCTGTGAACACTGTAAACACTCTCCCCAACTCTGACGGCAACAGGTTCAATTTCCCCACTATGACATTAAAAACATCAAAACGAGAACACCACTACTGTGTGGAACTTGAGTAAACAGATAACACATACTATTTTTCTCCCGATCTATAAAGATGAGTATGGATAAACTGGGAGCAGGGAGAAGAAAGGGTCTAAGATTTCCTGAGCACCACCAAAGACCCGGGAACGGGATTGTACATCATCTCTCATGTAATCCCAATAGCCACGCAGTTAAGCTAGGACTCATCACCTCAATTAAAAAAATAAAGCATTAATGAGTTAATAGCTTTTCCAAAGGCAACACAGTCTCTAGAGTCATAGGCCCGGGTGCACCCGAGTCTCTGCCTGGTGATAATTCCCCAAATTCTGTGTGAAACCACCAGTGCTGAGGCTCTAAATTGGAAAACATTCCAGCTGCCCAGTTTGAAATGCTACATACCAGCTCAAGAACAAATTATAAATGTGCAACGTAAAAACAGTCTATTTGTTGGCTTTTACTTTTGAAAGTAAAGAAACCTCCATGTCCTTGTCGAGCATTGCTCTCGATTTTACCCTTATGTAAAAACTCGCTACAACAGAGTCTTGTTTTAACTTAGGAGAGCACAGAATCAAGTGAAAAGCCAACTAATTGTAATTCAATGCACCAGAGGCAATACTGTTGTGTACAAAATGGTGCTGGGACGCACAAGCAGGAACATTATGCTCTGCTTGGGAGCACCCCAAAACACGCAGCAGAGAAGGTGAACAGCAAGCAGTCTTCTCGAAGGAATAGGGGCAGAGAGGCACTTCAAGAAAGGAATATAATGCCCCCAAAGAGAGCAAACACATACTGAGTGCTGAAGAGCAAGCAACTATCACTTTACTTCATCCTCACAACTCAATGAGGTCGTACTCTTGTTGGCCCCTGTTAACACACAGGCAAACAGGTGCAGGAAGGGACTTAATTTTAAATTTTTTAAAACCCTCGACCACTTTGAAAGTCTTTATTTTCTGTTTTGTGTTTCGGTTTTTCTGGCCATGAGGCACGTGGGATCTTAGCTCAGCGACCAGGGGCTGAACTGTATCTCCCACACTGGACACCGCTGGACCACCAAGGAAGTCCCATGAAGAGATTAAATAACGTATACAGCTCGAGGAAGAGCTGAGTTCTTTGTATACTCAAAGGATGGAAGCAACAGGGCACATCTGGGGATGTACACTGTATGAAAAGCAAAAGACAGATCGGCCCCACAAACAACACAGTTAATACATCAGTAAATGCGGGAGATAGAAGCATTGACAGATTTCCTCTTCTTGGGCTCTAAAATCACTGCAGCCAGGAAATCAGAAGACTACTGCTTCTTGGCAGAAAAGCTATGGCAAACCTAGACAGTGTTTTTGAAAGCAGAGACACTCTGCTGACAAAGATCCGTATAGTCAAGGCTATGGTTTTCCCAGTGGTCACGTATGGTTGGTTGTGAGAGCTGGACCATAAGATAGGCACAGCACCAGAGAATGGAGGCCTTTGAACTGTGGTGTTGGAGAAGACTTCTGAAAGTCCCTTGGACAGCAAGGAGATCAAACCAGTCAATCTTAAGGGAAATCAACCCTGATTACTCCTTGGAAGGACTGATGCTGAAGCTGAAGCTCCAGTATTGTGGTCACCTGATGCGAAGAACTNAAGACTTCTGAAAGTCCCTTGGACAGCAAGGAGATCAAACCAGTCAATCTTAAGGGAAATCAACCCTGACTACTCCTTGGAAGGACTGATGCTGAAGCTGAAGCTCCAGTATTGTGGTCACCTGATGCGAAGAACTGACTCATTGGAAAAGTCTCTCATGCTGGGAAAGATTGAGGGCAGGATGAGAAGGGGACGACAGAGGATGAGATGGCTAGATGGCATCACCGATGCAATGGACATGAACTTGGGGACAAACTTCAGAAGATGGTGAGGGATAGGGAGACCTGGCGTGCTGCAGTCCATGGGGTCACGAAGAACAGGACACGACTGGGTGTGTGAACAACAACAAAAAATGCAGGAGATGCAAGAGATGGCGGGTTTGATCTGGGTGGGGAAACTCCCCTGGAGGAGGGCATGGCATGGCAACACATTCTTGCCTGGAAAATCCCATGGACAGAGGAGCCTGGAAGGCTACAGTCCATGGGTCACAAAGAGTTGGACATGACTGAGCATGCACATGCATAAATGGTGAGGCAAAGAGTTAAATATTAGTTACTATTACCTTCTTGCTATGTGCTTGGCACTTTTCACATACATAATCCCACTTAATCCTCACATCAATCATCTCTGAAGTAGTTAGTCTTATGACAACAAATTAAGGCTAAGAAAAGGTATGTAATTGGCCTGATGTCACACAGCAAATAAATGCTGGACTCAGAATGGGAAATCAAGTCAGTCTGACAACAAAAGTCCATCATGATTTTAATCACTAGGCACCCTGCTCTTTTATTAAACACAAGAGGTCATTTGCAACAGTCAAAAATCGTTTGTGACCTCGAATCTAGCAAATACCTCACATGTGTTTTAGAATGAGACCAGTTATACCTTGAAAAGATGACTGCATGCTTATCAAAATACTTACATCCCGAGTGCCCGTTTGCATAGAAAATATTTTAAATTGTTCCATTTAAAAAACTGGCATCCTAAGGGAGCTATGTAGCTACATTCAAAATGTATTATTCAGATTTAGAACATTAAGCATTTCGTGAGTGAAGCTTTTTAAAGAGCTTAAAGAAATACATTCTGAAAGGAGGATAAGATGACTACAGTTCTTAGCAAGGACAGAGGAGATGACGCATCCTAAGAAAACAAACCAAAGATGAAAGAATATATTGAACAAGCATAAGGGATCATTTCCAGAAGTCTTAGTCAAATCCTAAATTAGAGTCCCTGTTGTTTAGTCGCTAAGTCATGCCCAACTCCTCTTGATCCCATGAAATGCAGCCTACCAGGCTCCTCTGTCCATGGGATCTCCCAGGCAAGAATACTGGAGTGGGTTGCCATGCCCTCTTCCAGGGGATCTTCCTGACCCACAGATTGAACCTGTGTCTCCTGCGTCTCCTGCATTGCAGGTGGATTATCACTGAGCAAACGGGGAAGCCCTGAGTTGCCACTAAAATGGTGTGCTTTGGCTTCAGGAATGTAAAACAACTTCACTACACATGGTTTTCCTCAACCTTCTGCATCATTTATCCTCTTCCAAGAAAATTGAACCTTTTTGTTTTCACAAAACTTTTTCTCCAGAGAAAGGCCAGGGCTCCCATTTCTAAATGTACTTCTAATAGGCACTCAGAGAACCTTGCTCCCATCAGAACCAACGCGAGCGCTACTAACGTTTGTTTAAAATGCACATGCAACCTGGAAATGATCTATACAATCTAAAGGACAAAAATAATTTATTGGAGCGGGGGTTCCCTTGTAGCTCAGTTGGTAAAGAATCTGCCTGCAATGCAGGAGGCCCGGGTTTAATCCCTGGGTCAGGAAGATCCACTGGAGAAGGAAACAGCAACCCACTCCAGTATTCCTGCCTGAAGAATTCCATGGACAGAGAAGCCTGGAAGGCTACAGTCCATGGGGGGTCTCAAGAGTCGGACACGACTTAGCGACTAAACTACCAAATAAAGAAACATGCTACAATCAATAAATAAGTTAGTTTGCTTTCTCACCAATGAATGGCTATCCTATGACAGCTCTGTCCTCTGCTAAAAGGAGATCTGTCTCCTGTAACTCCCACCTCCAAATTCTGCAACTATGAAATAAATAGTTGCCTTACTCTTTAGCACTCAGTACATATCATAAGGGCTTCCCTTGTGGCTTAGAGGGTAAAAGAACCTGCCTGCAATGTGGGGGACCTGGGTTCAATTCCTGGGTTGGGAAGATCCCCTGGAAAAGGAAATAGCAACCCACTGCAATACTCTTGCCTAGGAAATGCCATGGACAGAGTAGCCTGGAGGGCTACAGTCCATGGGGTCACCAAGAGTCGGACACGACTTAGCAACTGAACATGCACATTATCATAAAACTTAGGAATAATTTCTATGCTTCCATTTCTCCTCATATATTTTTAAATGCACAATAGCTTTATTTCTTCATATTTTTATCTTAAAAACATTTTTAACATGGAAAATTCCAAACACTCAATAGTTGACAGATGAGTATACTGAATACTCTTATCAACCCATTTTCATCCTTTTTTACAGAAACCCAAACTGGAAATCATAGACAGTGTTTTATGGGTATTATTTTTGTAAGAAAAACTGCATACTCATATGCAAATAAGAGTCCTTAGCCTTACATTAAAAAGGTATTTTCAGCTGAAATAAAATATTTCCAATTAAAAAGAAAAAATGACTCCCTGCGTCAGCTAAGTTTATCAACGGAAAGACTGAGTTACTACTCCTACTCATGGACAGAGGGTTCTGGATTGTCAGCTTTGCAAACACAAGATCATTGCCCCATAACATCCTATACCAACAATTAACGTACCTAAATGATTAAATGTGTTTAAAAATGAAGGGCTGGTGTTGTCTTGCAGCCTAAACGTCCATCTGTAATAATGAACCTTATTAAATTTAAGGATCTCTCAGCTTCTTTTGTATGCCACTCTGAAAGCTGAGTGCATCCCAGAATCATATATTTTTCTAGAAAAGCTTTAACTCCTCACTGTCAGAATTGGAACTCAACGTTCCAGCAGTTATATGAAATGGCCTGTAATACTAAATAGCAACACAAAGACCAATGCCTATTTCTTTATGACTAGGATAATGTTAAAAAATAACTTCATGTCAATAAGAAGTGCTTTCAAAAGGAAACCAACTTTTAAAAAATGAGTTTAAAAAAAAAAAACATGATAGAGAAAAATCTTTATAAACATCACCTATCTCTCCATCTGAGCCTGCATTAGACTTGCAGTTCTATAAAGGTCCTGCCATCTGTTTTCTCAAGTCGAAACAATGGTTGGCCCACATTTTACAAATAGCTTTTTTCTTCTCTTTCTGGAGTTCCCAAGAAGTCGATTTACCAATTCAATTATGCAATATGAAATTTTTTTTAAGAAGGGGAAGAATATAATTGAAAGAGAGCTGGAGAACTATGAAAAATAAAAATTAAAGAAGGAGGTGGAAGGATCACATAGGTATGAGCTCAGAAGAATCAGAAGCCTCTTAATGACCCTTCAGCGAATGCCTGAGACCAGATCTAAGACCTCAGGTCTTAGTATGATGGAGTACTAAGGAGTACCAGACCTTAGACCTTAGGTCTGGTACGATGGAGTGAGTCATGAATGTTCCATAATTATCTAAGGGTTTTTTGTTTGTTTTGCTGTTTTTTGCAAGCAAGAAGCTGTGCACATATGTGCATCACAAATGCATGAGGAAAGTGCTGTACAATGTCTAAACTAAAACAAAATTAGCTGGTTGATCGATCAACAGCAAATTGGATTGTGCTCATCTACTCTCAGTGTCAAAGTTGATCTGTTAACATCAAAATTACACTGATTGAGCCCAAATCAAAGATTCCTCTGCTGTTTACACATTAGGCATGAAGGCTAACTACTTACTAATCCTTGAGGGTTTTAGACACTTTTGATGTACTACATACCCCTGAGGACCATGCATATTTTCTAATGGGTTGAGGACAGATCCGTCAACACATGTGCAATCTAATAACTGATGAGCAGTAGTCGGCTGCCAGGCATGATGAAGGGACGAACGCCACCAGGGGGCTCATCTGGTCTGTTAGCACAGAGAAGTCGCCCATTCTCTCTCCAGCCAACATCTAGAACAAAAAATTCACAATCTATTGATTTATAGGACATCCTTGTGCTCCTTCTGGTGGAGCTTTCTAATGCACAATACGTGAACTTGATAATATTAATATGAATTTTATCTACTGGTTGCTAATAACTTACTATGTGCCAGCACTGTGCTAAGTGCTTTGCGTTTATCACGTGATGTCCACCTTGCTTATCATCATATGCTCAGCAGGCGGATGCAGAACAGATCCCAGTACACAAATACTGGGGTGCTCAAAAAATTTTTTTTGAGAATTTACTTATTTGGCTGCACTGGGTCTTAGTTGAGGCATGTGGGATCTAGGGAGTAAACTTGGGCCTTTGCATTGGGAGTGCAGAGTCTTAACCACTGGACCACCAGGGAAGTCCCAAGAAATATTTTTTGAATAAATGAAAGAACCGAGGAGTAGGAGGAGAACCAAAAGAATGGGTGAGACTGATTATTATGAACCAATGCATATTACTCAAAGACTCCATCTGTACACTGACCTCAGAGTTCAGGATGGTCATCTCCTAGAGTAATTAACTTGGTTTACAAAAAGATAAACTGAAGATGACTAATGCTTTTTCAAATACTAACTCATCATCCTTATCTCTGGCCTAGGCAAAAGAAGCTAGATGAGAGTTTGTTTCTTTAAAAATGTCTGGTTAGCTGTAACAGATCAAAACCCAAATAATCTGACACCAAGCTCTGTGTCTCCTGAATGTTAGCCTCTCTTGGTGTTAGCCTAAATGAAACCTGGGCTTCCCTGGTGGCTCAGACGGTAAAGAATCTGCCTGCAACGCTGGAGACCCAGGTTTGATCCCTGNTTCTCAAGAGGCAGGTTAAGTGGTCTGGTATTCCCATCTCTTTCAGAATTTTCCACAGTTTATTGTGATGCAGAATTGCCCGCTAAAGCACTACTTTGGCTTCCTTTGCAATTAAGAGGGGACTGTGTGACATTGTTTTAGTGGAAGTAAGATGGGGATTCTTGGGAAAGTTTTTGCTTTCTTAACACTGTCCTTTCCTCTTTCCTGTCACTTCCTTCTTCTTCCTCCTAGAATATGGATGTGATACTGGAGGTGGAGCAGCAATTTGGCAACCATGAGGAAGAAAGCCACTCATGGTTGATATTCACTTAAGGATGCTTTAGCAGAACAATTCAAGAAGCCTAATCCCTTGACGGCCTTGTAGAGCTGCTATGCCAACCCTGCACGGCCTAGCTCTGCACATCTTTCTTTTTAATTGATGTATAGCTGACTTAATGTTCGTTTCTGCTATATAGCAAAGAGATTCAGTTTTATATCTGGAGAAGGAAATAGCAACCCACTCCAGTATTCTTGCCTGGAGAATCCCATCGACAGAGGACCCTGGAGGGCTGCAGTCCATGAGGTCACAAGAGTCGGACACAACTTAGCAATGGACATGATATATATACATATATATATATATATATGGTGGAGGTTTAGTTGCTAAGTTGTGTCCGACACTTGTGACAGGCAAGAATACTGGAGTGGGTTGCCATTTCCTTCTCCAGGGGATTGCCCCGGCCCAGGAATTGAACGCAGGTCTCTTGCACTGCAGGCAGATTTCTTTGCCATCTGAGCTATGATGGAATCCCTATATATATATATATGTATGTATTCTTTTTCATTATGGTTTATCATAAGATATTGAATATAGAACCTTGTTGTTTATCCATTCTGTACTCCCAATCCATCCCTCCCCAACCCAGCTCCCTCTTGACAACCTACATCAACCTTGACAATCCTATATCAAATAGACCCCTGTGCCCTCTGCAGAGGTTAGAAATGAACTCGTTTGATAGTCACTGATACAATGTTCACATCAATCTCACCTCCCTCGAAACTATAGCTCCCACACACACTTGTTTTTTTTGAAAAGCACCGACTTCAGAGCAGGAGCCCAGGGTTTGAGTGCTGATTATGTCGGCCACGACACTGATTCATTGGGAAACCACAGACAACTGCTTTTCCTCTCTGGGCCATTTATGCAATAATTCTGCAATAATTCCTGGGAAAAAGTCAGAATGAAGAAATACGTCTGGGCATGACCTTCCTTATTACCATTTTAATCAAGCATTACCAAAGACATCATGGGTATTTCAGGTTCCAGGGTTATTTTATGTCCTCAGACATTAGGTTGGTCTCAATTGATTTCTGGTAAAATATTCCAGCAGCCGCCACTTTGTGGAGCTCATTGCCTTTTGCCATAAACTCCTGTCTGCATAAGGATTCCGAGACTTCTTTCCAGTAATTTTATAGACAGGGGCTAGCAACAATCCCTGATGTAGATTATGTGCATGTCCTCCAAAATCCAAATAGGCCAATCAGACCCTGGATTTCTAACTTCTTTTTTTCCGCCAGACACCCTATACTTTTCAAATTAACAACCTGTGTGGGTTTGGGCAGTTTTATTGGTTCCCATTTATTATATCCAATCAATTTTGGTTGAAGGGAGGATTTACATGTCTCCTGTTTAATAATACTAGAAAGGGGAAATGTTCCCCAGTCATACAGGGTATCTATTTATTAATATATTGAGGTAAAGGAGGAGATCCAATGACTTTCCATGAAATCTGTTTAAACATTCCAATCTTCCTCTAAACTCCCACAGTAATCTCGTCAATTCTTGAATTTCCATAGCTTCCCCATTCAACCATAACTCCTATTAGGACTGACTAGCATCCAGTCCTATCACTTCATGGCAAATAGGGGGAGAAAAAGTGGAAGAAGTGACAGATTTTATTTTCTTGGGCTCCAAAATCATTGCAGATGGTGACTGCAGTAATGAAATTAAAAGATGCTTGCCCCTTGGAAGCAATGTTATGACAAACCTAGACAGCGTATCAAAAAGGCAGAGACATCACTTTGCTGACAAAAGTCTGTGTGGTCAAAGCTATGGTTTTTCCAGTAGTCATGTACGGATGGGAGAGTTGGACCATAAAGAAGGTAGAGCACCAAAGAATTGATGCTTTCAAATTGTGGTGCTAGAGAGGACTCTTGAGAGTCCCGTGGACAGCAAAGAGTTCAAACTAGTCAAGGCTAAAAGAAATCAACCCTGAATATTCATTGGAAGGACTGATACTGAAGCTGAAGCTCCAGTGCTTTGGCCACATGATGCAAAGAGCTGACTTATTGGAAAAGACCCTGATGCTGGCAAAGACTGAAGGCAAAAGGAGAAAGGGGACGACAGAGGATGAGATAGTTAGATAGCATCAGTGATTATCTATTTGCTCATGAATTTGAGCAAACTCTGAGAGATAGTGAAAGACAGGGGAACCTGGCATGCTGCTGTTCATGGGGGTCACAAAGAGTCACATATGACTGAGTGACTAAACAACAAGTTTTAGAATCACAGAGCGTGAGCCTCCCATGTTAAGGAGTCTCAGAAACATGTCTTCATTTTATTGCTAATGTGCATATGGCTTTGAGTGCCCTGCTGGAAGTGGGGCCAAGGAACCTAGGCCCTTTAATGAATTTTTATCTTGATTAGGTTATGGGACCATCACCTCAGGTGATTTGCAGTCAGATTTCTCATTGTCTTATCTGTCTTGTGGCTTTTTAAATTCCCCTAAACTAGGGTAGATAGAGCAGACTTGGTTGAGGTCCTTCAATGCTGGGGGATGATCCAGGGTTCCCCCTGGTCCACCCAGCCTCCCAGAGTGCTGCACTGAGACCTTTGTTTTGACCCCATCAATGTCCCCTTTATCCCAATTCTTTTTTACAATTAATCTATTAATTTTTGGCTGGACTGGGTCTTCGTTGCTGCATGTGGGCTTGCTCTATTTGCAGCACCTGGGTGTCTCATTGCAGTGGCTTCTCGGTTGTGGAACACAGGCTCTAGGTGCACGAGCTTCAGTAGTTACAGCATACAGGCTGCGTTGCCCCTCTGACATGTGGAATCTTCTTGGACCAGGGATGGAACCCATGTCCTCTAAACTGTCAGGAGGATTCTTAACCATTGGACCACCCATTTCTTAAGGACTGTTTAAAGATGTCCACCCTGTCGGACTTTGACTCTCCCTTTCATCTTTCTTCATTCTCTGGTGAACCACTTTAATGTTTTGTGCTCCCTGTGGTTTCAACATAATGCTTCCCTTTAGTAGCAGCAGCCCTGAGGCCAACAGCTTTATCTTGGGCTGAACAGAACCCAAAATGGGCTCTGTGTCAGGATCCAGCCCAGCCTTTTCCTTTTCTTTCATCTTAGCTATTACAGATAAAAATAACCCAGGATCATGCATTTAGCTTGTTCTTGTTATGTTGCATTTTCTTATGCATCTAGTGAGTCAACTTCTTGGATGTTGTATCCATCATTTAAAAAAAAAAAAGGTAACTTTTAACCTTCTGTAACTAATTACAGAACAGTTGTATTTCAGGAACCCTTGAGTAACCCTGGGGCCACCCAGGAATCAGAATCATCATCTCCTATCCTCATATCCTTCCTTTTCCCAAATTATGTGCTTCAGTGGGTCCTGTTTGTTCTAGTGGATTTCATTTCTATGCCAGCAGCAAAGCTAGGGAACAGTCTGCAAGATGCCTCATTCCTGACAGTGACCGCAGATTGCAGGGGTCCCTAAAAGCCCCTTATTTTTGACATCTATTGGAAGTTTGAGGGCCCTCAAGACTACCCTCAGATTTGATAATTCACTGGAAGTACTCCCAGAATTCACAGAAGGACTTCCCTGGTGGTCTAAGACTCAGCACTTCTGATGCAGGGGTCATGAGTTCAATCCCTTGTCAGGGAACCAAGATCCCACATGCTGCAGGTTTCAGCCAAAAATAGGAAACAAAAGAATCCGCTTCCAGAATTCACTGAAAGCTGTTTTAGGTTACTGTTTTTTTTGCAACTAAAGGACACAGATTAGAATCTGCCAAGAAACGGAGCACAGAGGGCAGAGTCTGGGAAATTTCCAGCCAGACAGTTTCCTGTTCTCCTCTCCCTGAGGAGTCAGAGACAGAGCAACTTAACTGGAGTTAATGCCTGACAACAGGCCCAGAAGACTGCCAACCAGAGAAGCTCACCCAAACCCCGTGACCAGAGTTTTTATTGGACCTTCGTCATGAGGGCATCTGCCCTTGCAGCAGATTTTATTCTCCTGCTCCTGAAGGTGAACTGATACCACAGGATCCAAAGACCCCACTGGAGATCACGTTGTTAAACTGTCATGTGCTGCCAGCTCCTGCCCTTAATCACAGTCAAAGACTCTGCAGTGTGATGCCAGGACCCCAGGCAAACAGAGACTCTCCATCAGGCAGGACTTGCCAGGGTTTAGAGGTTATACCTCCTGGAATCCAAGGGCAAAGGCCAGACCTCTCTTTGGGCTTCGTTAAGTCCTTGGAAGAAAAGTTATATACCTAGATAGTATATTCAAAAGCAGAGACATTACTTTGCCGACTAAGGTCCGTCTAGTCAAGGCTATGGTTTTTCCTGTGGTCATGTATGGATGTGAGAGTTGGACTGTGAAGAAGGCTGAGCGCCGAAGAATTGATGCTTTTGAACTGTGGTGTTGGAGAAGACTCTTGAGAGTCTCTTGGACTGCAAGGAGATCCAACCAGTCCATTCTGAAGGAGATCAGCCCTGGGATTTCTTTGGAAGGAATGATGCTAAAGCTGAAACTCCAGTACTTTGGCCACCTCATGCGAAGAGTTGACTCATTGGAAAAGACTCTGATGCTGGGAAGGATTAGGGGCAGGAGGAGGANGGATGTGAGAGTTGGACTGTGAAGAAGGCTGAGCGCCGAAGAATTGATGTTTTTGAACTGTGGTGTTGGAGAAGACTCTTGAGAGTCTCTTGGACTGCAAGGAGATCCAACCAGTCCATTCTGAAGGAGATCAGCCCTGGCATTTCTTTGGAAGGAATGATGCTAAAGCTGAAACTCCAGTACTTTGGCCACCTTATGGGAAGAGTTGACTCACTGGAAAACACTCTGATGCTGGGAGGGATTGGGGGCAGGAGGAGAAGGGGACAACAGAGGATGAGATGGCTGGATGGCATCACAGACTCGATGGACGTGAGTCTGAGTGAACTCCGAGCGATGGTAATGAACAGGGAGGCCTGGAGTGCTGCGATTCATGGGGTCGCAAAGAGTAGGACACAACTTAACGACTGAACTGAACTGTTTAGAACAATAACGGGCACTTAACTATTGTATAAATTCTTGTGAAATAAATAAAATACTGGAAAAATAGCATCAAGCTAACAAATCTAGAGCATATTCATGTGAACTTCAAAGCAAGAAATAGAACAATCAGACACTGAGAGATCTGTGGATGGTAGTGAGAGTTCCAAAACTGAAAAAAAACAAAAAACAAAAAACCTTACCTACAGGTCTGGGGTAAGATTATAAGTGTCTGACTGAACTCTGATAGTTTATTCCTGTTTGACTTTAGGCAATTGACTTAATACTTAAGCCTCATTATCCTCATCTGTCAAAGACTATTAATAATATTAACTATATTATAGGGTTCATATCATCCCTATCCAGAGAAGGCGATGGCACCCCACTTCTAGTACTCTTGCCTGGAGATTTTCCAGGAGCATGGTGGGCTACAGTCCATGGGGTCGCAAAGAGTTGGACACGACTGCGCGACTTCACTTCACTTTTCACTTTCATGCTTTGGAGAAGGAAATGGCAACGCACTCTAATGTTCTTGCCTGGAGAATCCCAGGAACAGGGGAGCCTGGTGGACTGCCATCTATGGGGTTGGACAGAGTTGGACATGACTGAAGCGACTTAGCAGCANACTGGGTCTTTGCTCCTGCTAATGTCACACTGCCACAAATCCCACTATCGAGATGCTTCCTTTGGGGAAAGTCAATGTTCCCAGATAAAATGCAATTTCTCTTGGACAGGCAATGCATAATAAGAAAAGTAATAGTTACAAGCAACTGAGAACTTATTCTGTGCTGAGCACTATGCTAAGCATTTTCTACGGGTTATCTCAGTTAAGCCTCTCAACAACTCTGTGAGATACATATTCTTGTTTTTCCCATCTTACAGATGTTCAGCCTCTAACTGAGGCTTAGAAATCGCAATTCACACAAAGTCACACAAGCTGGTACTGTGAAAATTCTAAGACAGCAGCCAACAGAGCCCAAACATTTAATCACATACTAAACAACCCCCATGTACAGCAACAGTCAGTCATCAACAATGTAGTAAGAATTCTTTTGTCTGCTTTCAGTTGAGAGTGAGATTCAAGGGAAGTGAGGAAAACTAATATGGACTAAAGATGCCATTGAATCCCCAGTCTTTTTCCAAAACTGGCCTCACTTCAAACCCCTTCCCACCACCCTCCCCAAATTCCCAGCAGTTAATTCTGCTTGTGGAGTTTAGCTTAGAAGTGCAGATCTCCTGTGGTTTTGAGAAGAGCCTGAAGGGGTTTTGTAGGAGGCGGGGCTTCAAGGTCAGCACAACTTCAGCCTCTCTTCAGAGAGAGGAATGAGCCCAAGCCCAGGTCAGGGGCCTGCTCTCACCTTTGAGCATCGCCAGGACCACAGGGTTCTGCTTTATCTCATGCCCTGAGGACACTGGCACCTTTTTCTCTGGCTGCTGCCCATGGAACACAGGGTTCTTGACACCCTTGGGCAGTTTCATGTCTGGGGCCAAGCGGGGGGCAATAGCAGCTACTGAGAGACGTGGAGCACCGGGCAAGGAGCTGGGCCTGGGTGAGACCTGTTCCGGGCACCCCTGCCCAAGCCCCTGTGTTCACTCTCTCTCCCCGACGCCACAGTCGGCGTGAGGGCTGAGAAGCAAAGCAGTCCTCCTACTTGAGCAGCTGAGGCTGTCTGGGGTACAGCCAGCTGCAGGGCCCCGCAGGCAGGAGCTAAGGATGATGTCACTGCAGAACTTGGACTGTGAAACTCAGAGTGTTTATTTCCTCCAGTTGCCGTGGCGCCTGGACTGTGGTGTAGAAATTCTATGCTGGCAGCTCAGCTGTGGAACCCTGAGAACTCAACCCCACTGTCCCTGCTCCCAGCCTGGCTAAGTAGCCTGAGGGGCCCCAGGACCCTGGATCAGGAAGCAGAAAGGGAGAAGTGGGGTGACAGGCCCAGCTCTTCACTCCAGCTTTGTTGCTCAGTCACTCAGTTGTGTCCGACTCTTTGCAACTCCATGGACTGCAGCACAGTCTTCTCTGTTCTTTACTCTCTCCTGGAGCTTGCTCAGACTCAGGTCCATCAAGTCAGTGATGCCATCCAACCATCTCATCCTCCATCATCCCCTTGTCCTCTTGCCCTCTGTCTTTCCCAGCATCAGGGTCTTTTCCAAAGAGTCAGCTCTTCACGTAAGGTGGCCAAAGTATTGGAGCTTCAGCTTCAGCACCAGTCTTTCCAATGAATACTCAGGGTTGATTTCCTTTAGGATTGACTTGTTTGATCTCCTTGCACTCCAAGGGACTCTCACTCCTGGTGGGTGCCCTGGCGGTGGTGAAAGAGTGGACAGGTCACGGGTGAAGGCTTCTTGGTACCTGCACAGCCCCCGGGAGAGGTCGTCTACTCTCCACCCCTCCCACCTATCCCCCAGATTCTGGGCATGCCCCCCTCTTCTATCACAGTCTATTTTTTGTCAGGAAAGTATCAAGCCAATTATTTCACAGTAAGGTGTGACTGTCTGATCACTTCTCAGATTCCTATGCCAGGGATGGTGTCTTTAGAGATCCATGTCTAGGGATATTTGACTGCTGCTGACATCTTGGGCAGGGGATGGGTGCAAATAAAGGAGGGTGGAGGCTGGGGCTGAGGTCTCAAGAAGCTGCTTCCTGGGGCTTCCCAGGTGGCCCAGGGATAAAGAATCCGCCTGGCAACGCAGGAGATGCAAGTTTGATCCCTGATCTGGGAAAATGCCACACACCTCAAAGCAACTAAGCCCATGCATCACAACTATTGAGCCCGTGCCCTAGAGCGCGGGAACTACAACTATTGAGTCCACGTGCCTCAGCCACTGAAGCCCGTGCACCCTAGAGCCTCTGCTGAACAACAGGAGAAGCCACCGCAACGAGAAGCCCAGGCACCGCAACTACAGAGTAAGCCCCACACGCTGCAACTGGAGAAAACTCGCGTGCTTCAACGCATCCATAGCCAAAAATACATAAAATTACTCTTTTAAAAAAGAAGAAGCTACTTCCTGTGCTTGTGGTCAAGAGCATCCCCTGAGTGGTGGGAGTGTAAGAGAAAACACTGAAGACTGGGGAAGATGTTTAGCTGCCATATGATTGATGGGTGAGCCCCGGGCTGAGGAAATGCTTGACACCCCCTCACCCCCCAAAAACAGGAGGCTCAGGAGTCCTGGGGCCTGCTTCACCTACCAGTTCACAGCTCAGACCAGGGATATGGTCTAGAGTGGTTTCCATCTTGGGCACAGATGACCACTGGCTTTAGAGAGGGTGTCTGTCATAGCCCCGGTACACAGATAACACAGTTGAGGACTCGAAAGGGCCCAAGGCTTGCCCAAAGCTTCCCATCACATTAGTAGCAGAGACAGAACCAGAACACAAGCCCCAGAGCTCTCTTTGGATCACAGCGTCTGACCTAATGGAAACCAAACCACGTTCTGAACTCATTCATGTGGACTCAGAGCAGACCAGCCAGGGATGCTGTGTGCTTCAGCCCCCGACTTGCGGGGCTGAAGGCTTGGAACAGAGGACAGGGTGCCCGCACCCCGCACAGCAGTTCCTTCCTGTGTCTTTCTCATCACCCGAGGGGCAGCAAAGCCTTTGATTTCTGGAGGGGGAGGGCTGGGCAAGGCTGGGATTGGCCCAGCCTCAGCTGGCCCCAGGCCATGGGCGGTGCCGCAGGCTCACCCTCATCCTTGCCAGCTTTTCCTGTTGGAAGTTGAGGCCTTCTGGGCCCAACTCCTGATGGTCCCCTCGTACTGATAGGGGCCAGATGTTGGGCTGCAGCCTTCACCATCCTGGGCTGGTGGAGAGTGGTGGTCTCCAAGTGTCTCAGGCCCAAAGAGCCTTTCTGACCCCACTACACACGCTGCTGCTGTCTGCCATCCTTGTGTCTGGTTCTTTTAGGGAAACTGAGACACTCTCCACCTTGAAAGGTCACCCCATTCCTGCTCCAAAGGCTCCATTCCCTCCAACTTTAACTGAATCTTAGTTGACCCTGGAGACAGCCCTCGGTTCTCTCCAAAGCTACTGCTCAAGGTGGAGCAGGTGGCTGGTCTCCTGGGTATCCACCCAGGCAGGATCGCTTCCCTGACAAGGGCATGGCTCCCTGAAGACCCCAGTATCCAAGGTGCCCCTCCTCATTTCTCAGGATTGCCATCTGTCCTGACTTACAAACCTGGCAGCCTTAGCGCATGGTCTTCTTCCCCACCCCCAACTCCTGCCATTACCCTGGTCACTTAGGCCTCCCCAGGGACCACTCACCACTCCCTGGGCCTCCCAGTTCCCAGACCTTCTTCTCCCAGAGTCTCCAAATGCCTTCTCTCCACTCCCTCCCAGCCACCCTCCCCAGCATATTCTGGGTTTCTCACCCTCCTATCAAGAAGACCATCCCTTGTTCTCACCATTCCACTTCTGACACTGCACAGACTGCCTTCTATCACCAAGACCCCATCAGTGACCCAGCACCTCCCCCCGCCCATCTTTCAGGCTGCCCACCTTTTCCAACTCCTTTGCTGAGAAGTCCCAGCCCTGAGTCACCACGTCTGACCTGCCCTCCTGCAAGACCTGCTGGGAACAGACTCATGGCCCCTAGACCCTGGACTTGAGTCCATCCCACCCAGCCACCCACCTCCGTGCTGGTCAGCTTGCTCTCTTCCGTCTCCCCAGAGACCATTTCAAACATGGCTTATTCCCCTCCTGGTACCTGGCCCTCCCTCCAGCCCCCTGCTCTGCGTCTTGCTCACAGAGCGCACAGAGGCCATTAGACTGACCTTGACTCAAAGCCTCCCTCTCACACTGTCAGAACCACCGGCTTCCACTGGCACCTGCTTCCTTCCCTTCCCTCCTGCTTAGGAGGGAAGACCCTCTCCCATTTCCTCTGCGTCTTGAGAATATTTCACTGTCCACTGCCATCCTCTCCTTGCTTTAACCCCTCATCTGGCCCTTCCCATCACGCTCTATACACTCTGCATCTCTCCCATCTATTAAAACCACCTAGCACAGGGAGCTATATTCAATATCCTAGGATAAACCACAGCAGAAAAGAACTTTAAAAAAAATAAGAATGTCTATTTGTGTATAACTGTGTCACTTTGCTCTACAGCAGATTGGCACACATTGTCAATCAACCACACTTGAATAAAAAAAATTTTTTTTAATTACTGCTATAGGCAAAAAGATAAATTTTTTATAGAAAAAAAGATAATTAAAAAGTATCTCCCTGGTCGCACACACCTCTCCTCAGTCAACTAGCCCTCAGAGGCGTTTTCCCTGCTGCCTCATTCTCACCTCCCTTTAACACTGACTCCCTACAAGCTGATGCCAGACCCACTGCTCCACCTCAGCTGTGACCTGCATGTGGAAGCTGCCACCAGTGGCTGCTTTTCACCCTCATCAGCCTGGCCTCCCAGGAGCACCGGACCACAGTGACCCGCAGCTCCCTCCTTCTCGCAATACCTCTTCCTGGTTCCACGACGTTCTGGTCTTCCTCCCATATCCCCACTGCCCCTTCACAATCTCTGGCTCTTCTTCCTCAATCTGACCTTTCAATGCTGGCACACGCTCATTAATTGCAAAGGGAAAAATAAGAAAATACAGAGAGAATCCTGGCAGGCATCACCTCAACCAAGTGTTGTAAGTTAACATCATCGACAATGGGACAAAATAGACGCTGTGTACCTCCCGAGGATGCACTGAGAAGGACGCAGAATCAAGACTTCCCTGGTGGTCCAGTGGCTAAGATCCCACACTCCCAATGCAAGGGGCCCGGGTTCCATCCCTGGTCAGGGAACTAGATTCCATGCGCCACAGCTGAGAGTTTGCAAGTCTCAACTAAAGCTCCTTCATGCCACAACAAATACCCGGCACAGCCAAATAAAATGCTTTTTAAAAAAGGACATAGGATCACTTCTGGGGTGTTCCCACCAAAGGTACATAACCTGAATCTACAAAGAAAACAGACAAACTCAAATCAACATTTGTGTTACAAAATAACAGGCCTATCAATTCAGTTGNTGAGTGAACTCTGGGAGTTGGTGATGGACAGGGAGGCCTGGTGTGCTGCGATTCATGGGTTCGCAAAGAATTGGACACGACTGAGCAACTGAACTGAACTGAACTGAAGCTTTCTTTTGGGCTTCCCAGGGGGCGCTAGTGGTAAAGAACCTGCCTGCCAGTGCAGGAGACATAAGAGATAATACATGTTCCATCCCTGGGTGGGGAAGATCCTCTAGAGGAGGGCATGGCAACCCACTTCAGTATTCTTGGCAGAAGAATCCCATGGACAGAGAAGCCTGGTGGGCTACAGTCCATGGCGTTGCAAAAACTCGGACACAACTGAAGCAATTTAGCAAGCACAGCAACTTTTCTCTTAGGCAGGGAACGACCCAGAGAAAGAAAAACGCATCAAATGGAATGGAAAAAAAAAGTCCATCAAATGAAATGGAAATCACCACAGTCCCCATTAGCGGATGCTTTACCTGGGCATCTGATACCCATGCAGTGTTTTGGAATTTATTAAAATATATACAAGTGTAAATTCAAGATACTGTCATGATTACTTCCCTCCTTATTCAAGATGGCCTATTTCAGAAACTGTTAAAATTAGTAAGATAATGCCTTTGTATTAATAAAAAGAAGTCATCATATCTACAGCATCAATCCTTTGGCCACAAAATTACATCTCTAGATGTTTTAGAGGATTGTCCATTCTTATAAAACCCTTATTTCAATCATTAGTTATAATGGAAATAAAGTGATACAGCATTTAAATTAAAAGGGCAGGAGGATGCTGGAGGATGATGGATATTTAAAAATTTCCATGGACATACAAGTGGTTATAATAGATAATAACTGCATGAAGTTTGAAATAAAGACAAAAAAGTCACATGTCACCAATCTTTTGCAACACCTCCCAGCTGGTAATTCTAAATAACAATTCCATGCACCTGCATTTTGCCTTTATATAAATTTATTTATGATTAAATGTACTCCAAAAGCTCTTGGTTTTTCACAATCTGTTTTTTTCTTTTTTTTTACTTTTGGTCTTTCAACACAGTTCTGTCTACAAAATATTCCTGTATAATCACAGTATCAATGCCGTGGTCTGTATTTTCCATTTTTGAGCAACTTTCTTATACAAAAACAGCACCACTAACCATAGGGGCTTAGAAGGTGAAATAACTGTTACACTAAAATAAAACCGTGTATTCAATAACTCATGATCCACTGTGAAAGAAAAAAAACAACACATAAAACCCTTACAGGATACATCAATCACAGCAGACACAGAGAAGCCAGGCTGAAGTGATAAGTAGAATCAGGTGGACATTTTATACAAGCATGACTCCAGCAGGTCAGGTAAGAAAGTTTCAAAAAGACAGCACAGAAGGACTCCAGAAGGAAGAACAGCCTTTGCTAAAACCAGGAGGAAGGCTGAAGGAGTAACAAGCGGTTCCAGGGTGTGAGTTCAATCCCTGGTTGGGGGAACTAAGATCCTGCATGCTGCTTGGTGTGGCCTAAAAATAAAAAAAAATAAAACAACAACAGTGTGAAAACTGTACAAATCTTAATTATGTTGAATTGGTTCATGGTGCTTTTCAGGTATACTATATCCTTCTGCTTCCCTGTATAGTCATTCTATTAATTTCTGAGAGTTTGACATTGAAACTACTACTAAAAATCTTAATTCTACTTAAAAAATAATTGCAATATATAATGAAACTATATGTAACCTTGGTCTGTATTTTCCAAGTCTCTAAATATGAAGTTATCGTATTTCATAATTTAAAAAAGAAAAAGTAAAACAATAATAAAACACCATGAAACAATTAAAAAAGAATTAAAAAATTCTATTATAGTAATCAGAAGTCGGATTGGAGACTTCAGGTTTAAGTTTATTTACAATGGTAACATTTGAAGTTCCTACAACAAAATATTTTTTTTGTGATTTAAAAAAAAAATTCTTTTTTCTCCAAGAAATGTTTTGAAATGTAAACTCCACATCTAAAATACAGAGGCTCTGTTTCAACCGAAATCCAGGATGCTTCAGTGTACATAATGTACCATCTACAGTATCAGATTTTCTACCTCAAAAATTAAGAACCAAAAAATTAAGCACCTAGAAAAATTGCAGGGAACAAATACTCATACGTTCCCCCTCCTGGAAATGCAAACAGCATTATTATAAACCTCTGCAGCAGATGGTGATTGCAGCCATGAAATTAAAAGACTCCTACTCCTTGGAAGAAAAGCTATGACCAACCTAGACAGCTTATTAAAANGGGAACAAATACTCATACGTTCCCCCTCCTGGAAATGCAAACAGCATTATTATAAACCTCTGCAGCAGATGGTGATTGCAGCCATGAAATTAAAAGACTCCTACTCCTTGGAAGAAAAGCTATGACCAACCTAGACAGCTTATTAAAAAGCAGAGAGATTACTTTGCCAACAAAGGTCTGTCTAGTCAAAGCTATGGTTTTTCCAGTAGTCATGTATGGATGTGAGAGTTGGACCATAAAGAAGGCTGAGGGCCAAAGAATTGATGCTTTTAAACTGTGGTGTTGGAGAAGACTCTTGAGAGTCCCTTGGACAACAATGAGATCCAACCAGTCCATCCTAAAGGAAATCAGTCCTGAATATTCATTGGAAGGACCGATGGTGAGGCTGAAACTCCAATACTTTGGCCACCTGATTTGAAGAAGTGACTCATTGGAAAAGACCCTGATGCTAGGAAATATTGAAGGTGGTAGGAGAAGGGGACGGCAGAGGATGAGATGGTTGGACGGCATCACCGACTCAATGGACATGAGTTTGAGTAAACTCCAGGAGTTGGTGATGGACAGGGAAGCCTGGAGTGCAGACATGACTGACTGACTGAACTGAACTGAACTGCAGAAGGGGGCAGAGAAAGCCTGCAGATCTTAAGTACAATCTNGGCATCACCGACTCAATGGACATGAGTTTGAGTAAACTCCAGGAGTTGGTGATGGACAGGGAAGCCTGGAGTGCAGACATGACTGACTGACTGAACTGAACTGAACTGCAGAAGGGGGCAGAGAAAGCCTGCAGATCTTAAGTACAATCTGGGTCCCAGGCACAATGTCAATGATTGCAATATATTATCATCCTATGAATTCCCATATTAATCCTATAAATGAGGCATAAGTGCTCATGTTGCAGGTGAAGAAAGAGACTAAAAGAGTTTGAAAGGGTTTTTCCAGATCAGGCAGCTACCAAGTACACCAAGGGTTCAGTCTGGGTTGACTTCTTGGGAGCTACCAAACTCCCCTGCCCTTTGCACGCCCCACCTGTGACTGCTCATCTCGCCTTTCACGCCTCTCCCCTCAGTTTCCCTTCTGTTTTTCTGGAACAGGTAGACAGATTTATCCACTCTATATCTATTCACTCCTACAGTTCTCTAGGGAGTTGATCCTCAAATGCCACATTCCAGGTCTAAGGCAAAGGCAGCCCTGAACGTGAACTCGTTAATACCTTTCTCCATCTTTTTGCTTCTGCTTCCACAGGGTGGAACCCACGAGAGAAGTCCGGGACATTCGGCTGTTTTGTGTGCCACCGAGCCTGAGGGAGTGTCACCACGGTTCCGAGGGGGAGGTTCCTGTTTGTTCACGTGCTGCAGTGCCCAGACCAGACCCCCAGAACACGTGTTCCCCGCGTGTACTTCCCAGTGTTCGCAGTGGGGGAGGGGGCATCCAAGCTGCTAAACCGTTATTTGTAATTATCTGCACGTAGAACAGAACTCCATTCTATATGTTAACACAAAACTGCTTCCCGAAGTTTTAGTAAATGTTGACTTTTCCAGGATTACGACTGGACATGGAACAAACTTTGCTTTGTTTGAAATGTTGCCTTGAGTTAGTCCTCATTTCAGGAAACTGTCCACAACTGGCCATGGGATTACGGTTTGAGCCCCGAGTGCAGGACACTGGCTCAGCTGCCTTTGCACCTGTGACTGTTCTGGAAGAAGCAGGCATCTGACAACTCCATCAGGGCTTCCGGAGGGCCCTTTCCAAGCATATGAAAATTTTTGTGATCGACAAAATACTATTTTATTCTAAATTACCTTCTAATTCCCACTTATTTTTACAATGAGGTAACAAATCGATTCTTTTGAAATTATGTGTATAGGTAAGTTTATATTTCTGGTTAGGAACAGAAGCATCACCAAAGTATTTGCAGTTAAAAAAAAAAAAAAGGAAGTCTGTGAAGGCTAAGACAACTATTATGGAGGTTGACAACTACTTCTCTAAATTAAGGAACTGTTGAATAAAAGAATCTGGATAGTTGCTTTAATTAACTCTGGCACTGCATGCCTAGTTGCTTCAGTCGTGTCCAACTCTTGAGACCCTATGGACTGCAGCCCACCAGGCTCCTCTGTCCATGCCATTTCCCAGGCAAGAATACTGGAGGGGGTTGCCATTTCCTCCTCCGGGGGATCTTCCCGATCCAGGGATAGAACCCGAGTCTCTTACCTCTCCTACATTGCAGGCAGATTCTTTACTGATTGAGCCACCGGGGAAGCCCATAGATAGGCTATAAGAAAATAAAAATGGCTATACACTTAGATCAAAGTGTCAAATAAGCCTGGTCCCGATTTAAGAGAATGGGGATAGAGCAGGGCATTCAGGAAGGAGGAGCAGTGATTGTTCACTCAAGTGCCCTCTTTATATTTAACCTTTAAATACAATGGAATTTCTTGTCGCTTCCAGTAACTACATTATCTTTGTGTGAGTTAAGACATCCTACCTTCACTTTACTTCTCCACTTTTATTTTTTCTCCCTGTGTCCATTTACTTAATATTTAAAATCATATATTAAAAATCTTCCTAAGACATTTCAAATACTTTAGGGGGAGGGAGAATGAGATGGAACATAAACAAATAATAAATGCTTTTCCAAACAGAAGATACTACCATTTAACTACCGTGTTCGAAATTGAAATTGTTAGGAATACCCAAGTTGGGCACAATGTGTTATGACATAAAACTCCCCCGTTTTTTAAAGCTTTTTATGTAATCGCTTTGATTTTAATACAATTAAACATACTTAAGAACAACCATCCTCAATTATGTCTTTTGCTAAATCTACAACATCAAATTTAAAA
>SJYV01030422.1:515829-548798 GCA_006410875.1 Neotragus pygmaeus
ATAAACATGAACCAAGTCATATTTATCGTTGTCATTTATAATGTGAATTCTGCATCTTGCCAACTTCCCATGTATGTTCTAAGGACATATGGAAAAATAAAGGCAAGCTCTTTAGGGTAAGTGCTTTGTAAATACTAGGTATTTTTGAAGTAGTCTTCTGCAAAACGCTACAAATATTGTTCAAACGAGGAGCTCTCAGGTGGGACATTTCTCTAGCTCTAAAGGTGCAGAAACACCCAGATCTTCCAAAGTTCTGATAGGCAGCTGGGAAACACTGTTGCTGTAGGAAGCTGAGCTCCCCCCTTTTCTTCAAGAGGATCAGGAACTGACTTCCCTGGCAGTCCTGCGGTTGAGAATCCGCCTTTCAATGCAGGGGACACAGGTTCAATGTGGGGTCCGGGAACTGAGATCCCACTTGCTACCGGGCAGCTACGTCATGGTGCTGCACCTGGAGAGAGAAGCCAACAACAGAACCAAGACCCGATACAGCCAAACCAAAAGAAGGACCAGCTACACCCCTTCCCACAGGCTCGAAATGGGAACGAGACCATTCCAGATCGGCACGGTCCCTTGAGTAAAACAAGACAAATCTTTGGGCTCAAGATCTCGATGGGGAATCAAATCCATACGTAACAGTATTAGTATGTTGTGCAGACTGATTTTCAGGTTAGTACATGAGAGGAAAAACATCTATCAAACATGTCTATTGTCCTGCTACATAAGGGCTTCAAACACAACATGTCCAAAAGGGACCTCATCAATGCCTCTCTCCCAAACTTGCCCCTCCTCATCACTTCCATCTCAGCAAAGGATGCCACTCTCTTCCCCAGAAACCTGGGACCACCCTTGACTCCTGCATTCCCGCTCAGCTGCTGCATCCAGTAATAAACAAGGCCTGCTGGTTGGGTCTCCAAAGCACCTCTCAGGACTGGCCACCACTCTGCCTCTCTGCTGTCATCAATACTCCCAGTGGTCCCCTTCTCAGGCCTGGGTCCCTGGAACGGCCTTTATTTGGGTCTCCATGCATCCCGTTTGGCCTTCCACAAAGCCAACTTTTACCACATCACTTTCCAGATTAAAAACCTTCCTTGGCTCCTTGTTGACTGCCTCATGAATAGCCTGCAAATCTCTTAACCCGGTAAGTAAAGTGACCGTGTATCTCACGGGAGAACTGCAGCTTCTGCCTGCTATTCCAATGTCTTTATTAATAGTGTCTTTTTCCCTGGTCCACACACTCCAGTTTGGAAGATAAATTGTAGGGTCACCCTCCCTACAAAGCCCTTCTGATGTGTCTGGTCTTTAGGTTACTTCTGGCTTCTCCTTACCATGGACACGACCTTCCAGGAAGAGTGACTTTCTTTCTCTTCCTTTCTCTCCCAAAGGTCTGTAGCATCTACAAGAGGAGGAGTCTGAGTTTTTTACCATCCTTAGACTCCTGGGACCTAAAATATTGCTTGTATATAGACGCTAGCTGCTGCTGCTGCTAAGTCACTTCAGTCGTGTCCGACTCTGTGCGACCCCAGAGACGGCAGCCCATCAGGCTCCCCCGTCCCCGGGATTCTCCAGGCAAGAACACTGGAGTGGGTTTGCCATTTCCTTCTCCAACGCATGAAAGTGAAGAGTGAAAGTGAAGTCGCTCAGTCGTGTCCGACTCTTAGTGACCCCATGGACTGCAGCCTACCAGGCTCCTCCATCCATGGGATTTTCCAGGCAAGAGTACTAGAGTGGGATATAGATGCTAGAGATCATTGAATAAACCAAGAGAAGAGTACCATGAATAGGTCACTCTATACAGAATACATCGAAGTAGATGATAAATGAAGATCTTTTAGGAAATTACAAGGAAAAGTTACTCAGCAAGCCAGGGTTTGGGTTTAATACAGTCATTTCAACAACAAACTAACAAACTCTAGTTTCAAGATTAAATATTTTAAAGGCCTTTTTGATCCTAAAAGACGCTTTCATTATCCCCCAGTAGAAATTTCTATTATGGCTCAAGCTCCGTCTCTCTGATACAAGGACATCTACAGAAGTCATCTGTTTCTTGGATCATCACTCGAGAAAGAAAGAAAACATTGTAGTGTTGTATCAGTATTCAGACCAAGTTTTCAGAAATACTGATGGATGGCATTAAAAAATAGCTTTTTCCTCCCACAAGAAAAAGAAAGGAATATACCTTCTATTATTCTATTAAGCTTTAAAAATGAATACTGAAAACCAATTCCCTTCTTATGTTATATAGCTAGGATAATTAGTTGTACTAGATGCACAAAAATAATCAGTGACCGTAATGCAAACAAGACAGCTTCAGGACCTCAGAAATGCATTTCACTACAAGCTCATCAATGCCTTGGCCCTCCACCGTCCAGTGCTGCTAAACAGTCTTTTTGGGGGGTACATGTGGGGATGAAATGAGATGTATAAAGCCTTAGCAAAACAGCCTCTTTGTTCATTTGGTTTTAATGCTTCCAAAAGGCTCAGAAGAACCAGATGTGACTATGTCCAGAGACTCAATCACTTTCTCAGTCTCACTTAGTATACTCAAAATATACATAACACAATCAACCGGTTATTGAAAGAAATTCTATCTCAAAGATACACTCAGATAGAGAATGACCCAACATATCTGCACGTAATTAGTATAAAGAGAGGGAACATACTTCTTCTAAACCCACCAGACCAAGGGCCATTCTTTTCCCTGAATTCCTAAAACACTTGTATCTAAATATGTACTGGGTTTTTTGAAGGAAGGCAAATGTCACCAAAGAATCAAAAAATAGCACAAAGCATTGAATTTAATTATAGCCAGTTACTTGATATACAGGGTACAGTTCTATAGTCTTTTGGTCTCACCCTGTATGCCGCACAAAAAAGACTAATCATTAGTGATGGCTGAGAGGCCAGATTGCAAAGCTGGTGACATGCAGTCTGTATCCAAGCTCAGACACTCTTCTCCAAACCGGGCCCAAAGTCACTACTTGATGTCGACTCTACATTCAGAAAAACAAGAAAGTCTGTGTGTGCAAAGAATTGATAACTGGCTAGAAAAAAAGATTAAGGTCAATGATTAATACTTCTTGTCATGTCTTGTTCTGATCCTCACACCATGTTGCCATTTTTGCACTAAACACAACTCTTCCCCTTTCTATTCCTAGGACGCTGATATTTCACTCACTGCCCAGTTTCCATCTCCTAATTCTTTTACAGATCTGGTGAAAAACATCATTTGCTTTACTCTAACTAAGCTGGAAGATAATATATTAAAGGTTTTTACCAAGAAAACTTAGATCTGGATTTGAATCCTAGCTCAGCTACTTATCAGATGTGAAATGTCCAACCCCAGATACCTCATCAGTATACTGATATAATAATAGTACCAACTTCACAGGATGGGTTGTTGTATTAAATGGAAGAATGTAATTGGTATCTAAGAGGCTCCCAAATAAATGAAAGCCATTATCATCACCAGTTCTGAAACAGTCTTTGAGGAAAACAATGAGTTTATTTACTTATTCTGGGATACAGTGTTTATTTACTACCCTTTTATATATTTTACTTATTTTTGAATTTTATTATTTATTTTTGTCTTAGATTTCATTTTAAAAATTTTACTTTTTAAATTTATCTTGAGCAATTCATTATTCTTGAATATCTATGTCATGTGCATATATTATGCATTTTAAGGTATTATTTATGAATTTTAAAAATACCTGTTCCCATACAGATGGTAGAAAGAAGTATTTCTTTTTCGATATAAAGCCAAAGCCCCAAAATGTCTTTGTTGTTTTCATTCAGTTGCTCAGTCCTGTCTGACTCTCTGCAACCCCACGGACTGCAGCATGCCAGGGTTCCCTGTCCTTCATTACCTCCCGAAGTTGGCTCAAACTCATGTACATCATCCTCTGTTGCTCCCTTCTCCTCCTGCCCTCAATCTTTCCCAGCATCAGGGTCTTTTCCAATGAATCGGCTCTTCTCATCAGGTGGCCGAAGTATCAGAGCTTCAGCATCAGTCCTTCCAATGAATATTCAGAGTTGATTTCCTTTAGGATTGACTGGTTTGATCTCCTTGCAGTCTTTAAGGATTCAGAATTACCTCATTCTCCCATAAAACAAAAGTTTACTTTAATTTGAAATCTACCAATTTGGAATTTGGGGATTACAGAATCGGGCTGAGCTAAAGGTCATCTTTAGCTAGTATAAATAAGCATTAATGAGGTTTCAAGGGACCATATCAATTTCTCAAGAAGGGAAAAATAACTTGCTTTCAAATGATAAAGGAGCAATGTCTTATATGGCAACAATTGATATGCTAATTATAAATAATTTATCCATTCGTTAGATAGCCTCAGGACATGAAAGTAATGACTCCATTTCATTAAACATTCTATAAAATTTAAGTCTTTCACTTATTTAGACAAGTTTTCCTCCTAATTATTCCAAATTAGTGCAGTTCTAGTCCTAGTCATATTTATTACATTGTCTAGTGTGGGACATTATATACATGGCAAGTTCCTTCTAACAAAGACCTAATTAGATGATCAGTTTTTCTTGACTAGAGCTAGAGAATAACACTGATGGTTCTTAGGAAAAAATTCTTAGTGGCACCATATTTGGATTTCAATTATTCTTAAAACTTGAAAAGTGAGTTTTGAACAACTTAGCTTGAGAATAAGATTCAAATTTTTTGCCTGTTGTATTTCTGCCAATCCAAATTTAATTTAATCCAAAAATTTAAATCCAAAATTTAATCCAAAATTTAATTTGGATTCACCTTTGAAGTATTTAGAACACTATCATCAGACTATCAATGCTATCCAGAGGATTAAGCTGAATCCACAGATCACCTTCCCATCCACTCTCAAGGCCACACCTCCAAATCAGACATCAGCTCCAGCCTCACTCACAGGTCATGAAACAGGGAGAGAAAAGATCAGCCTCCTGATCACTTTTGATCCTTCTGTGTGGCCAAGCGCCAGTCTCAGAAAAGTCCACATGTCTGGTTTTTCCACTTCTGCACTCAGATTAAAGACTACCAGTCATGAAAATACACCCAATCAAATTGAATTAGCTTTGAAACTGTACTCAGATGCTCAGTCATGTCAGAATCTTTGTGACCCCATGGACGGCAGCCTGCTAGGCTCCTCTGTCCATGGAACTTTTCAGGCAAGACTACTGGAATATGTCACCACTTCCTCCTCCAGATCTTTCCAACTCATGGATCGAACCTGTGTCTCTTGCGTCTCCTACACTGGCAGGCAGATTCTTCACAACTGTGCCACTTGGGAAGCTCCTATACTAGATCTTAGCCAAAAGGCCAAAAAGCCAGAACTTTAAAACTAAATGCCATCTAAAAGTCAACAGCCTATATTCAACAGAAAACAAAAGTCATGAACGACTACTGCGCCAGCTACATAGAATTCTTAACACTTGCCGTTGGCTGTCAGCATCATGGAAACCAAGTTTCTCACTCCTGTTTGTCCACGATCAGGAAAGAGCTGCCTGCACAATCCTGGCTTCCTAGCCTCTCCATGGGAAACAATAACATGCTTGTGGGATAGGGTTTGCACAGGTAAAAAAGTTATCAGCTAAACATCTGTTTCAGCTAAATAAAGAAGTTGCTTATATCCTGTGGCTAAGACTCCATGCTCCCAATGCCAGGGGCCTGGAGTTCAATTCCTGGTTGAAGAACTAGATCCCACGTGCCACAACTAACAGTTCACATGCCACAACAATGATCAAAGATCATTGCCTTATGACGCAGCAATCCCACTGCTGGGCATACACACGGAGGAAACCAGAATAGAAAGAGACACGTGTACCCCAATGTTCATCGCAGCACTGTTTATAATAGCCAGGACATGGAAGCAACCTAGATGTCCATCANATGCAGGAGATGCAGGTTCCATCCCTGGGTTGGGAAGATCCCCTGGAGGAGGGCATGGCAATCCACTCCAGTGTTCTTGCCTGGAGAATCCCACGGACAGAGGAGCCTGGCGGGCTACAGTCCACTGGACCGCAAAGAAGTCGGATACAACTGAAGTATGTCACAGCATGGCACAGTGTTCCTATCAGAAGCCCAACAAATGCCTATGAATTTGTAAAGTGGATTCAGGGTTATAAAGAAATATTATACATACTTTGTTTTCCCTCAGATCCACTATGTGTGTGTGTTAGTTGCTCAGTCATGCCCGACTCTTTGAGGCCCCAGTGGATTATGTCTGCATAGAATCTTATTGACTTTCATAAGGTTTGAGGTCAGTGAGGCAAGATTTGTTATCATAATTAAAGAAGAAAAAATTAAGACTTAATGGCAGTATGATTTGCCCCCAAGTCATACAGAGGTTGAAAAACCCAAATTGCTGTCTTGAGATTCCCAATCCAGGATTGTTCCTGACTCCATAATGATGAGTGTAGGCAGTTACTCGATTTGGGATTGTTAACTGCTTTTGGTTAGTCCAAATAAAGTCCACAGAATTCTTTATATTGTCAGAACAGCCCACCAATTTCTAAGTTATTAGTACGTTTTATAAATATATGTCAGAGAAGGCAATGGCACCCCACTCCAGTACTCTTGCCTGGAAAATCCCATGGATGGAGGAGCCTGGTGGACTGCCATCTACGGGGTCACACACAGTTGGACACAACTGCAGCGACTTAACAGCAGCAGCAGTGTGAATATATGTGCATGTANCCACTCCAGTACTCTTGCCTGGAAAATCCCATGGATGGAGGAGCCTGGTGGACTGCCATCTACGGGGTCACACACAGTTGGACACAACTGCAGCGACTTAGCAGCAGCAGCAGTGTGAATATATGTGCATGTAGAAGAGAAGACACATTTCTTCGGACAACTCAAATGACTCCCTTGATTGGTTTAAATAGACTGTGCGTGAGATTTATTTATTACTTCTTTGCCTTTATTAATTTTTACTGGAGTACACTTGCTTTACAATGACGTGTTAGTTTCTACCGTACAGCAAAGTGAATCAGCTAAAAGTATACATATATACCCTTTTTTTTGGATTTTCTTCCCTTTTAGGTCATCAAAGAGCATTGTTCCTGCACTCCACCATAGCAGCATGAGATTTAGACTTAAATCCACACGCCTCCTTCAGACTAATCAATCTCGAATGTTTTCTTTCAATTCTGTTTGCAGGTCACCACAGATCAGCTTCCCAAGCCAAATGAAAAACCACACTATAACACAGATGGATTTTAAAGGATGAATCTTTTTCCAACAAATGAAATATAACTGGCTTAGATGAGAGGCTAAGTATGTCCTAAGTATGCAACAATTATGAGAACATCCGATTTGCTTTTACATGTCATGACAGACTACTACAATCACCACCACAACCTCAGCAACTAAAGGGGAAAAGTTTGAGAAAGTGATTTTATGGACAAATGACCAAGTTTAAGAGCTTTCAGCAGTACCCATGAAATCAGAACAAAAGCCTCCTCCAGCTGTGTACAGCTGCAGGCTTCTGGGAGGTGGCTCACAGCTCTAGGAAGGGAGAATGGAGAGGAGACAGCTTGAATCATCCTGGAGGAACACAGTCTTCTCTGCTCCCCACTTAGAATTTTGCTAAGGCAAGGACTTCAAAATCACTGTGGACGATGACTACAGCCACGAAATTAAAAGACGCTTGCTCCTTGGAAGAAAAGTTATGTCAAACTTGACAACATATTAAAAAGCAGAGACATTACATTGCCAAGAAAGGTCTGTCTAATCAAAGCTATGGTTTTTCCTGTAGTCATGTACAGATGCAAGAGTTGGACCATAAAGAAGGCAGAGTGCTGAAGAACTGATGTTTCAAACTGTGGTGTTGGAGAAGACTCTTGAGAGTCCCTTGGACTGCAAGGAGATCAAACCAGTCAATCCTAAAGGATATCAACCCTGAATATTCATTGGAAGGACAGAGGCTGAAGCTGAAGCTCCAATTCTTTGGTCACCTCATGTGAAGAGCTAACTCACTGGAAAAGACCCTGATGCTGGGAAAGACTGAAAGCAGGAGGAGAAGGGGGCGACAGAGGATGAGATGGTTGGATGGTATCACTGAGTCAATGGACATGAGTTTGAGCAAACTCCAGGAGATAGTGAAGGACAGGGAAGCCTGGAGTGTTGCAGTCCATGGGGTCACTCAGACATGACTGAATGACTGAATAACAACAACAGCAAGGATTTCCCTGCAAGGATTCTGCTAAAGTGGAACAGGTGAGGAACTAAAAGTGAATGGTCTGGAGCACCTGTCAGCGTCTAAATCCCAGCATCTCCTCTTCCCAGCTGAGCAACCTCAGACATGCCCTGTCAACAGCTCTTCCTCTGGAACATGGGAGAAACCTAAGTGCCAATTTAATGGGGTTGTTCTGAGGATTACATGATATATGTGCCTGGCAATCAGCTAGCGCTCAGTAAATGTTAATTTAATTCATTCTAATTAACACCCTCTACCAGGTCCAGGGCTGAACACACCCACATCTTCTGACTGCCACGTCAGGGGCTGCACCCCTGGAAAGCTCAGGAAGTTCTTTACTGTGCCACGTTAAATCATTTAGGTCTTCTCTTTCTCTCTTTGTGACTTCTTTCATTCTTTTTTTTAACTTTACAATATTGTATTGGTTTTGCCGCACATCAACATGAATCCAACGTCTTTCATTCTTTCAGTGATTACCCTGATATTTCAACAAGCATTCTTGAACTTGAAAAAAGTCTAAGGATCACTACCTCCGTGTTCTCCCAAACAACATGAAGACCTGAGAACGATGCCACCCACCCTCTACAAACATAACTGACCCCAGGTGACTGTCGGCCAATGATTTGTTCCCTCCTTTCCTTCCTTCCTTCTTCCCTTCTTTCTTCCTCTTCCTCCTGCTTCTTTCCCCTCCCTCCCCGTCTGTCTTTCTTTTACGGTTTTAAATAATCAAACCCCATTGCAACTTACCCTGTTTACCAGTCTCAGTATGAAGAGGCCAGTTCCCCTGGGGATGAGTTGCTAGTGATACTGAAAGGTGAATGGAGCTGGATTTGTGTTTTATGAGACTGAAGAGCCAAAACGTGCTATGAAATATTTCACCTGGAAATTTATAGTGATTTTTTTTTTCCGGGGAGACTTTTCAGAATATATGGTCTGCTACACTGCTGGAAATGGAATCAAGCAGGTCACTTTTTCTTTTGTCTCTAAACAGAGAGCATGTCTTAATAATTATGAAATCTGAGGTTTTCAACTGGAGGGGTGGAGAAGGAGGATGAATCTAAAATTTGGGGGGTGGGCATCTTTTTTTTGCCAGATGGGAGTGGGGATTTCACTTCTGGTACAGGAGAGCTGAAAGGAAGGATCTGGCACATCACTATCAAAACTAGGAAGGCTTAAAGGAAGAGGCAGAAAAGGGGAGAGAAATTGACAGAGATTATTCAAGAGATATGGATCTTGGGCAAAGGACCTGAAGTCACGAATGAATGGAAAGGAAGTGTGGGTAGAGAGAAGCAGAAGTGAGCTAGTGACCCTGGACTCAGGCTGAGCCCAGCAGGTGCCCCTGCAGACCCTGTGTCAGTCCCCAGCCAGGGCCCCCCAGTGCCAAGGTCCTCTGATTTCAAGTCGCTGCAATACTGGAAAAAAGAAAGCTCACTTTCCACAAAGGCACAGGCAGGCCCATCCAACTTTGCTAAACTAACAGTTTCATTTTTATTGTCCGCTCGTTTGTAAGAATTAGTTTGCATCTATTTGCTACAGCTGCCATAACAAAAAGCCACACGCTGAGCAGCTTCAGCCACAGAAACTCTCTCACAGTTCTGGAGAAGTGCACCATCAATCTGAGCACAGGCAGGGTGGGCTCCTTCTCGGGGCTGGGAGGCCTGCTGCTGGCAGTGTGCTGGCCATCCTGGCCTTCCTTAGCTGCTGCTGCATCACCCCTGTCTTCACTTGGCATTCTACCATGTGTGTATCTCTGTGTTCAAATGTCAGTGTTTTAAAAGGACACCAATGGCATCGGATTAGGGGCCACTCCACCTGAGGATGACCTCATCTCAACTATTTGCATCAGCAACAACTCTATCTCCAAATAAGGTCGTAATGGGGACTTCCTTGGCAGTCCAGTGGCTAAGGACCCGAGCTCCTAATGCAGGGGGCCCAGGTTCAATCCCTGGTTGGGGAACTGGATCCAGCATGCCACAACTAAGACCCTCTGTAGCCAAATAAATAACAAAAACACACAGTCATATTCTGGGGTCCCAGGGCTTAGAATGTCAACACAGGAATGGGGTGCTGCATGCTAAATCACTTCAGACATGTCCGACTCTTTGTGACCCAATGGACTGTAGCCAGCCAGGCTCCTCTGTCCATGGGATTCTCCAGGCAAAAATAGTGGAGTGAGTTGCCATACCCTCCTCCAAGGGATCTTCCCGATGCAGGGATCAAACCCACGTCTTTTATGTCTCTTGCATTGGCAGGTGGCTTCTATACTACTAGCGCCACCTGGGAAGCCCAAGGAACTGGGGGAGGGGACCCAATTCAACCTGTAAGAATGTTATTGAGTTCTGCAAACTCCTAAACCAAAGTTGAATTCATTAAGAAAATAAATAAACCAAGCGAGATGACCCAATAATGCTTCAAGAACTTATGGAAGCAAACCTTCCCTTTAGAGTAAACCTGTGCAGATCACTCAGGTCAGAAAGAAGCCAACTTGTTTTTCCGAGCTTGAGAAGATGGGAGCATTTGCCCCCTCCCCTCGTCTGAAGCCTAGTGAGCCCACGGAACAAGGAGTCAAGCAGCCACCTCATGGCCATCTGCTTGATGGCAGGGTTCGAGCACTTTCCAAAAGAAGGAAGTGGGAGAACGGGATGGGGAAAATCAGCCCTTGAGATGTTTAACTCTCATTAACAGGAGCAAGAATCTGTCTCGTTCCAGTGCAGACTGTCTGACCCTCTAGCTCCTTCCTTGCCAAGCCCCAGGGCCCATAAATAAGCAAGTCACATTAAGACGTAACCACGGGGTTGGCATCAAGCAGGCAGGAGCGTGCATCCAGATCCCAATTAGGCTGTGCTGCCTCTGCCAGACCTCATGGGGGCCTCCAGGTCCAGGCTCCTTCAAGGCTAGGAGGAAGCCAACAGCATGGAGCCTCCGTGGATCTGGGACCCGGGTGGTACAATCAGAAGGCTGTGGGTGCAGAGACTGGAAGCCGCCTGCCTGAGTGAATGCCCTGGGCCACTAACCATCCCCACCATGTGACCACCTGAGTCTCGATTTTCTCAGCTGGAAAATAAGGATGCTAGTAGAACTCTTAGGGCTGCTGTAAGGTTCAAATCAACGAATCCACATGAGCTGCTCAGAGGATGCCTGCTACGGAGACGTCACTGCAAATGTTCAGTTCAGCTGCTCAGTCGTGTCCAACTCTTTGCGACCCCATGATTCGCAGCACACCAGGCCTCCCTGTCCATCACCAACTCCTGGAATTCACTCAGACTCATGTCCATCGAGTCAGTGATGCCATCCAGCCATCTCACCCTCTGTCATCCCCTTCTCCTGCCCCCAATCCCTCCCAGCATCAGGGGTCTTTTCCAATGAGTCAACTCTTCACGTGAGGTGGCCAAAGTATTGGAGTTTCGGCTTCAGCATCAGTCCTTCCAATGAACACCCAGGACTGATCTCCTTTAGGATGGACTAGTTGGATCTCCTTGCAGTCCAAGGGACTCTCAACTGGGAGTCTTCTCCAACAGTACAATTCAAAAGCATCTTTTCTTCGGCACTCAGCCTTCTTTACAGTCCAACTCTCACATCCATACCTGACCACAGGAAAAACCATAGCCTTGACTAGACAGACCTTAGTCAGCAAAGTGATGTCTCTGCTTTTGAATATGCTGTCTAGGTTGGTCATAACTTTTCTTCCAAGGAGTAAGTGTCTTTTAATTTCATGGCTGCAATCACTATCTGTAGTGATTTTGGGGTCCAAAAAAATAAAATCTGACACTGTTTCCCCATCTACAAATGTTAGCTACTATTATTACTGCTTGGGGGGGCATAGGCTAAGGGGGTGGAGCTTTGAATCCCCATTCTTTGAAAAATGAAGGTGTCTCATGTGGATGGACCTAGAGACTGTCACACAGAGTGAAGGAAAGAGAAGAACAAATACCGTATAACAGCACATATACGTGGAATCTAGAAAAGTGGTATAATGATCTTATTTGCAAAGCAGAAACAGACACAGACGTAAAGAACAAATATACGGACACCAAGGGCATAAAGGAAGGCTGGGATGAATTGGGAAATTGAAATTGATATGTACACACCACCATGTATAAAACAGATAACTAATATGAACCTACTGTATAGCACAGGGAACTCCACTCAGTGCTCTGTGGTGACCTAAATGGGAAGGAAATCCAAAAGAGAGGGCACTTATGTAAATGTATGGCTGATTCACTTTGTTGGTTCAGCGGAAACTAACAGAACATTGTAAAACAGCTATACTCCAAACAAAAATTAATTTAAAAATTAAGTTGTCTCAGAAATACAAGAAAAATGGAGCTCTCCAACACCCTATTTTTCTTCCGTGGTGAAGGAGAATACACTTGAGTCTAAAATACTTGCCTCCATCTGCAGGTATTAGAAAGCTCCTGGATATAACACTTACTACATGCATCACCTTGACCAAATTCCAAAAATCTCTACGAGGCCATCATTTCCTCCAAGGTAAAATGGAGGGAATGGCTTTCTCCTACTGTTGTGTGAAGAATAAATATGAAGAAGTACGTAGCACGCTCAGCAAGGTAACCGCACCACAACTACTGCAGCCAATCGAATAAATAAATACATTTTAAAATGCATTTTTAAAGGAAGATGTCCTACAAATCCCATGAGTTACACATGTAAAGGTTGAATGAGCAGGACCCTGGGAGTGAGAGAGACACAGAAATGCTGCTCACCCACTGGGCTGGTGCATCTTTATCTTTTTTACATCCTGTTCTGATTCCAGAAGCTGCGGCGTCTCCTCTTCCTTCCTTGGCACCACTAACACAGCGGAGACAAGGCAGCCAGTCCCACAAGGTCCCACAGATGCGGGAGAATCGCCGCATCTCAACACCAGAGTGGAGGACGCAAGCAGGAGGGAATCATCGCAGGAGGCAGGGCTTCGGAGAGCCCAGCGGGCCACCCGAGTCACAAAAACAGCTGCTCCAACCGTAGGACCTATTGGCGATGTAATCCCCTCTCCCCGCCCCGCTCTCTTCTCCTGAAACACTTCTGCTTCTTAGACCAGCCAAAACCAAAGGCAGAGAGACAAAGTAAAACAAGCACGCGACAACAACAGACACTAGGAAAGATGCGGAGCAAGGACTTGGTCCAAGTTTGGAAAGGTGGTAGGGGGATGGGAACGGGAGGGAAAACTTTAAGCACACCCCCAGGTGTGCCTGCAGCCCCCATAAGCACATGACGTAGGTGTATTATGTCCCCGAAATGAGTCTGGCCTGGATCGAACCTCCAGCTCGTCTCAGATCACACTTCCCTCCGCTGTGAGTTTCAGGTGTGTGACAGCCGGGCAGCACCAAGCACGCGGCTGTGCTTTCACGGCTAGTCCCTTTCTTTCCTCCTAGCTGGCTGATTCTCTAGGGTGTTGACTTTCAGGGCTGCTGCCTTCAGGAGAATCTTGCTGCCTGCTTCTCACCACCCAGGACCCAATTTTCCTAATCTTTCTCTAAGGAGGAAAAAGTCTCCTGTAAACAGTCCTGGTGTTCACAGGTGTGCCAAAACGCCTAACTTTCTTATTACCGCAGACAAGCAATGAGGAGATTTCTTTGTTTTGGACTTCATATCCTGCAACTTAAATTCCACATCTATCTGAACGTGTTGAGATGGGACAGTCATTCAAAAGATGCACTTGACTTCTGTCACTGAAGGAGGAAATGAGGGCTTCCCTGGTAGCTCAGTGGTGAAGAATTTGCCTCCCAATGCAAGAGAAATGGGTTCGATCCCTGCTCTGGGAAGCTTCCACATGCCGCAGAGCAGCTAAGCTCAGCAGCTCCACAACTACTGAGCCTGTGCTCTAAAGGTTTTGTTGTTGTTGTTCAGGCATCAGTCGTGTCCGACTCTTTGCGACCCCATCGACTGCAGCACCCCAGGCCTCCCTGTCCATCACCAACTCCCAGAGCTTATTCAAACTCATGTCCATTGAGTCAGTGATGACATCCAACCATCTCATCCTCTGTCACCCCCTTCTCCTTCTACCTCCAATCTTTCCCAGCATCAGATTCTTTNCCCCAGGCCTCCCTGTCCATCACCAACTCCCAGAGCTTATTCAAACTCATGTCCATTGAGTCAGTGATGACATCCAACCATCTCATCCTCTGTCACCCCCTTCTCCTTCTACCTCCAATCTTTCCCAGCATCAGATTCTTTTCCAATGAATCAGTTCTTCACATTAGGTGGCCAAGGTATTGGAGCTTCAGCTTCAGCATCAATCCTTCCAATGAATATTCAGGGTTGATTTCTTTTAGGATGGACTGAATTGATCTCCGTGCTGTCCAAGGGACTCTCAAGAGTCTTCTCCAGCACCACAGCTTGAAAGCATGAATTCTTCAGCACTCAGCCTTCTTTATGGTCCAACTCCCACATCCGTACGTGACTACTGGAAAAACCAGTGTTGACTCTACGGACCTTTGTTGGCAAAGTGATGTCTCTGCTTTTTAATACGCAGTCTGCTCTAGAGCCTGGGAGCTGCAGCTACGGAAGCCCACACTCCCTAGAGCTTGTGCTCCACAATAAGAGAAGCCACCACAATGAGATGCCCATGCACCAAAACCAGAGAGAAGTCAGCGCCCGTGACAACTAGAGAAAAGCCCGCAGCAAGTGACCCAGCACAGCCAAAATAAAAAGTTAAATACAATTATTTTTTTTAAAAAAGGAATAATTGAAGAAATGAGAAATGCATTGTCAACCATTTCTTCCAAAGAATCAATTCATCTTCCCTAACTTGTAATGAATAGAACCTGTCCCCAGCCAGAAAATATTTTATATCCCATGCTAGGAAACTAGAACTCAAGGAGCTGAAGGTATTCACGTCTGCTGACGCAAAGGAAAAATCTGTTCTGAACCTGCCACCAAAAATAGCCACGACTTTCTCCCTTTCCGTGGTGACAAGTCTCTTTCATACCCTGATGCTTGACTTGAAGGGATTCAAAGAGAACAGCTGCAATGTCTTTGGAAAATATCACATGAAAATGTACAGTTTAGGTAGAAAGGAGAATTAAAACACGGCAAAACCAAGTGAATATCTAGTAAATTCCTTGCTGACTATAAACTTGTGATGTTTTTATCAGTGATGTTGACAGTCATGTATAGCCCCTCTCTTTTCATTGACCTAAAACACCCACTATTCTTTTTACTTCATTTTATTCAAGTATGGCTGATTCACAATGTTGTGTTGATTTCTACCGTATAGTAAAGTGATTCAGTTATACATGTATATATATACCCATTTTCATATTCTTTTCCATTATGGTTTATCACAAGATATTGGAAAATCATTCCCTGTGCTATGCAGCAGGACCTTGTTGTTTATCCATTCCATGGATAACAGTTTGCATCTGCTAACCCCAAACTCCCAATTCTTCCCTCTCTCATCTCAAACACCCACCATTCTTAACTGAGTTTGTTTCGCCTAGGAAAAATATTATTTGAAAATAAAATGATCATACATTATTTATAACAGATTTTTAAAACAGATTATAGGATATTTGATAACACTATGGAATTACTGCTAATTTATTTCAGTTAATAATAGTACTGTGGTTATCTTTTTACATGTCAATCTTTTGGAGCTGTGTACTGATCTATTTATGGATGAAGTGAAGTGAAGTGACGTCACTCAGTCATGCCTGACTCTTTGCAACCCCGTGGACTGTAGTTTACAAGGCTCCTCTGTCCATGGAATTTTCCAGGCAAGAGTACTGGAGTGGGTTGCCATTTCCTTCTCCAGGGGATCTTCCCGACCCAGGGATCAAACCCAGGTCTCCCGCATTGCGGGCAGACACTTTACCGTCTGAGCCACCAGGGAAGCCCATTTATGGATGAAATAATACTAGGTCTGAGTTTACTTCAGAAAAATATGGGGTGGGAGAGAAGGTAGGGGTACAGATGAAACAAGATGAATTGTGAATTAGAAATGGTTGAACCTGGCTATTGGGTTTGTGTTTCTAGTCTCGCTACTTTTCTGCACATTAGAAATTGTGCAAAATAAAAGGGAAAAAAAGTAACCACTGTATAAAGTGGTCTATGGTTTTTTAAATCTCCAATAATAACATGCATTTTTCGGAAAATGTTCCTCCTGGGTTTGGAGAGAGGTGAAAAATATCACTACATCCTATTCTGATACAAATGACCAAACCACTGGGACAAGAATTAGGTAACTGGGGATCTAGCCTGGGTTTTGCTGACTCAAGGGGTAAAGAATCCTGTAAGGCAGGAGACCTGGGTTCAATCCCTGGGTTGGGAAGATCCCCTGGAGAAGGGAACAGCTACCCAGTCCAGTATTCTGGCCTTGAGAATTCCATGGACTATACAAGAGTCGAACACAGCTGAGTGACTTTCACTTGCCACTTACTGGCTTTGCGACCTTAAAACAAGTCTTTTGACTTCTGCGGGCTCTGCTATTTCATTTCTAAAGCAAATGGGTTCAACCAGAAGTTTCCCAAGGTCTCCTCCACCTATAAGATACTATGAAATATGAAGCCCACTTAAAAATAAGCAGCAAAATATGTCAGACAAGCAGTTTAAAGGGCATCTCAGGCATAGTAAATCCTAACAGCTGCTAAAACTCCATGGCACATTTGTCCAACTACAAGAACTAAGCAGTCAACCTAAACGTTGGGAGAAAGATATTTTTCTGACACTGGCCAAAGTCTTGGCTTTCTTCCTCTTTATGCAGCCAGAATTGGGATGGAATGAAGTGATAGAATTTAACTGAGTCAAGTTTTGCTGAACTCTAGAAATGGTCCAGGATTAACTGATCCACTGGGAAACAGGAAAGAGTTTTATGTCTGGGAAATGCCCTGTTTTCTCTTTTATGATTGCTTAAAAAAAAAAAAATTAAAAGCAAGAACCCAGCACTCAGGAACCCATAAAGATGGATTTGAATGGAGAGTAAAGAGTCAAAGAACAGAAAGCTCCATACACAGAAAAACCACGCCAGGTCTGACATGGATCGAGGGAATGGAGTTTCATCTCAGAGATTCGGTTTTCCAAATTCCATTTGGAAGTCCTTGTAAAGAGAGAACAGACTGGAATCTGTTTCAGAACAAACAATTCCACTGTAATTTTTCAGAACAGTGAGTTGGGTATTTATGTACATTAGATCTGAAGTTCTAGTATCAGCCACTTACTCATACTTCTTAAATAGTGTAGTTGATCATAAAGCATATCACAGAATGGTACTTTAGCTGGGGCTCTTGTGACATGTAATTAATTCAGTTCTAGGTCAGTTTAAGGGCAAACCAGGCAAAACCGGTTATTTTAAAGTTGTTGGTTCAAAGTAACTTCCACTTCCCAAATGGAGATGCCTAAAGATATTTCATCTATTAGAATGTTTTGGTCATTATTTGCCTGTGTTACAAAGCTACAAGGGTGATAGCTCACAGGCCAGTGAGAGGATGAAATCAGATGGAAAATTTAAATTGTGGTATGAAATAGGTTTGAGTGGAGATGAGAATAAAATAATTAAACATAGAACAATTACTCTGTGTACTTATGACTAAACAGCATTTTACATAGAGATTACATTGTTTTTATCAGCCCCCAGGTAGTAAGTCATGTTGAATTCTGGTTTTCAAAGATCAACACTTTGATTTAGTCATTTGAAAGAACATTTAAGATCTTAAAATGTGCCACGGTGATGTCCTTTTGATAAACTGACCAAGCCTTTTCTTGTTCTCCATGATTCTGTTTAAGACTTCCTCTCCCTCTTGGTGCCTGAGGTTGAACTTCTTTCCTGGACAGTCTCTGAGTTTATAGGTAACCTCAGCAGCAGTTGGAGCTCAGATAAGATAATTCACTTCAATCTCATTGAAGGCAGAAAGGATCTTAAAGAGGTAGGGACCACCCTACAGTGTTATTTACCAAGTTTTCACCCTCATCCTTTCCCCTGGTATGCAACCAATTAGACAAACCTAACTGCTATCTATCCAGTGGTCTAAATTTTAAATATCCAGCCATTGTATTCCTTTGGAAATATTCCCTCCTGAGAGTCTGTACACAGATGGGAAAAAAAAAATCACTAAATCCTATTCAGAAATATAATACTAAACAGTCAAAACTACTATCCTACAATGTTCTTTGTCAGGGATAAGATGCTAAAATCTCACACTTTGGTTGTCCAAACTTTAAAATGAGAGGAAAATAGTAAAATAATATCCAATCTTTCTGCTGTCTCTTTCACAATTTTTTCTAGGTCTTTTCTTCTTTATATTTCATCTTCATAGGCATTTATGCCAAATTAATCTTAATCTGAACATTTCAGTCTCGTCTTTCCCATCTTCGTGGCATCCAAACATACTTTTCCTGGTATAGTTCATGTAGATGACAAAAATTACCTTTGTCTCTGATCAGGCCATGAAGTTATCTTTTTAAAATTCTGACTATATCTTTCAATTCCTCTGCAAAATTAGCACGATGTTTTATCCTCCACATCATGTCTCTTGGCTTGTTTGGATGGTTGGCTGGCTGGCTGGTTTATGCCTGAGTACTTCAGGTTAGAATCAAGTAGTCTTATAACGGGCAAAGAAGACATTTAAAGCCGTCTGCTCCTACACGTGCACTGTATGGTCAGGGAACTGAGCGACAGAACAAGTTTCCCAAGCCTGCGTAGCAAGTTGGCCGCTCAACGTGGACAAAGCCCTGGTATCTGACTTCTGAATTCAGTGTTGTCTGTACCATAAAACACTATCACCTTTCCATATCTCTCATCTCCATCCTTCCAAGTATACCTTATCCTTCTTCTGTTTATCATCTGTTTATTATCTCACTCCCTAAGCCTCTGATGAAGCCAGCCACACACCTAAAACAGTTCCTGCTAACCCCTCCCTCTGCAGCAGCAAACCAACTATGCCACTTGTAACTCCTACAACTGTGCCTCATTAGTTTGGGATTAATGGGTACACACTACGCTATATCCCAGGTGGCTCTAGTGGTAAAGAACCCACCTGCCCATGCAGGGGACGCAAGAGACACGGGTTCCATTCCTGGATCAGGAAGATGCCCTGGAGGAGTAAACGGCTACCCACTTCAGTATTCTTGCCTGGAGAATCCCATGGACAGAGGAGCCTGGCGGGCTATAGTCTATAGGGTGGCAACAGGACTGAGCAACTGAACATGCATGTGGGTAAGTGGTCAGCGGAGGCGAGGCTGAGGCTGTCTGAGGTCACTGCAGCTAATTTATACCAACTCTCTCATACACACATATGCCCTTCAAACACTAATGACACATACAAGGTAATTTGGGAGAGACTCGCGGCTCTTTATCTTTTGTAGAAACAGGCTGTGAGCACCTGAAATTGTCTGCTGTAGGTGCCAAGTCCTTTCATTACAGCAGCTATTTTTTACAATGACAGATACCATTGTGCAGATTTTATCACAGTTTACAGCTCAAAAAAAAAAACAAAAAACTATCAATGAGTAAAGAACAATTTCAGTGAGTGGGGCTTTGGGGCTTTCATTGTAATTCTTTGGGGGAAAGAAAAACAAAGCAGAAAAAAAATTTTTTGGTTTACCCCTTGCGGGCTATGCTTTGTGTTCCTAATCTCAATACAAAGGTTAGGATTAAAAGCATTGGCATTAAAATCGCCTGCAGTCCCTGCTTTGAAGTCTAATAATGACAATAGCTGAAATCTTTGGCAACTTTTGAGAAGGCAGAGTCCTCTGAAATCCTTTGAAATGTTAAATACTAAATTGAAGAAGTCGTTATAAAGGAAGATTTTTCACAAAAAGTGCACAATGAACATGCTTTTTAAATTCACACCCCTTCACTTTTCTTTCAACACCAAGACTGCCTGTATGTTCCTGATTTTGCTATTGTCTGCAATTCGAATTTCAAATCAAAATCAGGAACCAACTTCCGAGATTGAGAGCAGGAGGCAACTGTTCAAACAGAACCATCAGTCTTTACAGGAGTATCAAATATTTCTTATTTTGGAGCTGCTCCCACTTTTTACAGAGCAAACTCTCAATGGAACATCTAAAAGAAAAACCTTTCCCAAAAGTAATTAGAAATTGTTTAAAGTCTCCAGCAAGGCCCGGCCTTGGCCCATTTAAAGAAAGGAGTTTGAGCTGCACTGCTCTCTAGGTGAGAAGCCTGAGCTCTCCTGGGTGCAAACTGCAGTCTTTCTGTCCCAGCAGGTGGCCTTGGAAGGCTTCCCAAGCTGCCCTGGTGCTCAGCTTCCTGTTGTAAAACATTCACGTGATCATCCTCATCGCAAAATACTGTTGTCAGAATTTAATGGGATAAATTATGCGAAAGAGTTAAGCAAAGTGTGGGATCAGGTAGGCGCTTAGAACTCATCGAGTTTAAAAACCACCACCACAAAAATCCTCCATCCTCAACCAGAAACTCACAGCTTCCATGTATCCCACCCCAGTGCCCACAGGATACAAAACAACATCCCAACCAAAGTGTTACAGGCCTGTTTCCTTCCTTTGTGCACCGTGATCTTATGTATTTGAACCCATTCATTCTTTCCATCAACGAATTAACCTGAAGACTGCATTCGTGGTCACATACTGATGGCTGTTCATGTTTTCCCCTACTCCGAAATAATTTAGCAGAGCCCTCCCTGAAATGATATTCTGGTCCATTGCTTCTCAGACTGTAATCTTTGGACCCGTATTAAAATGCAGATGGGGTCTAATAGTCTCCATTTCTCTGGAGCTCTCAGTTGAGGCTGATGTGTTAGAACATGGACCACACTTGCAACAGCATGGGGAACAGAAATCCAAGACCATAAGATTCTGATCTAAGAGAGAACTTAAGAGATTGGTATTTCTCCCAAAGATGAAAACTGGTCAAATTTAGCTCACATAGAAGGGTTTGGTTTTGTTTTGTTTTGTTTTTCATTTTTAATTCTTTAATATTTTTTAAAGTGGGGAAATTTTTTACAGATTTACAGCATCCAAAAAAACCCTGAAGATACTGTAAAAAATTCATAAACAGAAACCTCAATTAAATAGAGTTGGGAGACCAGAAGGGGGCACTCTCATGTCCTGTGATGTCAGCAGAGCCCTACAGGAAAAAGGAAGATGCCTCTTCTTTCCCAGCAAGGACCCAGCCAAAGAAAAGCGAGGGGCCCTTTGTTCACCACAGCCCCCCAACTTCCGTTTCCCCTCTTTTATAAAAGAGTTCTCCTTCTCTTGCTGCGTGGGGACTTCCCTGTGGCTCTCCGTGGTTGCCGACCCTGAATTGCATTTGTGTGCTGACCCCAAATAAACCCATCTTCACTGCAGGGTTTCTGGCCCTCTATTTGTCTCAGGTCAACACTAGCATAGCCCAGGGCCTTTAGTCCTAAATGGAGCTGAGCTGTGGCCCTGTGGATGGAGCCCATGGCTCCAGGGTCATTCCCCTACCTCTGTCCCCTCAACAAAGGCCAAACATCAGTGGCTGTGCATCACAGTGCGAGCACCACTGGAAACTTCTTTCACACTGAGATCTGGTTCTCCATTCCAAGGTCACAATGGTACCCGGAGGGCCAGGAGTGTCAAGACCTCACTCATTCACAGCACCTACCCCGCAACCCCTCCGATCGGCAGACAAGTGAGAGAGAGGGCCCAGCATTTAAGCCATGTGGCTTAGGCCACAGCCGGGCGGCAGTCGGGTGGGGGCAGGGCCCCTGCTGGGCAGGCTGCCCTAGGGGTGGCCTCCATCCTGGTGGGGGTCTCTTAGCATCTCTCAAATCACTGGCAGCCCACTTCAGCACTCTTGCCTGGAAAATCCCATGGGTGGAGGAGCCTGGTAGGCTGCGGTCCATGGGGTCACTAAGAGTTGGACATGACTGGGCGACTTCACTTTCACTTTTCACTTTCATGCATTGGAGAAGAAAATGGCAACCCACTGCAGTGTTCTTGCCTGGAGAATCCCAGGGACGGGGGAGCCTGGTGGGCTTCTGTCTATGGGGTCGCACAGAGTCGGACATGACAGAAGTGACTTAGCAGCAGCAGCAGCAGCAAATCACTTCAGTTGGCAGTCTCTCCTCCTGTGCCCCAGCTTAACTTGATTAACTACTTTCATTTTTAAAAACCTCCTCTCGGGTGGAGATCCCTTTCAGGTTACTAATGCTATAAACAAGGAGTACTGGGAAGACTATTCGTCATCCGCTCACGGGTCAGAGCCAGCCAGGTAGGTGGCTGGGCCAAGGCGGGCACTGCCCTCAGAGGAAGTGACGCCCAGGCCCCCGGACCCGCCACCGGCCCCCTGGAAGGCTCCCTTTGGGAGGCTGCCAAGAGCCTGGAGCCTGGCCAAGTCAGGAGTAACGGCTCAGACCGCTTGGAGTCTCCCCTTCAAGTTCAAATGATAGACAAGGTCTCAGTCAAAAAAGTCTGCGTGTCGGGGACAGCGCTCAGGTGTCTGCAAGAAGCAAAACTTGGGTCACCAGGTGGCTTGGATCGCCAGAGGTGCACATGGGGCTTTGAGCATCAGCAAAATGTTTCTGTAAAGATGCTAATCCACTTGGGGTCACCAGGACAACAATATTCAAAGTACTGACGCAGGATTAATATAATCCAAACACCCTCCCTACCTCTCAAGAGCCAGGTCTTAAGTTGACCTCCAGATATAATGGTACTCGGGATTACTCAGATGGTGCAGTTGTGAAGACTCCACCTGCCAATGCGGGGGTCACAGGAAATGTGGGTGTCATCCCTGGGTCAGGAAGATCTCCTGGAGGAGGAAATAGCAACCCACTCCAGTATTCTTGCCTGGAGGATCCCATGGACAGAGGAGTGTGGCGGGCTACAGTCCATGGGGTTGCAAAGAGTTGGACACAACTGAGCAAATAAGCACGCATGCACAGTGTCACTCAAGTTTCTCAGAGGCCTTTGCAAAGGGGCACCGACAACCTCTCTGTCCAAGGCAAAGGCAGAGGCAACGGGTGGAGACACTGGAAGCCGGGCTCCCAGGGCATGCGAGCAAGGATGCGCTGGGTCACAGAGCCCTGTGGCACCCAGCCCCTGGCTCTTCTCCCCAAAAGGAGACCTGGCCTGGGGCACACATAGACTCCCTAGAAAGGCAACTCAGCCTCTGGAAGGCTATCAATAAGGAGGCGAAAACAACCCAATCCCTCTTTCTTCTACCCCATCCTCTAAGACCCTGACTGTGGTACCTGCTACCACCTGTCCAAGATCCAAGCCTGTAGGAAGAGGAGGGGGAAAAGACAAAGAAGGGAAGACCCTCTCTTTTTAAGAAAGTAATAAATGAAAGAACTGAAGGGACTTCCCTGGTGGTCCAGTGGCTAATACTCCTGGCTCCCTCTGCAGGGGGCCCCCGGTTCCATCCCTGGTTGGAGAAATATTAATATCTCCTACATGCCACAACCAACAGTTTGCATGCCACAACTGAAAAAAAAAATCACATACCACAGCTAAGACCTGGTGCAGTTAAATAAATAAATAAATATTTTTTAGTTAAAAAAAAAAAAAGAGGAACTGGAGCCCAGCTTCTTCACAATCCTCAGCACATAAGGGTCCCGGATGACCACTGGGGCAGAAAGCTGGCCACTGAACGAAGCAACAGAGAACCACTCAAAGCCTGAGGAACAGGAGCTCTTGACACGTATGGGACTCCATTCTCGAGTACACACAGAAACCAAAGGTGCTCCACAGCATGCAAACTCAACTGTAGTGGAAAACAATATTCTCTGTGTATGTTTGTGCACGGATCTACAAATCGAGAGAAAATACTAGTAAAAGAGCTCTGTACAATCACTTGCAATGATAAGTATGCTTTAAAACGCTCCAAAAAGTCATATAAGCTCATTCATAATCTCAGTCCTCCTGAGCTTTCGAGGGGGTCAACCCAAGGTGACAGCCGCTTCGGGAGAATTCTATAAATCCAGTCTCTGGCACCATGGCTCTTCCCTTCTCTAAGAGACAGTACATACAAAGGACTTCCTTCTGCAGTTTTGACTGCATGGAGGGCTGGGGGTTTAGACAAAATCAGACACCGCCCCCCCCCAAAGAAAAGAAAGACTCACTTTTCCCAGGAAATGAGGACTTTCCCTCAACGTCACTGATAAGCCAATATCCAACTACAGCTGCAGCCCCAAGCGGGGGTAGCTCTCTCCAAGTCTCTGCAATGTGTTTCTTGCCATCTGCTAGGATGCTGGTGGAAGCCAGTCTGAGTCAGAGCACCCCTTCTCTAGGGAAGATGGAATGATGGTCCACTCGCCATGTAATTACAGGAGCCACAGGCAAAGTGGGTCTCAGACATGCAGCCCAGGTGGGAAGAAAGGTGGGCTTTTGTACAACAAAAGACACACACCTGGACCTCAACTGGAGGAGAGAGCAAGTCCGGGGAACGGAGCTCATCCACACTCTCTGATGGAGATGACGTCATTTCAAACTCTCTGCAGAGCCCTGGGATTACCATCCTGGGAAAATGAAGCCATTTCAAACTGGAAGGGTTGGGGGGAAAGGTGGGCAGCCTTGACTGCCTTCGGGCTTATTCAGCTATCACGCTGCCTTACCGTGGACCTGCCCTGTGCAAGCTTTAGAAGCACCACGATAATAATGGGGGTGAAACTAATTATATGCCTGATTGAAAGAGCTCTCTTCCAAAGAACTCAAAAGCCTGTTCACATACGTTGCCTCACTCAGCCTTTCAACATACCTGCGAGACAGTAAAAAGAGTGGCATTATTCCTCCCACAGCATGTATGAAAACAATCCCAAATCACAGTGTTTCAGTAGAAAAGTTGCAGCGAGGGCTGCTAGCACAGCCCCTTAACAGTCGACGAGGCAGTCTTCAACACCCTTCTAGAATCTCGAGCACGCTAAGAAACAAACCAGTCCTCCTCATTTTCACATGTGCATAGTCCAAAAACGCTTACGGACAGATCTAAGCAACGCACCAACGGGACGTGACATGCTGGGAAAAGACATGCATTCAAAATGAAGAGACAGCTTCTGAAAAACAAGTTAACACTTTAAAAATCCAAGGAGAAACATTCACAGCTGAGGCACGAATCTCAGAACGAGATGTTCTTAAATTTTTAGGTCTTCAGGTTGATTCCAGGGTTTTCAAGAGTCTTCAAACTTTCACACACAAAAAAGCAAATCGCAGAACCGCAAAGATGACTGACTAATCTCATTAAGCAGATCTGAATTCCAAAGTGTCAGATGCACAGATATGGAAGGGGAGAAAACACAGAATTTAAAAAAAGCAAAAAAAACAAGCAGATGGTCAATGAGCTGTGAGGATCACAAACATCGATTTATGTGGGTTGATCTTGTTTGTTTACTCAGCTTTTGGCAAAAGCAGTCCCCTTACCCTAGCAACAGCTATATCATATGCTTCTTAGGTCACAACATACCCAGCTTCTAACTTTAAAAACCACCACTTCAAAATCTACAGGAGGCCCAGGCCCCTTCTGTTATTAATGTTAAATATGCCTTTCAGGTCTCTGACATATAGCTTTTGTATTTCTTTCTTATATTAAAATATTTGGAATACACTTGTGGTTTTTTTTTTTAAGTACATATAATGTTTATACATATTCTGGAATCTGACGATTACTTTGCCTTTGAGGGTTATACTTCTGTATAAGCCTAAACTGAAGATATTTCTAGTAAATAAGCCATCTTGAGCAAGATCCGAAGGGCTCCCCTTAATAATATGCTCTCTTTGTGTAAGTTCTTGTTCACCCATATAACAGGGTTTTTTATGCGTAACCCTTTGTATTGCATTATTGCATTCAGATACGAGGTACAAATGCTCATCCTTATGAAAGTAACTAATGTGGATACATAAGCTCCACTATCTCTCCATTATAAACCCCTATTCCTGTAGTAAATTACAGCTGTGCGCTTTTTTTTTCTTTCTTTTTTTTTTTTGTATTGAATGTTTCATAAGAAGAGCTCATGGTCTGTCAGAGAAATTTTCCAAACGATAACTTATTACATAAGGAATTCATTTTTTCCCCTAAAAAGAACTGGGCCTGAGGTGGTAGTTACAAGGCAGACTAATCGCAAGCAGATGTAAAAATACTTGCACAAAGTAAAAAAATAATAATAATAAAATAAACTTCGTATGTTTCACTCCTTTAAAAAAAAAAAAGATATGGCAGGTAGTAAGTTGGCCCCTGATTGTCATTAATTGCCATTATTATGTGCTGCTGATGGCTCCTAATGGCACTATTTTTCTGAGCAAGGGTTTTTGATTATTTTTCTGGCACAAAAACCTGTTCACACGTACCACAATGTTCTCACACCAAAACTGAAGTGACTGGGAGATTAAAAGCAATTAGCGTAATTTTACTCACTGGCATGAGTCCGGAAAGTAGATCAGGACACACATTTTTCAAGGTTCAAAAACTTTTTCAAGTTTAGCAATTTGAAAAAAAAAAAAAGAGAGAGCAGGAAACGCCTATCAGAGGCACTAAAAAAAGACATGCCCTCTGAAAGGCAGCCAAGAAGAGGGCAAAGAATTCCTATGCCCTGCAGGGATTTCAGAGTCCTTAAAGGGAGAAAGACAGCTGAGAAAGAAAATAAAACAAAACCCCCAAGATCGTNAAAAAAAAAAAAAAAAAAAAAGAGCAGGAAACGCCTATCAGAGGCACTAAAAAAAGACATGCCCTCTGAAAGGCAGCCAAGAAGAGGGCAAAGAATTCCTATGCCCTGCAGGGATTTCAGAGTCCTTAAAGGGAGAAAGACAGCTGAGAAAGAAAATAAAACAAAACCCCCAAGATCGTGGGCACACCTGGAGTGAAGACCTGGCCCCAAAGAGTTCCCGTGTCAGGGCAACGTGTGCGCTAAAATTGTTTCAGTCGTGTCTGTCTCTGTGACCCTACGGACTTAGCCTGCTGGGCTCCTCTGTCCGTGGGATTCTCTAGGTAAGAACTCTGGAGTGGGTTCCCATGCCCTTCTCCAGGGGATCTTCCCAACGCAGCAATCTCTTCTTAAAACCCAGGCAGGAACGGTGCCCGTCCCCCAGCATAACAATCGCTGTGGCCTCCTTTTAGGGAAGACAGAGAAGGAACCAGAGAAATAGAAGGCTCATAAATAACCTGAGGCCTCATAAATAACCAAGCATGAAACACGCCACATAAAACCAGTATCTGCATGACATCTAGGTCTGAAGTTTAACTTTCAAGATAGAATCATGGAACCTTTCAAGCAAGAACATTTTTACATTCGGGAAACTCCATGAATGTGGGCTTGCCAGGGGAAGAATAGCTGGAATTAATAAAAACTGTGAAATAAAGAATCCTTTTATATAATATTATAAATCATCTATACTTCAATAATAGAAGCAACGTGCTGTTAAATTTGTTTTAAAAGAATCCTCCCAGAAAGTACACTTTTATATTTCTTAAGAATAAAGTTNTGGAATTAATAAAAACTGTGAAATAAAGAATCCTTTTATATAATATTATAAATCATCTATACTTCAATAATAGAAGCAACGTGCTGTTAAATTTGTTTTAAAAGAATCCTCCCAGAAAGTACACTTTTATATTTCTTAAGAATAAAGTTCCATCCACAAACAAGGTCCTATAAACAAGCAACTCCACTCTTAATGTTGTAACAATGGAAACCCCCCCTGCTCAATTTAATGAAATTATGAAATTCATAATTATGATGTTGAAAGACTTAGCATGTTAGAAATGCCATGAAGATCATAATCACGTGATACACGACTATTCAAAGAAAGACTCTTAAATCTCTCAAGATTCTTCTTATTAAACAGTTTACTCTCACTCTCATAAATCAAATATGTACATAGGTGTTCTTTGACTTACAATTTTATAAACCGCAATCTGCTATAGAAGGCATTGTCCCAAGAAACATGTTATAAATGATAATGCACGTCACAGTCCACAGTACAAAAAGGTAACGTGGTCCCTCATACAGGTGAAATTACTTAATATTATGAGAGTATTAATGTACCACTTTGGTGAACCAGCCCATCAAACCTTAATCAACCTTAATCATACTATGGTTCTAGCTGTCTAGTTCTAGTACCTTCTATAATAGCACACAGCTTGGAGATACTAGTCCTCTGATATCACAGCTGCATGAAGAATGAAATTGGGTGGGTAGTTCAGTCTAAAAATGTATTCACTACTTTAAAAGATTCTTTCCTTTGCAAAGGAGTGCTGAGCTGCTCAAAATCAACTCATAAGCAAATGTTGGTGAAGACTTCCATATCACATTATGGACTGTCTGTTTAAAAGTTGTCCTCTGTTCATCAGAGGCCATTCCTTGGTCTGGCCATAATAATGCCTGAAATAAATACATCACAACATCATACACACACACACAGAGCAAGGAAAAGCAAACCATCTTTAGGATTCCTTTAGACTGAGGAACGATTTTTAAATAGCTTATCAATGTTTTTCAAGTAGAGGAAAACTTCCAGAGAATGGTCTCTTAAGCTGCTAGGGCGCTTCAGTCATCTCCGACTCTGTGTGACCCCAGAGACGGCAGCCCACCAGGCTCCCCCATCCCTGGGATTCTCCAGGCAAGAACACTGGAGTGGGTTGCCATTTCCTTCTCCAATGCATGAAAGTGAAAAGTGAAAGTGAAGTCACTCAGTTGTGTCTGACTCCTAGTGACCCCATGGACTGCAGCTTACCAGGCTCCTCCATCCATGGGATTTTCCAGGCAAGAGTACTGGAGTGGGATGCCATTGCCTTCTCCAGAATGGTCTCTTAAGTAGCTTTAAATAGTCACCGACTGTTTCTATTTATACAATTATATAATCTAATAAGTCTTTTCACAAATTCCGAAAATAACTCTAGTCCAACTTTTGCCCAATTAATCATAAAATTTTAAATTAGTAAAGCCAAAATGAATACAGATTGATTCTGAGTTAACAAATTAACAATGTGATAAATGGTCATTCTAAGTATTCTGATAGTTACACCAAATTCCATCTCTATTGATTTAATCTTAAGGAATGATAACATTTCCTATTTTCAAACTATGTAATCATGTGGTATATAGATTCAGTAATACAAATTACCTCCGATGATGAAAATATAACTTAGCAAGTTGAAAAGGTGATAATTATAGCTTTTAACCTTCATGGGATTCCTATGGCTACAGTAAAAAAAGAGCTTAGAAATAACTTAGGAACATCTGTCTCTACCCATCAATCTATATGCGCCATTGATACCAGACATAGTTTTGGAATAGCTTTCAAAGATAGTTTCTAGCCACCTTTAATTACTTTGACTGCATTTTAAGTAGTAGGTTCTATTTTTTTTATTGTCTATTTTCTTTCCTTTTGGTGGCAAAACTGTTGTAAAATAACAGAAGAACATGTTTTCCGTTTGTCATAGACACTAAAAACAGCCTGCATCCCATAGTGCTGGTAAACTTTAATTTCACTAACCAGAACCTTCACATCACACATAAAAACATAACCAGTGTCTTTTGGTTGTTTAAGGTTATACAAAATCATCTGAATTTCTGAGAGCTACATTCTCATCTGTTACCGTGAGGTATAATACCAAAGTCAAATGAACTTGGGGAAATCCCAAAACCTCAACTAAATCCCAAAGATTCAAGGGTATTCACTGTATCATATAAAAGACAGTTTCATGGACAAGAGAAGAGAAGGGGGGGGAAGGCTTACTTTTAATAAAAGGATTTCCTTTTTTAATAAAAGGGTTTACTCTTAATAAGTTTGCGTGTGCCTGCGAAATCGCTTCAGTCGTGTCCGACTCTTTGTGACCCCATGAACTGTAGCCGGCCAGGCCCCTCTGTCCACAGGATTCTCCAGGCAAGAATACTGGAGTGGGTTGCCATGCCCTTCTCCAGGGGATCTTCCCGATCCAGGGATCCAACCCATGTCTCCTGCACTGGCAGGCGGGTTCTTTACCACTGGAGCCATGTGGGAAGCCTGACANCTGTCCACAGGATTCTCCAGGCAAGAATACTGGAGTGGGTTGCCATGCCCTTCTCCAGGGGATCTTCCCGATCCAGGGATCCAACCCATGTCTCCTGCACTGGCAGGCGGGTTCTTTACCACTGGAGCCATGTGGGAAGCCTGACAAAAGGGTTTACTCTTAATTAAGGCAGAAAATTGTTAAGCCAGGTATCTTATTCCCACTCTTTGGAGGTTTTGCTACATTCCATAAGGTCTTGAACTGGAGGGAAAGGTTAGCATTGCTGCATCCAGGAGAGAAACTGGGCGTGTGAATCCTTCCTGGGCATCAGGAACTCGGTGCTCCTGGATACACCTCCCCACTGTGTAATTATCCATCCCTTATTTAACTTTTCCTGCGCACCTGGGCCACCTTCACCTCACGGATGACCTTCGTCTTTGCGGAAGGTTCTGCCACCTCACCAGCCCACCTGGACACCCTAGTAAGATTCAGATCTGTCTTTCATTATCCAACCCATGGGTACAGGAAGGACTTACAGCCACGGCTATTGCAGATTCTGGTGTCTTCTCTAAAAATGTCACTACACTTGACTTGCAAAACAGCTTCTGTGATTTATTGGCCTAATGTCCAAATGTTTCCTTAACATTGCACCTCAGATGCCACTTCAAGACTGCAGTCATGGAGAGAGAGATAATGCTAAAAGAGAGGCCTTCGGGTAAACAGACTTGCCAAGCAAGAATCCTCGGCATGAGGTGCACTCCAACGTTTGAGAGGCATATTAATTTCATGTCCTGACCTACAGATTTCAAACAACACGAATAGAAAACTGAAGGAGTTCTGACTCCTCTTTCTGCCTCCTCACCTCTCTGTGGGTGCTCCAGCGACACATGGTGATAAACTGCTTCCCCGTCTGTTACGCTCTATGGGTCTGCGAGATATCCAGAAAAGTGAAAGTGAAGTCGCTCAATCGTGTCTGACTCTTTGCGACCCCGTGGCCTGCAGCCTGTACCAGGCTCCTCAGTCCATGAAATTTTCCAGGCAAGAGCACTGGAGTGGGTTGCCATTTCCTTCTCCAGGGTAAGATATCCAGAGGAGAGGCTATTTCCCTCTGTATCTCCTGAGCTCAGCACGAACCCTGGACCAGCAAAGGGGCCCAGTGATCATCAGTGGAGTAAAAGCAAAGAGAATGGAGAAGCCAAGCATTAACGACATGAGAAAAAAGAGCCTGGGTGGGAGACACACCCCAGGTTCTTAAAGGAAAATCTGCTCTCCTGATGACAAAGGACAGATGATGGCCAGTCCCACTGCAAAGCAGGATCTTGGTTGGCTGAGCCACTGTTCTGAGCCTGTGACCATTTTATATACCTTTAATGATTATCTGATCACGAAAGCTCATTTGGCGACACTGCCCTCAGGACCCCTGTCCAAAAAGTGACAGGGACACTGGTCACTCACCACGTTGACCTTTGCTCCCTGGGCTCTTGGGCTTAATAAGTTCTATCTTTCACCCTCTCTTCTTGTATTGTATTCTTGAAATTGCTCTTTAAACCCTCAGTAAAGAGTCTCGGTAGGTTTTAAAGGCAATCCGGGGGTTTCAGAATCAATCAGGATCTTCGTGGAATTTCCTAAAGCGCTATCAGGAAATGAAAATGGAGGTTTAGAGAAAAACTGCTTCCCAAAAGCTTGAGGGATATGCCCGTGGTGTATGTATGGAATGAATACATTCCTATCTTGATTTACTCTAAAATCAACCAAATTGTTTATAGGCAGCTATAGAGTTGAAACACAGTGACAGAAAGTATATTCACTGAAGCCTTGACACATAAAACAGCCCCCATTCATGGAAGAAAAGAACTAACATCAAAAGACAGCTTTTCTTTCTTTTCTTTAATTTGCATCACAGATAGCAAACATCTATCCTCTTCCAAGGAGCAGTGTCGCCAAATGAGCTTTCTTGATCAGATAATCATTAAAGGTATATAAAATGGTCATGCGGATGAATTGCTTCAACTCTAGACATTGTTGGTTTACAAAATAAAATACACTGATTATTTCATATACTTAAAATAGACATATTACCTGCCCCCAACTATCCATAAGCTAATATGCTATATCCTTTCAAGTGAGTGCAGAGTCTCAGTCAATCAAGACTACAATAAAATAAAGTCTAATTTACAACCAAATTGGCAATCCAAATAAACTAGTCATAAGAAAACAAACTTCAAAGACTTCTACTGACAACCATTTAGTCCGGGTGATTAAATGCTTCAATTCAGTTTAGTTCCGTCGCTCAGTCATGTCCGACTCTTTGCGATCCCATGAATCGCAGCACGCCAGGCCTCCCTGTCCATCACCAACTCCCAGAGTTCACTCAGACCCACGTCCATCGAGTCAAGGATGCCATCCAGCCATCTCATCCTCTGTCATCCCCTTCTTCTCCTGCCCCCAATCCCTCCCAGCATCAGAATCTTTTCCAATGAGGCAACTCTTCGCATGAGGTGGCCAAAGTACTGGAGTTTCAGCTTTAGCATCATTCCTTCCAAAGAAATCCCAGGGCTGATCTCCTTCAGAATGGACTGGTTGGATCTCCTTTCAGTCCAAGGGACTCTCAAGAGTCTTCTCCAACAACACAGTTCAAAAGCATCAATTCTTCAGCACTTAGCCTTCTTCACAGTCCAACTCTCACATCCATACATGACTACTGGAAAAACCATAGCCTTGACTAGACGGAACTTAGTCGGCAAAGTAATGTCTCGGCTTTTGAATATGCTATCTAGATTGGTCATAACTTTTCTTCAAAGGAGCGTCTTTTAATTTCATGGCTCAAGTCATCATCTGCAGTGATTTTGGAGCCCCCCAAAATAAAGTCTGACACTGTTTCCATTGTTTCCCCA
>SJYV01030422.1:551767-691127 GCA_006410875.1 Neotragus pygmaeus
TGTTGGCAATTTGATCTCTGGTTCCTCTGCCTTTTCTAAAACCAGCTTGAACATCAGGAAGTTCACGGTTCACGTATTGCTGAAGCCTGGCTTGGAGAATTTTGAGCATTACTTTACTAGCATGTGAGATGCGTGCAATTGTGCAGTAGCCTCAGCATTCTTTGGCATTGCCTTTCTTTGGGATTGGAATGAAAATTGACCTTTTCCAGTCTTGTGGCCACTGCTGAGTTTTCCAAATTTGTTGGCATATTGAGTGCAGCACTTTGATAGCATCACCTTTCAGGATTTGAAATAGCTCAACTGGAATTCCATCACCTCCACTAGCTTTGTTTGTAGTGATGCTTTCTGAGGCCCACTTGACTTCACATTCCAGGATGTCTGGCTCTAGGTGAGTGATCACACCATCGTGATTATCCAGGTCGTGAAGATCTTTTTTGTACAGTTCTTCTGTGTATTCTTGCCACCTCTTCTTAATATCTTCTTCTTCTGTTAGGTCCATACCATTTCTGTCCTTTATTGCGCCCATCTTTGCATGAAATGTTCCCTTGGTATCTCTAATCTTCTTAAAGAGATCTCTAGTCTTTCCCATTCTGTTCTTTTCCTCTATTTCTTTGCATTGATCGCTGAAGAAGGCTTTCTTATCTCTTCTTGCTAGTCTTTGGAACTCTGCATTCAGATGCTTATATCTTTCCTTTTCTCCTTTGCTTTTTGCTTCTCTTCTTTTCACAGCTATTTCTAAGGCCTCCCCAGACAGCCATTTTGCTTTTTTGCTCACACATGCCTAAATTTTGCTCTGTTCCTAGATTTCTCAAGTAATATTAAAGAAAAGTTCAATGTAAAACGTAGAGCAATAAGAAGGGTACAAAATGCAAAAGGGTGCAAAGAAGGTGCAAAATGCCACACAATGAAATAATGTGTTTCTCAGTGTAAATAATCTGTTAGATTCTCAACTCACTTTTGTCTGGGAGCATGTTTCAATCAACAGTAGGATGAATTGACAGAGCAGCAGAAACATATATACATTATCATGTATAAAACAGAGAGCTAGTGGGAACCAGGGATCTCGGCTTGGTCCTCTGCGATGACCTAGATGGGTGGGATGGGGTGAAGGGTAGGAGGGAGGCTTAAGAGGGAAGGAAAATATGCACACATATAACTCATCCACATGGTTGTACAGCAGAAACTAACACAACATTGTAAAGCATTACACTTCAGTTTTTAAAAATCAGAATCTGTGTTTTAACATGATTCCTAGGAGACTCAGATATACATTTCAGTTTGAGAAGTACTGAGCAAAGAAATAAAATACCATAAGAAATCAAAGATAAATTTTACAGATCAGATACTAAATTCAGAATGAGAGTAACAATCTGATTCAAAACTCACAGCTGCTCTAACATTATCACCATTGAGCACAGAGGTCACTAGTCACACCTCAAGTGTTGTCAAGGTATTGTGCTCAGGTTAAATTTGATTCACCAAAAAATCTAACAACAAGTGAAAAAAATGCAAACTCCTTTATGCTTCCTTCCTCTGTTAGCTATGAGTATGCTTGCGCTAACAGGAAACAGTGACAATATTGCAAACTATAGTAATCTATAATCTGGAAAAAACTCATAATTCTATAAAATGAAAAACTGAATGCCAGAAAAAATTCTACAAAAGTGAATCTTAATCTAAAGGTGACATTTCTCTGGGAGACCCACCTGTCCCTGCTCTTCATGAGGCCACAACTTCCAGCAAGGTTCTGTGAGGTCGAGTCATCCTAAAAGGAACCAGCCCTGGTCCTGCCTCTCTCTTAAGGGTTTGGTTCCACAGTCACAACTTTCTCTTACTGTCCTAAGTGATGGCTTCCTGGAACTTCAAAGCTTTTTAGATTGCTTGGTCAAGTCAAGTTTTCCCAGAGAAGCTGCGATTTGATAGAGGTGCAGAAGAAAGAAAGAAAATAAAGCATTCTAGATTTGCTAGGAAAGATCACTGGATCCATGGAGAAGAGAGGGAATATCATGAGAAGATCTGGAGAAATAAAAAGGTTTTCAGGATGATTTTAATACAGTTAGTTTTACTGGGACAGACAGTCAAAGGGGTAATGGTACATAATGCTACAGGAATGACTAAGGAAGGTACAGGTTGAGATGTTTGGGTCTGATGCAAAGAGGGATTTGCAGAATAACATTCCTCTAAGATGCTATTAAAGGGGCTGAGGTAGAGGTTCAGTAGTTACATAAGTTAGGAAAACACTGTTCTATCTTCCTTCTGGAGATTAACAATGCATGCTGCTGCTGCTAAGTCACTTCAGTCGTGTCCGACCCTGTGCAACCCCATAGACAGCAGCCCACCAGGCTCCCCCGTCCCTGGGATTCTCCAGCCAAGAATACTGGAGTGGGTTGCCATTTCCTTCTCCAATGCATATTAGACTATTAAAGGCACTCAGAAGTCCTGCAGTAAAAAGCCCTATTTACCTCTGTTTCTTCATATTTCAAAAATTTTGTATTGAATCTAATTTAAGAAGTGCTGAACTCCAGGCAGAGGATTAAAATAAAGGAATGTTTTAAAAAGAGGAGATCACAGAGTTAAGAAAATAAAAAGGACAACACAGTTGGGGCTGGAACTAGGAAACAGGGAGAAACAAAAGTATTAGGAGACGTGAAAATCTGTCAGAAATTATAAAGTTGAAGCTAGAAGTGAATCAGGCACTTTTCCACAAACTCTTGCCAAAATTCAGGACAGTTTTTGTGAACATCTATCAGAAACGTTTCCTGCAACTTCAGATATAGTTTTGTAAATCCCTGGTTAAGAGCAGGGAAAAAAAATTAAAAGAAGAGGAATCAGTATGCAGCCAGGTAGAGAAGATTGCAAGTGATCTACAAACGGACTCTTTTCCACGTACATAGACATGCTTGTAGGTGATAATCCAAAATCAAAGCCATGCGTGGTTGAGAACATTTATCTCTTAAACCAGTTAAGACTGGTTCCGGCTTTGACAACCAAGAATCCAGAAGTACAAGCCCATCCCGGCACCAGAGTAATGGAAACGCTGTGAGTTCAAAGGGCAAAGTAATTAATGTGAGTGTTCAAAACAGGGGTGGATTTATGATTTTTCAACACTTCGAATCTCCATTTATCCAGGTTCTTCATGCTAAGCATATGGAAGTGCTTTACAGATGTGGTTTCTAATCCTTTCACAGAGACGGGAGTCTCAGGAAATAATTGAACTCTTTCAAGAGACCATTTAGTAAACACTAAATAGCACCTCTCCAGGCTGGTATTTCTGAATGGCATTCCCAGAACTGACCCAGATGTTGATGGATGCTGCATATAAAGAGGGGCTCTGTGGCCAGGGGTGGAGAATGGCTGGGTTAACGTCTTTCCCACTGCAGAACTTCTCAGAGTCTTTGCGACATTTGGCACTGACACTCTGCAGGGGTTGGGTTTTTTGTTAATTTCTTTACTGAAATGTAGCATATAGTCAAAAGAATAAATATAATGCAAAGAAATGGGAGTAAAGTAAACACCTTTGGGTCCATATCGCANTGTGCACTGCGTCCACATTTACTCAACAGGCACCCCTTGTTTCATGAGCACTGTCTGTGACTGATGCTCCACAAATAACCTTTTGGAGACACAAGAGTCCTTAGCCCTTGTAGGAGTCAATTGGGTTCTTAGGCAAGAAGACTCTGGGCTACTATGACATTAAGACTGCAAACAGAATAGCTGGGATCCCAAACCAGTCTGTTCTAATGGTAAAATTAACACATGTTCCACTAAACCCTGCTTGAAAGACACTTCTAAACTCCAAACTGGTACCCTGAGGTATCCTTCCTGATCCTTCCCTGGGACCTTTCCTACCTAGAGACTGTCACAAGCCAAAGGTGACTAATACCTCTGTCCTTCATTCTTGTGGGTACCTATGAACTTCACAGCCAGGTGAACTGCACCTTTGCATCAATCACACCAGAAATGGTTGAGTCAGGTGCAAAGGCAGACAGCAGGCAGGAAGGGCTCTGTTGACCCCAGAGTCGCAGGGGTGGGGGGCCCTGCCAAGGTGAAGTGACGGCCCCCTCTCATCTTGGGGGGGGGGCGGTCTCTGGACATCCCCCTGGGGATGGGGACAGTTCCCTCTGCATCAGGGGGCTCATGTCTCCTCCTGAACATGAAACCTGACCATGTTCCAGCGTTTCTCCCCAGGACACTTAGAACTGCTCTGAAAGAACAGTGCTTCCACTTAGAGAGATCTGACAAAACAAGCAGCCGTGGGGAGAAAACACACTTCATTTTTCTCCCAAACAACGACGCGCATCACTGCACGCGTGTTTCGTAACAACAACTGCAAATGATCTGTTTCTCCAAAGAGTGGGTCACCTTGCAAGGATTAGCCTGGCTGCCAAAATATGATCCCTCTGCAAACGACTCGTGGTAGCACAGACGGGTTTCTACAGGAAGGAGCTTGGCAGGCCAGCGCTGCAGGAAAGGCCCCCGCTTACACCCGAGGAAACCCAGAGAGAAACGGAACTGTTTGCTTTTCCTTCCACGAGTCTGACAGATTCCCCAGTTTATTATAAAGGTGTCAGACCCTATCAGAAATTTGATGGCAACCACACATTATCAAATAAATAAGAAGAACCCTCTTTTGTCCTACCTTTGAAGTTTTCTTAAGTTACTCTGAATAGCATCCCCCTCTGCCAAGTTTCACGTTTCTTGCATAATGAGATATATTCTAATTAGCATATCACAAATATTCCTGATCTTCTTTACCCATCCGGATACATTTTTAAATGTTTCTTTTAAAATACATCAGGATTTTTTTACACCCTGGATAGAGGCAGGAGAATTAAAGAAATGTGTCAGTTCAATTCTCTGATATTTTTTCTTTTCTTTCTTTCTTTTTTTTTTTAAATAAAACTAGGATGAGGCATGGGGCAGTGGAAAGGTCATAGAACTTGGAAGCCAGAAATCCTGATTTTTGGTTTTAGCTGAAATGCTGATTAGCTGCGTCACTTTGGACAAATTGCCTCGCCTATGACTGCCTCAGTTTCCCTTTCTGTAAAATGAAGAGGTTGGACCAAATGGAAAGTCCCTCACAGTTTAAAACACTGTGATTCTATTTGTAAAGACTGAATAATTTCTTGTCTCCTTGTTCAAAAACTGGAGCAAGTTATCTTTTTTGAGTTAAAAATTCACAATGAGTGGGTATAGACAGCAAGAACGGATGTGATTTTTAAAACAGATATTTAATTATGGAAAGATATATTACCTTTGAACAGCAAAAAGGGTTTTCACTTCTTCCTCAGAAAGGTATAGTTATAGGTTAGCCTAGCTTTAATGTGTTGACAAGTATGTAAACACACACATACACACACTTCCTAGTCTGCGTTTATATCAGTAAATAAAACTGACATGAATTAATCCTAATAAAAGAAATACTGTGACAATGAAAATAAAGTCTTAGACACCATAAGGGCTTTGTAGTCTCTTGCTAGACTAGGAAAAAACAAATCCAGTCAGTTCAATAAAATCATCTGGATTGCCCAGTAATATATGGGTTTCCAGATCTGACTTAACAATATCAAAACCATAAAAACACAGAACTTGATCTTGGTTTTGATCATGACTTCCTGGGGTGCCACAGCCATGCTGGTTCTCTGCGCTTCACCATTTAGTTGGCTTGATCAGAACTGCCTGCTGGGCGGACTGACACCTTCCTGCAGAGGCCCTCCCCTCCCCAGACCTGCCACCTCTTTTACTTGCTATAGCCACACCCACAATCCAGCTCCCCACCTTCCTTCCAAGGACTGCCCCCCTCACCCCATTGTGCAGACTTTCCACCCTCCCCACCCCATCCTCTCTGACCACCAGCTTCACTTGGTAAGTGCTGTTGCACTTCAAGTCAGGCTCCAAAGTCGCCCCACAGAGCCCTCTGCCCCCGTGGCAGGCACCGCGGTCCTGCCCCACTGCATCTGCATGTTGACACAGCTGTCAAACACTCTCACTGGGCAGGAGCCAGGGCCGGGGTGGGAGGAGGGGCTTGCTCTCACTGGCAGCCCCAGGACACTGGACGGCACTGAAAGGAGACAGTGGATGCGGGAAGAAGCAGGATGCTGAGCCAGGCGCTGGGGGCATGCCCGTAACTGTCCTGCCGTCATCCCAAAGCCCCACCGTCCTGCAAGATGTATGGTAACCGCCAAAACGTGGCCTAACCTTATTCCTGACGAGCAAAGGAATGCTGAAGGCTGACCAAGTCAGAAAAACCTCTTCACATAAACAGGAAGGGGTGTGTGTGTGTGTCCATGTGTGCACATGCACACGCATTCGGGCAACAGAAAGCCACTGATGGCTTTCTGCATGAAAGAATAGCAAGAATAAAAAATGTTTTAAGAAGATGACCTAGCAGTAGTGCAACAAGGCATTGAAATAAGTGTAGAGATTTAAAGTCCTAATTATCTCAAATCCTTATGCAGCCATGGAAAATCATTACAAATAATTATACAAATATAATACAAATAATTATATTTAAAGATGTCAGGGGATGAATGTTTATAGGCTAAATACAAAAAAGTAGGCTCCAAAACAATATAGAGAAGAGAATCACAGTTTGTAAGATAGTTTTCCCATTTTCACATATGAGAATATTCTGATGTATAGAGAGCGCAGAGAAAAGTTCAGGAAGTTCAATACCAGAGTTGTAATAGGAATGTAATCTGTGTGATGAGGCACGTGAGAGTTTTCTCTCTTCCCTTTGTTCTCTTTGTTTACCTGCATTTTCTAAAATTTTTCCACCAAGAGCATGAACCACTTGTTAATTTATGTAAATTAACAGAAATTGTTTGTTAATTCTGTAAATTAACAAATTCTTGGTAATTTCTGTAAATCTCCTCTGATTCGGCAAATAGCCCATTTATACATATTAAAGAGGGCAGGAAAGTGGTGAGGATGTGGCTGCCGGCAGTGGCCATGGGAACAGAAAGCCAGAGCAGAGTGGAGAACGATCTCAGGGGACCCACTGACAGTAGTGGGTGAGGAACTGGAGGGAAATCTGAACTCTGTGTGATGCCCGGATTTCCACCCTAAGGGGGTCGGGGACGTGCTGGCCCCGTGGCCTGAAAGCAGACAGTATGGGGCACGTGTGTTGGCAGTGGCGACAGGTCACCAGGAGAGACCATTCCCTTTCCACCCAAGAGAGACTGAAGTTCAAGAGAGACGTCAGGGGTCCAGGGGGCTGTGGGTTTAGGACTCATCCCGCAGGTCAGGTCAGGGACCCCCCACGGATTCCCACAGGAGGCGCAGCACCTCCCGGCTCGGGGCGGCTCCCCAACAACAATGATGTGAACTGTGTGCCTGTCTCTCCGCCTCCCTGGACCACAAACTGCAGGAGGCAGGCACCACGTGTCGGGTCAGCGTTCCACCCTCCACGTCCGGACGGAGAGTAGGCTCCTAACCCACGCTGGAGAAGTGGATGACAGAGTCCTCTACCGCGACAGCTCAGGGAGGTGAGCGGAGAAACCCAAGGGCAAGAATTAGGAGACAGGCAGGCCTGACACTGGGGAAAGAATCAGGGAAGCGTGGGCGGGCGTGGCACTGCCAACAAAAGGCGTGCGAAAGAGACGCCAAACAAGAACAGCGCGACTTTCCAGAAACCAAGGGCAGGGAGTCACAAAACAGAGCAGGGGGCCAGCCACAACCCCGGGGGCCGAGCACTAGAGCAGGCAGGGCCCGGAAGAACGCTCAGCATCCCGAGGTCACCGGTGATTCCGGGGAGAATCATTTCAGGGAGAAAGGAAAACGAAAGCACAACTGTTTTTAAGCAGCGGGTGAGGAGGTGGAGGAACAGAGCTCCAGGAGAAGCTGAGTCAGGACCGGACTTCCCGTCAGAGAGCGGGGTGCATGACTCGTTAGCAAGAGGGAGGCACGGGATCAGCTGCTGCAGGAGTTGGCCAGGCGGGAAGAACCTCGTAGGAGGCAGGGGGATTACCGCTGAGGCAGATGAGCAGGCCTGGCTGGGTTTCTGTCCTCTGAACTCCTGCCGCAAAGGGCCAGCACCTCACAGTATTCACTGCTGTCCCACATGCCCCCCTTCTCATTCAGATGGCACGGACCAAGCCTTCAGGACTTCCCACAGCAAATTCTCCATGAGAGTTGGTAGCTGACTGCTTCAAGCTTAGAGGATAAGTACCACAGAGAACAGAGCTCCAACATGAATACAGGATGCAATCACTTCTCAGCAGACACTGCTGCAGGGGGAAAAAAAAAAAAAAGGACTATTTTTTAAAGTAACAATGTGACGTCTTCCTTCCCTTTTTCCCCAAGAGCAAAACTCTCCACTATTTTAGGGCAAGGGGGCATCATCAAGCCCCAGGGTTGATGCCGGCTACCTACAAGGCAACTACTCTCTTATGATTCTGGACCACCCTGGCATCAGCTGCAAGTCAGTCAGGGGACAGATGGCCAAGGGCCTCTGCAGCTTCCGTGAAGGCAGACCCCCAGGGTGCACTTCTTGTTTTGTATGGAGACAAATATCCTAGGACTGGCCTGCTCGGGTCCAAGGGTGCCACACTTAGGACATTTCCAACAAGGTACATTTCTGCGGCAAGACTCCACCAATCCGGGAGCCCCCAGCGAGGCCAGGAACGAAACTCTAGAACGGGAAACTGAACGGGTCTGTTCTGAGTCAGAACAGACCTGCCAAGGCAGCTACCAGCTTCGGTGAGGCTTGCCCCACTTTTGACCCATGTCAGAGCAGCTGGGACCCAGAATTTGTGTGTTGAACTCAAGATTCCTAGCGAGCTGGCATCACTAAGCAGCGAAAATGCCAAATGTCACTTCAAAAAGAAGGCAGGATGGAGGTGAAGGGCCCGCCTGTGCACTCCACGCACAGCCCTTCAGACAAATCATTAACATTTCTGAACACGCCATTCCAACCATACCTTCTGCTCAATACGACCTTGTTGCTCACAAGCGTTTTGCAAGAGGAAAAATCAACTGTGCCAATTTAGCACTTTTTCTCTGAAGCTTTAAGATGCTTACACAGACATTTAAAAATGCTATAAACACAGTCATAGATTTTATCAAAGACTTTCCTGCACTGAGATATTTTTGAAAGGTTTGCTAAACGTGCCCATTGGTTTTTCTTCAAGAAGGAGCCAAGATTTCTAAGCCACTCTGGCTGTAAGTTGCACTTTCCAGCAAGAAAAAGAAATGAACATGTGGAAATTATATGAATGTTTTTAGGACACTGGGGTCCATTTAATATATTGAAGCAATAATTTATCAAATAGGACCCAAGAGTCCAGAAAGCCTTGTGAGCCTGTTCACATCATGCTAAATTACTCCCCGGAGACTGGTCCATGAACTAAGACTCTGCGTCATTAATTAAAGAAATGGATTGGGCTGTCCTAACACGAAAGAACACCCTGCAGTGAGAGAGACTCGTATACACACTTTAATTGCAAAATGAACATTGGGATGAATAGCTTTCAGAATTAAGCACAATGCGTGCGATTCAGTATCGTTGCAAAACTAGGGTTCAACAGGTGTGGGACCCTTCCCTCCTTTCGATTTGTCCAAACACTTCACATTAAATTATTCTGAGAATTCGAGGTGATTGAAGAAAAACACTGCATAGAAGGATGTCTTGCTAAACATTAAGATTGCCAGGTTTGCAAGGAAAGCACAGATCTATCCATGGAATATTTCATCTCCAGGAAACTAGTCTAAGAGCTAAGATTTTAATGCTGCCAAGCTAGCCAAGAACTGCCAAGTGTTACACGAAATTCGTATGCACATTGAAAGAAAATACTCCTTGTTTATAAACAATCGTTCATATGTGTTGGATAGAAAAGCACTCAGTGACAATTAATTGGCTGACTTCTACAATCTGTCATTAATTGCTGTTTTCAAGTTAGAATCATCCCATTAAATTTTATTCTCAGCGCTACATATCAAAAGCCATTTACAAGTTTCTATTTCTCAATGAGATGTCAAATAGTTTACCTAATGGTCCCACTGACATAGGATTTAATTCTTTCATGTAAACATTTTAGATAAACNAAACTCTCCACTATTTTAGGGCAAGGGGGCATCATCAAGCCCCAGGGTTGATGCCGGCTACCTACAAGGCAACTACTCTCTTATGATTCTGGACCACCCTGGCATCAGCTGCAAGTCAGTCAGGGGACAGATGGCCAAGGGCCTCTGCAGCTTCCGTGAAGGCAGACCCCCAGGGTGCACTTCTTGTTTTGTATGGAGACAAATATCCTAGGACTGGCCTGCTCGGGTCCAAGGGTGCCACACTTAGGACATTTCCAACAAGGTACATTTCTGCGGCAAGACTCCACCAATCCGGGAGCCCCCAGCGAGGCCAGGAACGAAACTCTAGAACGGGAAACTGAACGGGTCTGTTCTGAGTCAGAACAGACCTGCCAAGGCAGCTACCAGCTTCGGTGAGGCTTGCCCCACTTTTGACCCATGTCAGAGCAGCTGGGACCCAGAATTTGTGTGTTGAACTCAAGATTCCTAGCGAGCTGGCATCACTAAGCAGCGAAAATGCCAAATGTCACTTCAAAAAGAAGGCAGGATGGAGGTGAAGGGCCCGCCTGTGCACTCCACGCACAGCCCTTCAGACAAATCATTAACATTTCTGAACACGCCATTCCAACCATACCTTCTGCTCAATACGACCTTGTTGCTCACAAGCGTTTTGCAAGAGGAAAAATCAACTGTGCCAATTTAGCACTTTTTCTCTGAAGCTTTAAGATGCTTACACAGACATTTAAAAATGCTATAAACACAGTCATAGATTTTATCAAAGACTTTCCTGCACTGAGATATTTTTGAAAGGTTTGCTAAACGTGCCCATTGGTTTTTCTTCAAGAAGGAGCCAAGATTTCTAAGCCACTCTGGCTGTAAGTTGCACTTTCCAGCAAGAAAAAGAAATGAACATGTGGAAATTATATGAATGTTTTTAGGACACTGGGGTCCATTTAATATATTGAAGCAATAATTTATCAAATAGGACCCAAGAGTCCAGAAAGCCTTGTGAGCCTGTTCACATCATGCTAAATTACTCCCCGGAGACTGGTCCATGAACTAAGACTCTGCGTCATTAATTAAAGAAATGGATTGGGCTGTCCTAACACGAAAGAACACCCTGCAGTGAGAGAGACTCGTATACACACTTTAATTGCAAAATGAACATTGGGATGAATAGCTTTCAGAATTAAGCACAATGCGTGCGATTCAGTATCGTTGCAAAACTAGGGTTCAACAGGTGTGGGACCCTTCCCTCCTTTCGATTTGTCCAAACACTTCACATTAAATTATTCTGAGAATTCGAGGTGATTGAAGAAAAACACTGCATAGAAGGATGTCTTGCTAAACATTAAGATTGCCAGGTTTGCAAGGAAAGCACAGATCTATCCATGGAATATTTCATCTCCAGGAAACTAGTCTAAGAGCTAAGATTTTAATGCTGCCAAGCTAGCCAAGAACTGCCAAGTGTTACACGAAATTCGTATGCACATTGAAAGAAAATACTCCTTGTTTATAAACAATCGTTCATATGTGTTGGATAGAAAAGCACTCAGTGACAATTAATTGGCTGACTTCTACAATCTGTCATTAATTGCTGTTTTCAAGTTAGAATCATCCCATTAAATTTTATTCTCAGCGCTACATATCAAAAGCCATTTACAAGTTTCTATTTCTCAATGAGATGTCAAATAGTTTACCTAATGGTCCCACTGACATAGGATTTAATTCTTTCATGTAAACATTTTAGATAAACAGGCCTCTCTTATTCACTAGTTGTTATTTTAAAACAGACATTCTCCTTTTATAAAAAGGAATAACCCGTCTCCCCTCTTGCCACTCCCATCCCCAACCCCACTCAGTGAACCTCGCTTTTCAAGGGCTAGACTTTACAAGTTGAGGTCTCAGATCTCTGAACAAACATCAACCCTGATTAAAGCACACACAGTCTGAAACTTTTTGTGTTTTATGTTTAGTCTCTATATAGGTTTCAACTGTAGAGAATGCAGCTGTTGGCTCAAATTATAATGTCAGTCAATGTGAGGGAAATTAATCCAAAAATATTGTAAAGACTGGCTCAGCTGAAAGTACCTTCTTCTAGATAATAAACAGAAAAATATGAGCTAACTGATAGGTGACAGTGATGAGCCGATCAATTCATGACCCAAACATGTGCTTCACCATGATCTTTCCACAACTTTCAGGAAAGAACACAAAAACACGATGTATAAGATCAATCTGAAATAGAAGAGCAACTTACAAACAACGATACGTTTACAGGGAAACCGTGAAAGTATGATGGCCTGGTACAACAAAGGTTTATAACAATGGTAGCTCCCACGTGAAACACACAGGTTTTCAACAGATAAACTATTAGGACATGGTCACCGGGAAAAAAAAAAAAAAATCGTCAGGTTTTATGAAGCATTGTGTTCAAACATTGAGACCAATCTCTAACTTTCTTCCGTCTAAAAACATACACCAGAGTTCAATATACTTACTCTCCGGCTGGGTCCTGGCTTTCTGGTTTTGCACAGGGTCTGGAAAACGTACAGATGGTAATAATCTGTGGCTTTCCTTCAAATCCTGACGACTGCTGTTTTTATTCTCCTGATTTCCTTTGGTGCCAAAGATGTCGTTCTGGTCCAGGGTTCCCGCATGTTAAGTGAAACTGCTGTCAACATTTTATTACATTCAGCATTTCAGGTTTCCTGAGAGCTAACTCCAGCAGTAAAGATAGCCATGCTCTGTCTATTTTTCAATCCTCTTGCTCTTTTTTTTCTCCCTCCGTGGAAGGGTGCTGGGCTCGCCTTAAGCGGCACAGAGATCTCAAGCTGTACGTTTCCAGACCGCATTAAAATAAATAGGAGTGCAATTCATTTCTAGCTTCAGACATTTCTCTCCTTGCCGGGTCGCTCAGCAGTGTTAATTTTCCCACACTCTCCTAGAATGGTGAAGGCTTGTCTGGACAAGTAAGATAACACTTGGGCAGGAGATTAAAAGCCCACACTGAAGTCATTAAGTACCTACAGGGCTGGGCCCTGAATCCACTCAACTCGGTCTCCAAACACCGTCACCTTGACTTGAAAAGCAACAGGATAAGACTAAGACTGTCTCATTTCAGCATTTCCAGGCCCTTGAACCACCTGTATTTTATATAACAAAGTGGCGGCTTCAATATAGAGGCCAGGACAAGGAGGAAATGCCTGACTTTCATTTTGTTTCACCTTAATTATGTGACCCGTGAACCACCACTGAAATCCAGAACTCCCATGACCTAGGTCTTACATTGCTTTACCCAAACAATCCTAGTGTGTAACTCCTCCTAACATTGACTTCTGCTCTCAATAGCGTCCTGCTCTCATCAATATTGCTTACCTTACCTGTAGCTAGGACTTCCCTGGTGGCTCAGACGGTAAAGCGTCTGTCTACAATGTGGGAGACATGGGTTCGATCCCTGGGTTGGGAAGATCCCCTGGAAAAGGAAATGGCAATCCACTCCAGTACTGTTGCCTGGAAAATCCCATGGACAGAGGAGACTGGTAGGCCACAGTCCATGGGGTTGCAAAGAGTCGGACACGACTGAGAGATTTCACTTTACCTACAGCTTTGACTGCAGTTCTGGAAAGTTCTTTACATTTAGTAGGCGTGTTTGAAAAACTTGTGGACACCTCTCCCCCAAAAATCACAAATGATTTTTCAAATAATTCATTCAAATAATGATTTCACTGTCCTGACTCTTGAGAATGTATACCTTTCTCCTAAGTACACTTAGGCACTCTTACACCANCTGGAAAAGGAAATGGCAATCCACTCCAGTACTGTTGCCTGGAAAATCCCATGGACAGAGGAGACTGGTAGGCCACAGTCCATGGGGTTGCAAAGAGTCGGACACGACTGAGAGATTTCACTTTACCTACAGCTTTGACTGCAGTTCTGGAAAGTTCTTTACATTTAGTAGGCGTGTTTGAAAAACTTGTGGACACCTCTCCCCCAAAAATCACAAATGATTTTTCAAATAATTCATTCAAATAATGATTTCACTGTCCTGACTCTTGAGAATGTATACCTTTCTCCTAAGTACACTTAGGCACTCTTACACCAACTTATGGAACCAACAATTTGATGATATTGCTTTTTTTTTTTCTTTTTCCTTGTTAATATAAATCTTGGAAAACCCTCTCCAGCTTAATACGGAAGAAAAGAATCCTTTGTGGCTTTAAAGGAACCCTCTTCAGAAGTTCAGGGTGTGGTCAGGATGTTGAGGCTGTAATAATTTTGATGTGGTTGTGATAAGACAGCATTTCCCATCCTCCCATTTGCTACATGATTAAAAAATGAAGGAGAAAAGTCACAACACATTCTTCTTTGGCCATTAAAAAAAAAAACTATCACTAAAGAATCTTGGGAGTTATCCATAAATAACAATTGCTATGAAGGGAAATCATAAAGAATAAACACAAATCCTTGTCTGGGGGATGGGGAGATGGTATCCTCGAATTTTTTTTTTAATCCTTTAAGAATTTAAATAAGCCTTTCAGACATGTGTGCTTAGTCACTCAGTCGTGTCCGACTCTTTGCAACCCCATGGACTGTAGCCCACCAGGCTCCTCTGTCCATGGAGTTCTCCAGGCAAGAATTCTGGAGTGGGTTGCCATGCCCTTCCCAACCCAGGGATAGAACCCAGGTCTCTCACACTNGACTCTTTGCAACCCCATGGACTGTAGCCCACCAGGCTCCTCTGTCCATGGAGTTCTCCAGGCAAGAATTCTGGAGTGGGTTGCCATGCCCTTCCCAACCCAGGGATAGAACCCAGGTCTCTCACACTGCAGGCAGATTCTTTACCGTCTGAGCCACCAGACATAAGAAGATGCAGATATTTGGGAAAACTGGGTATAACTGAAACATGAAGAAAGAAGAATCAACCGGAAATATGAAGGATCTGAGAAAAGAATTCATGGAGAAATCAAATAAATAGGAAACAAACAACAACCATTGGAAGAAGTAACTTCTTCTTGTGGCACATAAGCTGAACTCTTTCTCCCTCTCTCTATCTAGTCTCATTCCATCATTATCTTGATGTGAATGACTCCAGCCTTCATTTCCAGCTGTAGTTGCCCTCCCAAGCCTCACGTATCAATTACTAACATTCCTACCTCAAGGGGTTTTAGCATCGAAAATGACTGCTGCTTGGACATTTCAAATTTTTTTATAAAGCGTCACCGAGGCTCAAATGCCAAGATGCCTTTCCTCTTGCCAAGTCCCATAAATGCTACCTCCAAAATATTTCTTAACCCATGTACACCTGTGGCTGATTCATGTCAATGTATGGCAAAACCAATACAGTATTGTAAACCAAAATAAAGTAAAAATTAAAATTAAAAAAAAAAAAACAACCAAAATATTTCTTGTAGCTCTCCTCTACAGAGCTACCTCTTTCTTTCTCCCTCCCCAACGGGNGTCAATGTATGGCAAAACCAATACAGTATTGTAAACCAAAATAAAGTAAAAATTAAAATTAAAAAAAAAAAAACAACCAAAATATTTCTTGTAGCTCTCCTCTACAGAGCTACCTCTTTCTTTCTCCCTCCCCAACGGGGACGACTTGATCCCTGTCTGTAGTAGGCTCGGTCAGAGCGTCAGTTCCCATCACCAATCCCACCATGGGATGCAAGACCCTTCACTTAACACAAGCCAGCTCCGCCCTGGGGTCTTCCATCAGGTACCCTGGCTGCCAGTCCCTCCCTAAAGCTTTAATCAAAAGGCTCCTGGTTCCCTGATCCCAGCCTGCCTCCAGCCCTCAAATAACAGGGCTTCACCCTTAAGCTTTGTTCCCAAGCTCTTGTCTTGCTAACTGCTGGGTAAATCTGGCTCCTCCTGGAGTTTGGGACTCTTGCCAGTTTCCCAAGTTGGCTCTGCAAAACCCTTTCCCAATCTTCAGTTCAGTGTTTGGAATCTGACTTGAGATCCAGAGTGAGCTGGTTGTCTAAGAGCTTGCAGATTGCCACATCTGCCAGAAGCTGCTTGCCAGCTCTAAGTGGAACGTAAACTCCTACCAGGCAAACACCAGAGCCAGGAGCCAGGCACTCTGAAGGAGCCCATCTGTTCCACCTGGGCCGTGACGTGGGCGCTTTGGCTCACTTTGGCCAAAGTAACCAGTGGGCATCTCTAGTTTTACCCCCATTATATGACGTTTGGATACTTTGTGTTTCTGATCCTCATTTCTAACCCCTGTAATTCGCCAATAACAATGACACCTTGTTTCAACTTGGATCTTCCATGCATCCACCGCCCACCTTTACCTGCCACCCCTCCATTCTCTGTCCATGGCCACCATCCGTTGCCTACCCAACAGCTGCTGCTGCTGCTAAGTTGCTTCAGTCATGTCCAACTCTGTGCGACCCCAGAGACAGCAGCCCACCAGNCCCTGATCCCAGCCTGCCTCCAGCCCTCAAATAACAGGGCTTCACCCTTAAGCTTTGTTCCCAAGCTCTTGTCTTGCTAACTGCTGGGTAAATCTGGCTCCTCCTGGAGTTTGGGACTCTTGCCAGTTTCCCAAGTTGGCTCTGCAAAACCCTTTCCCAATCTTCAGTTCAGTGTTTGGAATCTGACTTGAGATCCAGAGTGAGCTGGTTGTCTAAGAGCTTGCAGATTGCCACATCTGCTAGAAGCTGCTTGCCAGCTCTAAGTGGAACGTAAACTCCTACCAGGCAAACACCAGAGCCAGGAGCCAGGCACTCTGAAGGAGCCCATCTGTTCCACCTGGGCCGTGACGTGGGCGCTTTGGCTCACTTTGGCCAAAGTAACCAGTGGGCATCTCTAGTTTTACCCCCATTATATGACGTTTGGATACTTTGTGTTTCTGATCCTCATTTCTAACCCCTGTAATTCGCCAATAACAATGACACCTTGTTTCAACTTGGATCTTCCATGCATCCACCGCCCACCTTTACCTGCCACCCCTCCATTCTCTGTCCATGGCCACCATCCGTTGCCTACCCAACAGCTGCTGCTGCTGCTAAGTTGCTTCAGTCATGTCCAACTCTGTGCGACCCCAGAGACAGCAGCCCACCAGGCTCCCCTGTCCCTGGGATTCTCCAGGCAAGAACACTGAAGTGGGTTGCCATTTCCTTCTCCAGTGCATGAAAGTGAAAGTGAAGCCGCTCAGTCGTGTCCAACCCTCAGTGACCCCATGGACTGCAGCCTTACCTTCCCTCTTTCTTCCTGGCTTATAGAATCTCGATCCTTTGATCTCTCTGACTTCCCGGGTGGCACTAATGGTAAAATAACCCGCCTGCCAACTCAGGAGACATAAGAGATGTGGGTTTGATCCCTGGGTTGGGAAAATCCCCTAGAGACGGAAATAGCAACTCACTCCAGTATTCTTGCCTGGAGAATCCCCATGGACAGAGGAGCCTGGCGGGCTACAGTCTATGGGGTTGCAAAGAGTCAGACACAATTGAAGCAACTTAGCGCTTCAACAGTATATTCACCTGGCCGTGTCGGCTCTCAGTTGCAGCTCGCATCTTCTTTGTGCCACGTGGGATCTTTTGCTGCAGTACACAGACTCTAGTTGTGGCATGCAGGCTTAGTTGCTCCACAGCATGTGGGGTCTTAGTTCCCAGACCAGGGTTCGAACCCAGGTCCCCTTCATTGCAAGGCAGATTCTTAACCACTGGACCACCAGGGAGGTCCCGGATCCTTTGATCTCTTGAGGGACAGGCCCTTCCTCAGCCCTAAGGAAAGGATCATAACTTGTTATGGAAATTTGGCCACTGACTGAAATGAAACGGCATGGGACCTACTCGTGGCTAATGAAACAGAAGTCTTCTGAGGAGAACTTTCAGCCCCGACATAAAAACAAGAAAACAAACAGGAGAAGACCTGGTGCATCAATTCCTGATGCACACACAGGAAGATACCCGAGGCTGCAGCAGCCACACTGAGATCAAAAGGTAACAACAGAGGCTATAGGAGCCAATATTCCAATGACAGTGAAGAGAAAGACCAACAGGGCCTGTCTCCTTGACAGCATCATTGGGCTGCTTCTCTAGCCTTTGCCTGTCCAGCCTAGGTTTCTCATTATCTGACACAAAGAAAATCCTATCTGTTTGAGCTAGTATTACTCAAGTTTCTGTTTCAGCAACCAAACACTGTTCCCCTAAAAGAACAGACATGTGAACTGCATAACTTTCTAGGAAGACTGTGTTGTGTTTGGTGCCTGAGGTTGGGTCGATTAATATCCCCCTCATTTCCTTTTCCCTTCTTCTCATTCAATCTCTCTCCTCTCCAATTTGCTCTGTACCAAAGGTATTGGCACTCCGCTCACACAGATGTTTTCTTTTATATATACAAGCACATGAGTGACATTTGTGAAAACAGTGGAGGAGGGAATTCCACGGGCCAGTCCCTCTACAAAACAGCTAATAAAAACTGTCAGAATCAACTATCTGAAATCTGAAAGTTGGTTAAAGGTTTACAGCAACCAGGTGAGCTAAGTATCAGTATAAGAGGTTTGTGGCATTTTTAACTTCTCTGGTCCCATGATCCCCTACCCAACTCAATGGTGGTTTTGAAGACACAACCCACTTTCCTGGTGTGGGTTACGGGTGCTGGAAGAATCGGAGCAGACCTTGTCTTCAAATAATGATAGTTAGGCTTGACCTGTCTCTCTCTCTCTCTCTCTTTTTTTTGGTTTGAGATGTTTAAGGAAATCTCTGTCAAAATTGCTAGCTGATTACTACACTAACCAAAGACATCAAGCGCATTATATGACAAAGAATAAAGGCTTCACACAATCGGTTCATAAAAAGCACTAAACAAAGATCGCAAACATAAAAATCAAGAATAACAAGGCCTAAAAAAAAATTTTTTTTTAATAATAACAAGGCCCAAGGAGAGGGAAACCTGATTTCCAACGTAGCCACAATACAGTATTCAAAACATTCAGTTTTCAACCAAAAAAAAAAAAAAAATTATAAGGCATGTAAAGACACCAGAAAGTATGGCCATATACAGGGGAAAGAGAGAAAATAATAGAAATGGTTTCTGAAGAAGTTCAAATACCAAGCTTTAAATCAATCATTTTAAATATGCCCAAAAAGCTAAAGGAAAGCATATACACAGAACTTAAGGAAACCATGAAAATAACATCTCACTAAATAGAGACTATCAAAAAACAGTGCAAAATGAAACCAAAAAAAGTTCTGGAGTTGAGAAGTACAGGGATTGAAGTGAGGAACTCAACATCAGATTTGAGCAGGGAGAAGAATCAGTGAACTTGAAGATGAATTAATTGAGAGTATCCGGTCTTTGTAGAGTAAAAATAAGAATACAGAAAAAAATTCCACATAACTTAAGGAGACCTATGGGATCCCAGCAGGCATGCCAACACAAGTATAATGGATGTTCCAGAAAGAGCAAAGAGAAAAAAGCAGAAAGAACATATGAAGAAATAATGGCCAAAAACACTTAATCTGCATATCTAACAACTTCAACAAACTCCAAATATGATAAATTCAAAGAGGCCCACACTGAGACACACTGTAATCAAGGCATTAAAAAAGAGAGAGAGAGAGAATCTCAAAAGTAGCAAGAGGTGAGAGACATGTCACACACAAGGAAGCCACCATAAGTTTAGCAGGTGATTTCTTGTTAGAAACCATGGAGGCCGAAGGCAATGTAATGACATTCTAAGTGCTTAAAAAAAAAAAAAACTAGTGGCACTAGTGGTAATGAATCTGCCTGTGAATGCAGGAGATGTAAGAGATAAGAAGATGGTTTCCAAGAGTAAAACTGCTGATTTTACAGGGAGATAAAGCAACTGTTTACCTTGAATTCACTGACCTACTAATGCCAGGCAAGCTGAAGAGGATAATGAGTTCACAGGTGCGATTTCCTAAGAAATCAACTAACTCTTACCTTCCTGAAGACATTTTTCATCTCCGAAATTTTCAACTGGCCCATCAGAACTCTCTAAGGCAGTGAAAAAATATTCACCAAATGATGATTTTTGTTACGATAAAAAATCTGTTAAGACTATTCAAAATTGGAACTGGATATAGACGCTATTGGGTTTCCCTGGTGCCCCAGTGGTAAGAATCTGCCTGTAACGCAGGAGGTGCAGGTTAGATCCCTGGGTTGGGAAGATCCCCTAGAGAAGGGAATGGCAACCCACTCCAGTATTCTTGCCTGGGAAACCCCATGGACAGAGGAGCCTGGTGGGCTACAGCCCATGGAGTCCCAAGAGTTGGACACGACTTAGCAACTAAACCACCAGTATATACATGAGGTTATACTATGTAAAACTGATTACATATAAAGATGTTAACTGAGTAAAAATAAAAGTACAGAACTCTGGGTCAACTATAAAGAAAATAATGTAAAATAGATGGACTACTTTATATAATATATATTGCATAATATAGTTATAAATATGTTTCTAATTAATGGCTTCCCCAGTGGCTCAGTGGTAAAGAATCTGCCCGCAATACAGGAGCCATAGGAGACGCTGGTTTGATCCCTGGGTGGGGAAGATTCCCCTGGAGAAGAGTATGCAACCTACTCCAGTATTCCTGCCTGGAGAATCCCATGGACAGAGGAGCCTGGTGGGCTACAATCCATAGGGTCTGCTTTTAATTAACACTACAATTAATGTTTTATATAATTAATAAAGTTATAGTTATATTTTATATAATTAATATATTTTATAATTACACATTAATTATAAAATAATATAGAATATTTTTTGAAAATGTCTCTCATGTTGTTACCTTTATAAGTGACCAAATCACAAAGGAAACGAAAACATCTAGGGGTTTTTGGTTTTCAGGGCTTTGGCGCTTTTTTTTTTTTTTTGCTAAGCCCAGAAAAAAATCAACCAAAAAAACTTTTTGTTGCCCTCAAGGTAGTGCATTGTCTCTCAACTTTTGATACAAATGAATATATTTGTACAAAGCCCTTAGGAAAATTACTATTCTTCTGCTAAGTTTATAAACAGCTCTTACAGTTAACTGCACTGTTATTCTCTAAATTGTCTCTAAGAGTTAAATCCAAGAAGTGTGAAAGTAACTGACAAACCATGTTCTCTATTTTTTAACTTGGAACAGAAGATTTCCTTAGCACCAAGTTTGGAAACAAAGAATTCTTGGGTTTGAAAGTAAAACTCCAAATAAAATGTTGGATAATTAATCTTTTCTTTTTTTTAATATTGGTGCTTTTCTATTTAGGGAAAAGATCATAAGTAAAAACAAAACAAAACAAAAAAAAACCCTCTCCAACCAGCATTTACTTCTTATAAATAAGAGAGGAACACATGTGCTGGCTATTTTAACATGTTTACTTTGTTTGATTTTCAGGTAGGCAATCCTGATAAAACACCCCCTAAACGCTCATTGGAAGGACTAATGCTGAAGCTGAAACTCCAATATTTTGGCCACCTGATGCGAAGAACTGACTCATTGGAAAAGACCCTGATTCTGGGAAAGATTGAAGGCGGGAGAAGGGGACGACAGAGGATGCGATGGTTGGTTGGCATCACCAACTCGATGGACATGGGTTTGAGTAAACTCCGAGAGTTGGTGATGGACAGGGAAGCCTGGCGTGCTCCAGTCCACGGGGTCGCAAAGAGTCAGACATGACTGAGCGACTGAACTGACTCTGTCCTCTTATTTGCCTGTCAGCTTCTGTTCCCTCACAATCCTCAAGAAATCAGAAAAAATAAGAAATTTTAGCCACTGGACCACAGCGTTATTGCCCTGCGATATCTCTCAGTGTCACTTAATGTTTAGTAGTTTCAAATCCATCTTTATTTGTGACAAACAAAAGAAATGGCTAAAGTGCTTACAGATACTTTTTTTTTCAAAGTCTGAAAACCACCCAAGACCTTCTTGGTTTATAGAGTGCATATTTTTACATCATTGATATTAATATGCTTTGTGTATTTAACCTGGCTCTGGCTATTGGCTGTCGGCTGTCAAATTGTTTAGTTTCCAGGTGGAATGAGATATTTAAAACTGTTCATAATTCGGAAAAGTTTCTGAAATAATACAACAGAAAGTTCTATAATGTTATTAAGTGGGGGGAATATACCAAGCTAGAATTTACTTTTATATATACTTCTTTCTTAAAATCTTTACCTTCCCCCAATTTTGCTGCTGCTGCTGCTGCTAAATCGCTTCAGTCATGTCCGACTCTGTGCGATCCCATAGACGGCAGCCCACCAGGCTCCCCCGTCCCTGGGATTCTCCAGGCAAGAACACTGGAGTGGGTTGCCATTTCCTTCTCCAATGCATGAAAGTGAAAAGTGAAAGTTTCCGACTCTTAGCGACCCCATAGACAGCAGCCTACCAGGCTCCTCTGCCTGTGGGATTTTCCAGGCAAGAGTACTAGAGTGGGTTGCCATTGCCTTCTCTGTCCCCCAATTTTACGTACTTGAAAATCTACTAAGACTTCAGCCAAAGAAACTGCTTATGCTTTCTTTAGTGGTTATCTCATCTTGTCAATGAGAACGTGGAAAAACACTGAAATTATTGTGTATCAATAGATGCTCCGTGAGGGTAAGGACTTCCGCAATTCCGTCCACTGTTTCTCTTCGTGACTGTATAGTGCCTAATACAGCTGACACTCAAGGAACGTTTGTCCCACATCCGTTGAATTTGTAAAACTAAGTCATAAAAAGATTGAATTTAGTAGTCCAAGAAATGCAAAAAGAAATATTAACAAGTTTGCTGTCAGTGACAACAAAGTTATTTTTCATGATTACTTTCTAAAGTTCAACAAATTCTGAGACTCTTTGATACAACCAATAATGTAACGTAACGTGCGCCTGCTCAGTCACATCCAACTCCTCGCGGCCCCATGGACTGTAGCCCAGCAGGCTCCTCTGTCTATGGGATTTCCCAGGCAAGAATACCGGAGTGGGTTGCCATGTCCTTCTCCAGCGGATCTTCCCAACCCAGGGATCGAACACACGTTTCCTGTCTCTTCTGCACTGCGCACCTGGGAAGCCGTAGAACCAGCCAGAGCACCATTTGATCAGTGTGGGACAGCTCACCCTGCTGACACAGAGGGTCACTGCAAAGCAGGACTGCTTTACGTAGCAGAATGCATTTAGTAAACTGTCATTTAACTACACTTAATGACAACCTACTCACCTATGGGAGCGGCTAACTCTCGGAGAGGTGAACAATAGCTTTCTTTACCTCAGAAGAAACAGACTCAGAACATTCGAGCCTTTTAACAGCCTCCCTAGTTATAATTAGGAGTTTTCAGTTCTCACACCATCGCTGGTGTCATTAGATTCTATAAATATAAGTGCATCTCTTGTGCGTCTTTCTTTCTGGTCTCCTCAGTCCTTCTTTGCAACTTCCAGACATTCAGGGTTCTGAAGTCTTCAAGCAGCTCAAGGAAATGGTACCACGTAGCAATACAGATTCTCTGCCCGTGACCCCAATGGGTCACAGTTATAACTCCCCTTCCTTAGTTGGGGTGGTGGGAGGGGGCTGGGCAGAAGGCAGGAACCCAAATATCTAAAGAAAAATATGTGATGCCTCTTTGTTTGGAGTAAAATTTAAACAAAAGGGCATGAGGAAATCTAACGTAATGTTAGGAGACGAACAGCTCTCTTTCCAAAACCCTTTAACCTCTTGCACTGGCCTTTCTGGGCTTCTCAGGTGGCACAACGGTAAAGAATCCGCCTTCCAAGGCAGGAGATGCAAGAGAGGCCAGTTCAATCCCTGGGTCAAGAAGGTCCCCTGGAGGAAGAAATGGCAACCCCCTGCAGTATTCTTGCCTGGTGCCTGGCGGGCTACCATCCAGAGGGGTTGCAAAAAGTCTGACACAACTGAGCATACGTTCATACACCCATGGATATTTAAATGCCAGTTTTCAGACTGCAAATGGAGAAACCCAGATGCAGATAACAGCAGGCACTCAGTGCCCTGGCAGGTTTCTGGCCCCTGTGTCTGGGGCCAGCACAGACTCAGCCCCTCCTTGGAAGGACAAGTATGGGCTCAGCTGCCCAGGGTCCTCCAAGAAAGGGAAGACGCCCAGCAGGTGGACAGCGAATGACCTTTTACTGAGCAGCGACTCCAGGCCAGTTACCACGCTGAGCAATGTGCCAGTTCCTCTCATGGATCCTCAGACTTTTGTCCAATGTTCAACTCTGTCATCTTCATTCCACGCATAAGGAAAGAGAAGATGGCAGAGGACAAGCAGCAGCAAGGGACGGGACTGAGCCTGAAATCCAGGTTTGGGGACCAGGACTGCCCCAAGAGTTGCTCCTTAAAGAACTTGAAGCAATTCTTGGGGACCCACGTCAACTGCTTTCAGGGACCCAGAACGTCTAGGAGAATGAAAGCATGCATACAGCCCCACTGCCCAGCTCATGGGAGTCAAGGAGGCCAGCATGTCCCTCTGTCTTTTCCCATAATGACACGAGCTGCAGGAGTCATCGGGAAGTCCCGAGGTTCAGCCGGCCTCTCTTCCAAGCCTTGGTGAGATAAACATGCTCAACCTGAAGGAAGCAGCTCTACAAATGCGATTCCCCAGCACTGTAAGAAGTTCCAGCCTAGTAAAATCATTTTATCACCTAAACAGAAAGATTTCCTTCAGAGTCCTGAGAGAGCTAGATACTTATCCTGAATACTTGCTACCGTTAGAAAATGACTTGTTCATGTCTTGCTTCTTTAAAAATTGTTTTTCTATCAGCAATGATTTTTGTGTTTTTTTTTTTCCTCTCCCACACAAGTTTCTGCTTCAACCAACATTTCAACAGAAAAATTTAAATTTTAAAATGCTTTATTCTGGACAAATCTGGCCAGTGCAATCAAGAATCACTGTTAATTTCCTAAGCAATATATGCTTATCCCTAATGTCCTAGGGAATTTAGCCTTAAATGACTACAACAGAATGATGACTTTATCCTAGCGGGAAAAAAGCTTTACCACCACCCACAGCCCCCACAAAATTTCTCCAACACTTAATTTGAGACATGAAATAGCAAGACGCTCAGAGATGACAGAGCTGGCGGGACACGCGAAGCTGAAACAGGAAACCCTGTTATCCAGCTTCCAAGATAAAGTTAAGACAAATGCTTTCCAACCACCCAGGAGGCTGTAGGAAGTAGCGAGATGTGACAATTACACAGGACATGAGTTTCCATCTCAGCTCTGTCACTAACTTGTGATGTGATCTTGGGCAAGTCTGTCCAACTCCCCACACTTCTGCGCTTGATCTTGACAGCCAGCGGGGTCAGAGCTTAAAGACACTGGCCAATCAACTTGACAGGACTACTGTGGATAGCAAATAACAGGGCAATTATAACACACACACACACACACGTGCCCTACACCACCGCACCATTTATCTAGCACCGTGCCTAGGACGGCTGGGTACGAGGAATATGTGACAAGCCACAAGACGCAAACTCTGCATGGGCATTTACCGGAAGAAGATGTAAATTTCAGCCTGCGTGTCAGCCAGTTAAGCTCTTCTGGCTCTGGGGCTTCTTTTTTTTAAGATTTTTTTTTTTTTGAAGTGGAACATTTTTAAAGTCTTTATTGAATTTGTTACAATATTCCTCCTGTTTTATGTTTTGTTTTTTTAGCCACGGAGTAGGTGGGGGTCTCAGCTCCCCGACCAGGGATCACACTTGCACCTCCTGCATTTAGAAGGCAAAGTCTTAACCACTGGACTGACAAGAAGTCCCTGCATCTTCTTCTTTTCAACCCCTTCCTCCTTCCAGTCTTTAAAACCTGTTGCTCAGCTCAGACAGACAAACTGGGAGGTGACTTTTTTGGTGACAAGGACGTGGGATCTCGGCAACAGCAAATACTGGAACTCGCTAGCCCTCTGAGAGGATTCATTTCAATTTTGCTCTTCTTATGAAAATGGAAATAAGGAAGCTGAAGAGTGTCATGGACTGAATGTTCGTGTCCCCACCCCAAAATGCACACACTGATGCCCTAACCCCCAGTGTGAAGGTATTTCACTGCATCTGAGCACGGCGTACTAGAGAAAACTTTTGGACTAGGAATTAGCAGCTTGTGAGACACACGATGGCAGCCTCAGAAAGAGAAAAGAGATCATCAGAGAAGCAGAAACAAACTACAGACGCCTCAATCTGAACTTCAGCTAAACACATACAATATTTTTTCAATCACCTTTATTTCCTTTTTGTCTTTTTTTATACTTCTTATTTTGTATTAGCATATAGCCGATTAACAATGCTGTGACAGTTTCAGATGCAAAGCAAAGTGATCCAGCCATACATATACATGTATCCATTCTCCCCCAAACTCCCCTCCCACCCAGGCGCCACATAACACTGAGCAGAATTCCCTTTGCTCCACAGTAGGTCCTTGCTGGTTATCTGTTTTGAATATCACAGTGTTTACATGTCCATCCCAAGCTCCCTAACTAACCCTTCCCCTTGCAATCATAAGTTTGTTGTCTAAGTCTGTGAGTCTCTTTCTGCTTTGTAAGTTCATTTGTATCATTTATTTTTAGATTCCACCGATAAGGAATGGCAAATGCTATTTCTCCTATGTCTGACGTACTTCACTCAGTATGACACTTCCAAGCTCCATCCACATTGCTGCAAATGGCATTATTACATTCCTGTTAATGGCTGAGTACTATTCCCTTGTATAAATGTACTGCGACTTCTTTATCCATTCCTCTGCCGATGGACATTCAGGTTGCTTCCACGTCTTGGCTACTGTAAACAGTGCTGCCGTGAATATTGGGGTGCGAGTATCCTTTAGGGCCATGTTTTTCTCTGGATATATGGCCAGGAACAGGTTCGCAGGGTCATATTTAAGGAACCTCTGTACCATTCTCCGTAGTGGCTGTACCAATTTATAGTCCCACCAACAGTGTGGGAGGGTTCCCTTCGCTTCACACCCTCTCCAGCATTTATCGTTTTACACCTATGCAATTTTTTAAAAAGCAATCCCTATAGAATGGCCAAAGTAGGAATCAGCACACTAGGAATTTGACCCACACACCAAATCCAGCTTGCGGTTCCCTGGCCCGTGAGAGAATTGCTTGTCCATTTTCAAATGGTTGGAAAAAAGACAGTACTTGTGAAAATTATGCAAAATTCAAAGTTGAGAGCCTGTATAGAGAGTTTTAATGAGACCCAGCCATGCTCACCCATATACATATGTCTAGGCTGCTTTTGTGTGACAAACACAGAGCTGGATCACTGTGACAGGGGCCACGCGGCCCCTAAAGCTGAAAATATTTACTATCTTGCCCTTTATAGAAAAAGTCTGCCAATCCCTGATCTAAAGTTCAGTTCCCATGCAGGTAGACCAAAGCATCTGTACACAGACATGGCTGAGCAAGTATCAAAAATGAGTGGAAAACGCACTCACTTTTGTGCCTCGATACAAAAGCAATTTCATCCTCGTCAGCCTTCTCCACACCGAGTTCTGAGGGTTCCAGGCGTTGGGGCGAGGCCCCTCTTGGGAGACCTGGGCAAGGCTCTGAGCGGCTAGTCCCTCTACTTTAAAAAAGTCATTCAGCCCTCATCCTTATATATTGGGATGCCATGTGCGATTTTATTTGAAAAAAAGGGTTTCCTTTTCAAAAGCAATAAAGAAGTTTGAAATGCACCGTGACTTATTTTATCGTGGAGAGATGATTGCAAACTCGAGCACGTTTCAAAGGCAGTGGATGAAATGGGACCATTATGCATGGAAAAACCACACAAACCAGAGCTAAAATCCAATCGGCTTGATTTGCTAAGAACAGAACGCAGGCAGCCAACATGGTATGCTCTGAAAAGACCGAATCTTTGTCATAAGCCACTTTCCTCCACTCCAGCTTAACCCCTTCTGCACATAGCCCTGGAGCATCCTTCATTAAATATTCAATATATAAAATCGAAAAGCAATTTGGTTCACAGGCCTGTACAAGGCCCACACACTCATTTACCCGGTGGCAACCCAATCAGAAACTTTAAAGAAACTACAAACAAGGTTTTAGAGTACCTATAATTTATTTGTACAAGTAATCAGTCATTAGCAGCTACTTCAGTAGGTATTAATAATTAAAGGAAAACTGATAGAAACAGACCGTAAGGATCTAAGTCTTCCCTTTTGCTTGGTTAGTAAAGCCATAGTCTTCTATATGTCATTCAAAGCACCCGAAAAGTTAGTTTAGTCATGTAGTATGGAACCAGTAAACTGCTACATGCTAGATTACAACTAAAAAAGCAGCTTTGGTTTATATTTACTAAGACTGAGCCTTGCAGAATGCATGGGATAGTCAATACTTCTTAAAGTCTCAAATCAAGAAAGACAATAAGAACAACTAGACGAATGAGGAATCACCTGTGTGTTACATTTTTAATAAATGTGAGTTGTAATGAACATAAAGATATCAAATGACTTCATCATCCACCAAATTTTCTTATAAGGACTAAATAAGGAAATTAATTACATAAGCCACACACCAGCCAGAATAGAGCACTTGCTGAAAGCCAGGCCAGGACTCATCATCCCAAAGTCAAGGCTTTTTCCATATAAATGACTCTCTGGAATTGCATGCGTCCATGACAAAATAAAACTCCCAAGATAAGTATTTCTCTTCCCCACTATTTTTCAATATCTTGATTCAGGCAAGGTCAATTCTGTGTTTGGTTTTCACAGTTCATCCAATAACAAATCCTTAATGAGTTGCTTATTTTTCCTGCCCCTGTTTTCTAAACTTCTCACCTATTCTAAAAAGCCGTCCTGTATTTCGAACTGCATGGATGTCTGCCCATTAGGCTGTATACCTCAAATTTATGTTGTATGTCAATTATATCTCAATTAACTGGAAAAAAAAAGCATATTTTAAATTGTTCTAAGTATTCTAAAATAGTGAGTGAGGTGACTTCCAAATGAACCTCACTTTAAGAAGCAGTGTGGGTAGCAAGAGGCGGGATAGGACCCACCCGCAATGGAGGATTCTGATTATATAACAGTACGATGAAAATGCTTTCCCTCAGACCTACAGTCTGCAGTGTCTGAGAACATACTGTAACCACAAGCCTGAGCACTTCTGTAGCCAGATAAATGGATTAAGACCAAACCACAGGCATGGAAGAGGGATGCTGGCAAGCCTGAAATTATGCATTCGGGACAAGCACCACGGTATCGGAATTCCCACTGAAACTGTTACCTGTGTCATAATCATTTTCAAAGGATTCCCAAGAGCGTGTGTGTGTGCGTGTACATTCAGCTGTGTCTGACTCTTTGCGACCCCATGGACTGCAGCTCACCAGGCTCCTCTGTCCATGAGATTCTCCGGGCAAGAATTCTGGAGTGAGTTGCCATTCCCTTCTCTCAGGGATCTTCCCAACCCAGGGATTGAACCTGCATCTCTGGTGCTTTCTGCGTTGGCGGGCAGGTTCTTTTACCAGCTGAGCCACCAGGGAAACAACTGTGGCAATGTGCAATGCTATGCAGTCAATCACAGAAAATACACACACACACACACATAAAATCCCTCCTAGCTATGAACAGACCACAAGAAAACGTCACCTCTGTGCGTCTGCAGTGATAAAGCTGCTATGAGACTGACTTTGCTTTTCTTCGCTTGCCCCCTGGTGGGCAGACTAAACATAATCTACCAGATGAAAAGGAGACACCTCAAAAGCCAAAAGATTTCATCCTTCAGACAACAAGTAAGGTTGTACCAGTACAAGGACAAAGAACAGACACCAGAAACAAACACAGAACTTCCCAAACAGGCAAGGAATCATTCTCAATCACCCATCCATCCTCCACAAAATCAGCCTTTTATGCCCACTGCCTACCTCTAATAAGGTATTCGAACAGTCAAGGTGGAAAAGACGCCATCAGTCAATGCAGTCGCTCAGTCATGTCCGACTCTTTGTGACCCCATGAATTGCAGCACACCAGGCCTCCCTGTCCATCACCAACTCCCGGAATTCATTCAGATTCACGTCCATCGAGTCAGTGGTGCCATCCAGCCATCTCATCCTCTGTCATCCCCTTCTCCTCCTTCCCCCAGTCCCTCCCAGCATCAGAGTCTTTTCCAATGAGTCAACTCTTCGCATGAGGTGACCAAAGTACTGGAGTTTCAGCTTTAGCATCATTCCTTCCAAAGAAATCCCAGGGCTGATCTCCTTCAGAATGGATTGGTTGGATCTCCTTGCAGTCCAAGGGACAAGTCATGACCTGCATCCCCTTTTCCCGATTCAACCCCCAACAGACACATACACCCACCCCACACACACACCCCACACACATACACACATACCCACCCCGCTACCCACACGTACACTCACCCACACACACCCCACATACACACAAAGGAAAAAGAAAAAAGTTTTGCAGGCTGAGCCTTCATGTGTCACCAGCCTTCTGCATCCATTAAAGGGAATGTTTTACAAAAAATAAAAAATAAAACAAAACCCTTAGAGTATTCACCAAAGCTAACTACACACTCAGTACCAACTAATGCAGGTGTTTGGAAAGTGCATTACTTTGTAATGTGTGTGTGCTTAGTAACTCAGTTGTGTCCAACTCTCTGGGACCCCATGGACTGTAGCCCGCCAGGCTCCTCTGTCCAAGGGGATTCTCTTGGCAAGAATACTGGAGTGGGTTGCCACGCTCTCCTCCAGGACATCTTCCCAACCCAGGGATCAAACCTGGATCTCTCACACTGCAGGTGGATTCTTTACCATCTGAGCCAACAGGGATGCTGTGTGACATTTCATCACATGCAACTTATAAGAACCAAACAAAATACCTCATAAGTTCAACTTACTTCCATCAAAGTATGGCTGGTCATTAACTATTAACTTATATTAATTGTCAGGCAATTAATACAAATTACTAGAATGCCCTAAAATGGAAAGAATATGAAATGTGCAAAAGACCACAGTTCTAACTATAGTCTCTGTCTTTAATTTACTCTGTCATCTTGCAGCGTAGACTTCCGGGCAGTGGAAGTAACTTTCTCAACTGTAAAACGAGGAACTAGAGCGGAGAAGTCCCCTAGTGTCTCTGAAGTGTTGACGGTGTCTGTTCTAGAAGGAAACAGCAGATGAGACACAAGGGAATCTTCCATTTCCCTTGGTCAGAGTGCCCTCTAGTGGCGAACAGGAAAATTGCATAATTTGTAAACTATTTTTGCATGTATATAAGAGATGGTTGGATGGCATCACAACTCAACCAACATGAGTTTGCCCAAACTCCAGGAGACGGTGAAGGACAGGGAAGCCTGGTGTGCTACAGTCCATGGGCTGCAAGGAGTCAAACACGACTGAGCAACAAGGAGAATGTTAAACTCGGTAGTACCATGCCATCCTGAGTAGACCATGGCACCCAGATACTTGGTCACCAGTCTAGATGCTGTGACAGTATTTTTTAGATGTGATTAACATTTTGCCCATAGACTCTAAGTAAAGCAGATGAATCTCCATAATGTAGATGGGCCCCATCCAGATACTAGAAGCCTCAAGAGAAAAAGACTGAGGTTCCCCGAAAGAGAAGGAACTCTTGCTTCCAGACTGGCTTTGGAGTCAAGACGGCAACACCTGCTCTCTAGCTCTCCAGCCTGTCAGCCCACTCTGCAAAATCCCAAAGAAGTGGTTCCTCTCCTGTAAAGCAAAGAACACTATCACAGCCATTCTACAGATGTGAACACTGAGACACGAGGTCACACGTGGCTTGTCCCAGGACGCCCAGCTGGCTGTAACTGAAGGAAGGACATTCATGGCTGGATCTTGTGACAACATACTCTCACATCACTCCTTCTAAAGAGTGCTTTAGCTAAACTGCTGTCAGCCTGGGATGAAAAAATTAAAAAACTCAAGGTTATCTCATGCTTATAATATTTTCATCAGGGAGGACTGGGGCAGAGTAGTAAAAACCAGACAAACAAGCAAAACATCAGGCAAAGCAAAGACTCAGAAGTGGGCACAGGGCACTTGGGGCAAAAGAGGCAGAAAGTGACAAAGAACAGGATATAAAAAATTGGTCAAAAGTTTTGTTTCTTTAAGGGGCTTCCCTGGTGGTCTGCTGGTTAAGACTCAGCGCGTTTCCAGTGCAGAGGGAGCAGGTTTGATTCGCCCGTCGGGGAACTAAGATCCCACGTGCCAAGCAACAGGCCAAAAATAAATAAATAAATAAAACCTATCATATAGATGGCTTTGAATAGTATGGTCATTAAAAAAAAAAAGTTTTGGTTCTTATACAACACAGTCGAGTTTTTATGTGATGGGTCACTTAACTCTTCACAAAATTCCAACATTGAACAAATTATCTCCAGCCCATTCTTTTCCCCATAATTGAAGTCTGAGAATCACCAAATATTTACAGCTTTCCCAGTTTTCCATCAGGGTCATCAAAAAGTAATTTTCATGATGACACAATTATTGGCGCTTTCAGGGACGGTCTAACCCCCTGTTTCCTGACAGGAGCTACAATCTGGCAGTACCAGGAGGAAGAGCATCCAAGTTCAAGGCAGAACCAGGGGCAGAGATGAGGACAAAGAGCCAAGCTCCTTTCCTGTCCAAACTTTCCTCGTGCGCGTGGTTTTCTGTGCATACGTTTTCAAAAGCCAACCTGTTCACCATCTGTATCCTGCCTCTCGTGGCCTCTTCTCTCCTCTGCCTGCAAGCAGCAAATAACTTCCACGGAAACTCGCCAGCAGACAGCATCCCACAGCCTCCAGCAACTGCAGGCTGCTCCAGCCTGAAGTTCAGCCTAGTTCTGGGGCATCTCCACCGAGAGGCTGACCCAGAATCCCACAGCCCTCCTACGGCCTATCTGCCGCTGCTTAGTCCAACTCTGTGCAACCCCATGGACTGTAGGCCGCCAAGCTCCTCTGTCCAAGGGGATTCTCTGGGCAAGAATGCTGGAATGGGTTGCCATGCCCTCCTTCAGGGGAGCTTCCCAACCCGGGGATCAAACCCAAGTCTCCTGCATTGCAGGCAGCTTCTTTACCACTGAGCCACCAGGGAAGGCCTGTGCAGGACTGATCTAAACCTGAAAAGGTACTTCTGAACTGAGAACAACTTTACTGCACTAACTATGTAATTACAGGCAGCTCACCACAAGATTTTATTTTCAAAAATGCAGCCCTACCTGTTAGAACCACCTTGTGAACGTTTTATGAACATGTAGCACTCTCATTCAATAGTTCTCTATCAGCGTGACTCTCCCAGATGTGTTGATGGTGGATCCGGTGGCAAGCAAACCGTAACAAACTTCCTATTCTTGGAAGAGGATCCTTAATTGCTGCCCTTCAGGTGTGAGCAAAGCACACGATTCATATCTTGTCCATGAGCTGCTGGCCTAGGATGAAAAGATACGTTTTTCCACCCCAGCTAATTTCAGCCACCGCAGAGGCCCTGTGCTCCCTTACATGCTAAGTCACTTCAGTTGTGTCTGACTCTTTGTGACCCCATGGACCATGGCCTGCCAGGCTCCTCTCTCTGCCATTTCCTCCTCCAAGGGATCTTCCCGACCCAGGGATCGAACCTGAGTCTCCTGCGCGTCCTGCATTGCAGGCAGATTCTTTACCATCTGAGCCACCAGGGAAAGCCAGAGGGCCCTAAATCACCCTCAAATACTTCATCAAACCTCCACATGAGGAATGGCAAACCACCAGGCCAGGCCAGCCCAGCTCTCACTGAGATAGGAAGGTCAAAGGTGAAGTCAGTCCCAAGGTCAGGGTTCAGAGACAGACTTGACCGCCCCTCCCAATCCCAACACTTAGACCTTCACTCAACATGTTTTGTTCTGATTTTTCCCCCCCCTCCAAAGGAAGAAGTATTCAATCACAGCTTCATTTCACCGCTCTGTGGAATACAGAAAGCCATGCCATGACCTATAACAGAATCTCTCAGTGCATCTGGAAAGCACTCCAGCTAGTTCAGAATTTAGTAAGTCACTTCTGCTTGCATTTGGCCAGTGGCCGGGAAATTTTTTAATTATAGTCAGAAATCAAGTTACATCTGGCCCAATTTTCTACTACTCGGTGCAAAGAAAACAAGTTGGCAGAAAAACAAGTAAGAAGGCACCAGGTGATCCCGACACACCTTTTATCAGGGGCAGAAGTGAGATTAGTTCTTGTCACACAGACACCAAAAACAGTACACCTCCAAGAGGCCACGTGCCCAGAGCCGGGTAAAGATCCATGGACAGCCCAGAGACAGCCACAACCAGCATCGCTCCAGCAACCATGGGAAATGTGGTCCCCAGGACCAGCAGCTCCCACGTCACTCACTCCGGCAGCAAGAGGTGAAGAGGTATGATGATGCCCACCTTCAGGATTAACGAAGAAAACGTCTGTAAAAACACCTTGCATCTGTGCCTGACACATAGCAGGTGTTCAATAATTGTTCCCTTTTCTTCATGTCTCTTTGGGAGTATAAATTCCTTGACCCAGAAAAGAGAATTACTCATTTTCATTTCCAACAGGAAATAGATCTATTTATAAAGTGCAGTAAGTGTTTTTGGCTGCAAGTAACAGAAACCCCCAAGTCGAACTGGCTTAAAACTGCAGAGGGGATCGTGGCTCCTGTGACTGCAAGCCCAGAGAAAAGGCTAGACTCAGGAGGGGTGGGGGCTCAGATAAGGTGACCAGGGACCGATTTCCATATGAAATTTAGAAGGTGTTGTGTTCCTGATCACAGGGACCTACAGTTTTAAAAAGACACATGTAAGAAAATGAGGAACAATTAATAATCTCCTGCTTACAGAAATTTTCAAGTTATTTGTAATTTTCTAGATCTATAAATACTGATGAGTTCTTAAGGTTGGAAATCAATAATCTCAGATATGCAGATGACACCACCCTTATGGCAGAAAGTGAAAAGGAACTAAAAAGCCTCTTGATGAAAGTGAAAGTGGAGAGTGAAAAAGTTGGCTTAAAGCTCAACATTCAGAAAACGAAGATCATGGCACCCAGTCCCATCACTTCATGGGAAATAGATGGGGAAACAGTGCAAGCAGTGTCAGACTTTATTTTGGGGGGGGTTCCAAAGTCATTGCAGATTGTGATTGCAGCCATGAAATTAAAAGACGCTTACTCCTTGGAAGAAAAGTTATGACCAACCTAGATAGCATATTCAAAAGCACAGACATTACTTTGTCAACAAAGGTCCGTCTAGTCAAGGCTATGGTTCTTCCTGTGGTCATGTATGGATATGAGAGTTGGACTGTGAAGAAGGCTGAGGGCCAAAGAATTGATGCTTTTGAACTGTGGTGTTGGAGAAGACTCTTGAGAGTCCCTTGGACTGCAAGGAGATCCAACCAGTCCATTCTGAAGGAGATCAACCCTGGGATTTCTTTGGAAGGAATGATGCTAAAGCTGAAACTCCAGTACTTTGGCCACCTCATGCAAAGAGCTGACTCATTGGAAAAGACTCTGATGCTGGGAGGGATTGGGGGCAGGAGGAGAAGGGGACAACAGAGGATGAGATGGCTGGATGGCCTCACTGACTCAATGGATGTGAGTCTGAGTGAACTCCAGGAGTTGGTGATGGACAGGGAGGCCTGGCGTGCTGCGATTCATGTAGTCACAAAGAGTCGGACACGACTGAGCAACTGAACTGAACTGAAAGAGAAAGATAAGCAATAAAATGACAATGGACTGAGAGTTTTAATAGAAAAAAGAAACAGGCTTTTTCTATGCTTTCTCTTTTTTTCTCTCTGCCACTTCCACAGCTCAATCCCAAAGCAGTCAGAGAATATGGAATATAGATATTTTTAATATTTGAAAAATAACTTACAGATCTGAAGTTAAATTCAATTCACAGCAGATTACGAGAAGGTGTGGAGACAAGGGAACCCTCCCACACTGTTGGTGGAAATGTAAATCGGTGCAGCCACTATGAAATACAGACAGTATGGAGGGTCCTTCAAAGGCAAAACATAGAACTACCATATGACCCAGCAACCCCACTCCTGGGCATATATCCAGAAAGACAAGATTTTTTAATTTAAAAAGACACAGGCACCCAAATGTTCAGGCAAAAACTATTTACAATAACCAAGCCATGAAAACAACCCAAGCACCCATCAATAGACAACTGGTTTAAGAAGATGTAGTTGGGGGTGTGCAATGTTATTCAGCCATATAAACAAATGAGACATTGACATTTGTGCAACATGGAGGGACCTAGAGATGATCACACTAAGTAAGTCACGTAAAGAAAGGCAAATATTACATGGTATCACTCATATATGGACTCTAAAATATAATACACGTGAATCTATATACAAAACTGAAACAGATACAGGAAAGAAACATGGTTTCCAAAAGGAGAAGGGGGGGATAAGTGGGAGTATCAGACTAACATGTACAAACTACCATACATAAAATAGATAAGCAACAATGATTTACTGGATAACACAGGGCTATTCAATCTCTTATAATAACCTATAATGGAAAATAATCTGAAAAAAAATGTATATATAACTGAATCGAGCTAACACAAATTATTGATGCTTTTGAACTGTGGTGTTGGAGAAGACTCTTGAGAGTCCCTTGGACTGCAAGGAGATCCAACCAGTCCATTCTGAAGGAGATCAACCCTGGGATTTCTTTGGAAGGAATGATGCTAAAGCTGAAACTCCAGTACTTTGGCCACCTCATGCGAAGAGTTGACTCATTGGAAAAGATTCTGGTGCTGGGAGGGATTGGGGGCAGGAGGAGAAGGGGATGACAGAGGATGAAATGGCTGGATGGCATCACTGACTCGATGGACTTGAGTCTGCGTGAACTCCGGGAGTTGGTGATGGATAGGGAGGCCTGGCGTGCTGCGGTTCATGGGGTCGCAAAGAGTTGGACACAACTGAGCGACTGAACTGAACACAAATTATAAATCAACTATACTTAAATTTTTTAAAAGCACATTGGATTAACTGTCTCACCAAAAATCCCGTAGTTTTATGATTCGGATTTATAAATAACTTTTAATGAGTATGAAAAATGATTCAGACATGAATTCAAATAGAATTTCTCTACCCAAAGAAAAATGTGATAGTTTTGATATTTTTTTTTTAACTGAAAACCACCTCTTTGGATAGGAAAAGAGTAAAAATTTATTCCTAAAACCTCTTGTTTCTTAATGGAAGTTGGCAAACTATTTGTGGAGGAAATTAGTCAACTTTATAAGTGCTACTGAATAAAACAGCTGAAATAAGCAAATTGCTATTCTAACCTCCCAGTTGGCACCCAAATCAAACTGTTTTCTTTCTTATGCCTGTTCCAACTTAAATCTACTTGATGAAACTCACATGTTTCCAGCAGCAAGTTTCAGCGATAGATTTTTACAGCATACACGATTCTCAGCCTAGTTTTAAAGTCCGATTCCATCAAACTCAAGGTAAATCACTTTGAAGTTAGAAAGGCCCTCAAAACAAAGGGACAAATAATCTCAAAGCAAACAGAAATATTTCACAGAATTTAACTTTTCCCATTCTCTGAAAACTTTTCTCATTTGACAAGACATTTTCCCCTCCATTAGAGTCAGATGGAACAATAAAAGCAGGTACCTAAAAACTTGAATCTGTCACCACTGGGATTATGCCACCGAAATGCGTGGATTTACCCTCCCCCCCAACCACGCACACATTTATTTACTTTTCTCAAAGACACAACCGTCACGAAGCTCACCTCTAAATTTCTATCAAGATTTTTTTTTCAAGGAAAACAAAGCCAGCATCATGACTTCCAAGTTGCCACTGAAAGAAGAATCAAGTGGAAAGTCAGAGAAGAATGGAGTGCAGACAATATACATGCAGGACAGAATATGATTTTAAGCTCTAACTACAAGCTCTACTCTACAAGCCAGAGCCATCTCATTTTTCCTGGGCTTGTTTCATTCTTCCACCTTCCCTTTCTCCATCAAGCCTTCTATACCTGCATCGCTCACTCCAGGCTTGTAACCTTAGAGGCAAAACAAGCCAATGCCCTCTGCCATTTCTGAATCCTATCAGTCACCACGGCCAGTTGACAGCTCCCAGAAAATATCTTTCATCACCCTCACATTGTGCCTTGCAAAACACACAGACAAATGATAAATATCTGCTGAATTAAACTCAGTAAGTAAACATCTTCAGGTATTCTGCTTTTAAAATCATCATGAAAAATGGCCTATTTTTTTGGTTTGGATCTTGATGTGAACCAATGAACTGTAAAAAAAAAATGCTAATTCAATCATCAGAGAAATTTAAACACAAAACTGAAGAGATTAAGGAACAACTGATAACATTTTTAAGTGTGATAAAAGCATTGTGATTATACTAAAAAATCCATCATTTATAGATAAGTACATAAGTATTCGGAGAAAGCAATGGCACCCTACTCCAGTACTCTTGCCTGGAAAATCCATGGACAGAGGAGCCTGGTGGGCTGCAGTCCATGGGGTCACTAAGTCAGACACGACTGAGTAGAGTGACTTCACTTTTACTTTTCACTTTCATGCATTGGGGGGCTTCTCTGGTAGCTCAGAGGTTAAAGCGTCTGCCTGCAATGCGGGAGACCCGGGTTCGATCCCTGGGTTGGGAAGATTTCCCCTGGAGAAGGAAATGGCAACCCACTCCAGTATTCTTTCCTGGAGAATCCCATGGACGGAGGAGGCTGGTGGGCTACAGTCCACGGGGTCGCACAGAGTCGGACACGACTGAAGCGACTTAGCAGCATGTAAGTATTATAAGTACATAAGACTTCCCTTGTAGCTCAGTCAATAAACAATCTGCCTGCAGTACAGGAGACCCCGGTTTGATCCCTGGGTTAGGAAGATTCACCTGGAGAAGAAAATGGCAATCCACTCCAGTACTCTTGCCTGGAAAATCTCATGGACACAGGGGCCTGGTGGGCTGCAGTCCATGGGGTCGCAAAGAGTCAGGCACAACTGAGAGACTAACACTGGAAAATTCCACGGACAGAGGAGCCTCGTAAACTACAGTCCACGGGGTCCCAAAGAGTCGGGCACGACTGAGCGACGTCACTTCACTTCACTTATATGTCGGGGATTTGTCTCAAAATTATACAAAGTGGAGACAAAGGAGGGGGTGGGGCTACAGATAAAGTAAGATAGGACATGATGATGATCACTGAAGCGGCCTAAAGAGGAATTCACTGTATGCGTCCCTCTATTTCTGTATATGGTCAACATATTTTATATAGGTAAAATGGGCTTTTTTCTTACTGTAGTGCTATTAGAGTACAGCGGTGGCAGCCAGGCGTTCTGAGTTCTAATTCAAAGCCTGGGCAGCTGGGCGCCCTTGGGCAGGTCCCGCAGCCTCTCCATGCCCCGCGCATCCTAACAGCACCTACCTCAAAGCTTTGCTGAGAAGATGCAATGAGTAACGCTCTATGCAGCGTCTGGCACGTCACAAATACTTTATACGTTTGCTATTACCGTTACCCCCGCTGTCACTACTGTGACTGCTTTCTGTGTTATTATTATCTATCGAGTCAACTAAGCTCAACGCTGAGAACAGAGGGGCATGGAAAGCCCGTTTTTTGTCTGTTGAGGGTGTTTTGGTCCAGCATAAGAAAAAGAGGAAGAAACAACATTGGAATAAACACATCCTATGTACTAAGCACTAAACTTAAGTCTCTTTCCGGGAATTATCTCAGGAAACGCCGCAGGACCGGTTGTTGGAGATGAGAGTCGCCGCCAGATTCAAAGCCTGGGCTCCTCTGACACGCTGGCGTCTGACACATCCCCATGACTGAGCAGTGTGGGGAACAGAAGCTGCAGGAGCGCAAAGAAACGGGGGGGGGGCATGAGGGGCCACAACTTACTTAGCAGGGAGGTCAGGGCAGGCTTCTCAACAAGAGGAAGAGAGCTGTGCCTGCGAGGCCAGTGCGGACAGAGACAGGAGACCCTGGAACCAGGTGAACGGGATGGACCGCCTGGGGTTGCCCTGAGGTTCCGATGGGAGCGGGCTCTGGAAGAGAACAGTGAGCGGGGAGGAAGGGCAGGAGGCTAGGAGGACAGCGGCAGGGAAAACAGAAAGAAGGGGCTGATCAGAAAGGCAAAAGAGAAGAAGAAAGACGCTCCCAACCTGATAGAACCTGACTACTAACCAGGTCGGCTTTCTCAAAAATGGTCCTCAGTTCCCCCGCACTAGGATAGCCTGGGATGCAAACTGAAAATGCAGATTCCCAGGCTCGCTCCCGGCCCGGGAATGGAGCCCTGGAATCTGTTCTTCACGTGCTTCCTGTGTAGTCGGCTGTGCACAGAACATGAAGAACTTCCGGGGAGACAAACAGGGAATGTCAGAGGAGGAAGTCAAAGATGACCCATAAGCGCCAAGCCTGAAAACGCCATCAGTTTTCAGCTTGCACCCAAATAACCCATCACTTCCCTCGCCCCCTCCTCACTAGGTCGCCCTGTGGCCAGACCACCTTCCCTGAACACTGCTTGTCTCCTACCCACCTCTACCAAGGCGCCCAGAGCAGCTTCCACTGCTGAGCGAGGAGATCTAACTCCCCTAGACGCCTCAGCCCTGCAAAGTCAGGCCCCCAGCAGCTCCCTGTCTCCCCAGGTTGAGGTTTCAAGCTGCCCCAGAGGAGAGCAATGGAAGTAAGTGATCACGGCTTTACATCAAGGCCTGGGGCAAGGGGCATGGGGAGAAGAGGGGGCATCCTCCAAGCCCGGCCCAGGGCAGATCAGTTCTCATACATCTGTTGCTGTCGTTGTTTACTCCCTAAGTCATGTCCGACTCTTTCCAACCCCATGGATTGCAGACCGCCAGGCTCCTCTGTCCATGGGATTCTCCAGGCAGGAATACTGGAGTGGGTTGCCATTTCTTCCTCTTGGGGATCTTCCCAACCCAGGGAATCAAAGCCCCATCTCCTGCATTGGCAAGTGGATTCTTTACCACTAAGCCAGCAGGGAAACCTCTACATACACGTGCAAAACCCCTTCCAGTTCAGACTCCTGCACCAGGGAGCAACTTATCACGGTCCTGGGGCAAAGCCTCCCGCCCTTCTGCTTCAGGCTCCTCAATGTCCAATGCAAGGGTGTTTCACTAGTGCGGCAATGCTAGGGGAGGCTAGGAGTTGACCTCTGCCACCCCAACACACGCTTACCACAAGCCAAAGCATGGGCCAGCTTTTGATGACACCCAGGCTCACCTTGCTCCATACCACTTTGAAGGCCCTATTCAATCTTCTTCTCTCCTCCTTACAATACCCCCTTTCTTCCTCGCCCACCGCCTCTCCATCTCCTCCATGAAAAATCAGCTCAAGATCTTCAAAGCATCATCAGGTGGCAAAGAATGTCACAGCTATGTCGAACAGAATCCCTACCACTGACACCCCAGGACCCTGGAGTGAGCCTGAACTCTCGGTTTCTGCATCGGCCCTTTTTTATCAAGTGCCTCCTGGGTCTCTAAGCGTCAAGGATTATTCACCATGTTTCTCCACAGCCCCCAAGGCTGTGTGAGGAGGGAGAGGGCTCTCTGGACATATAAACCGGGAAGAAAGCCAACTTGGGGCCTCACACTTCGTCAGGGTAGGAATGCAGCCAGGCTAACCTGACCTATCCCCCATCCAGAAACACAGGGAGACTGCCCGAGAGCACAAGAATCAACCCTTCAGCAACCACCAGTCTCCCCTTCCGTGTGCTCCTGGTGAGGTCATGAGCCCCAGGGGCGCTGGGGCCAAATGCATGCAGTCTTTGGGTCTCCTACGGCACCCGGTATCCACGCATCCCCTAATATACACAAAATGCTCCATTGGTTGACATACCATTGTTTTCATAAAATGTACATTTTTCTGTCTGCTTCCCTCTGAAGTTTATCCCACAAGTCAAATAAGAGTTTCTGTTAACTAACTCGTCAAGAAATAAGTTTTCTGTTTTGAGTGTTGTTTTGCTGTTGTTTTGTTTTTACAATCACACAATAATATTTTCGTCATTGTTTATCTGTCATTGCTAGTTCACTGAGATGGCTAGCTGCTCCATTTAACTCTCTCTAGTGTGCCTTTTCTTATCAGAAGTAACCGATATTTATCTAAGGAAATTAACCAAGGCTCTTGGCCTCGGAAAATAGGCTTAAAGGAAAGTAGAACATAGGTGAGAAATAATTTATATGAAAACTTGGGGAACGTCAGGAGGTGGAAAGTATATTTTATTAGCTTTATGACCCAGAAAAAGAAAAAAGTAAAGTTTCATAGGAGCGTGTCCGCGCTGAAATTCTTCCACTCTGGCCAGTTTGGTTTTATTATTGGATTATTTTAATCCCAAACAATTTTCAAGTAGGTGACAGTTTAGGGGATGAAGCTCAATGAAACTGTTACACAAAACTGTCAAATTAACTTGAACACTTGATGCCTCCTCGCAGCTAAAAACCACTTCTCCTGGAAAGCATGGCAGCCTGTTTTACAAAATACACAGCTGTACACGGCTGTGCACGTCTGCGTATCTGGGGAAATGATCAAGGCCCAAGGCTGCGTTTGATGGACAAAGTGGTATTGCATTGTTGTTACACCTTTTTTAATGTACAGTGTACACCGCCTTTTACAATATTTAACATGTGCCAAAGAACAAAAGCTTCCCCCAGCGGGCATTCACAAGCTAGGGATGCAGATGGAAAGAGCCAAGGAAAACTGAGGAGGCCCTAGAAAACAGAAAGGCCGGCTCATCAGGCGAGTCTTCAGACGTGCTGGAACCGTCTCCAGCAGACGGACTCGGGAGCATCAGATAGCTGTCGGCATCGCTCTCACTTAGGGCTGAGAACTGTGACCACTTGCTTTGCTGTAATTTCTTGTGGGCCAAACATGTGACGACGTGACTGGGCAGGAAAAAGGAATAGCAGAAGTGGGTGGGAAGGAAAGCCTTTCATTGTACAGTTTGCCTGGGACAGTCTCCTTCTGGACAGCCATGGCCTCTTGACGCTCGTTTAATCATGAAAAGGAATCCCTATTAGATGACTGTAGTTAAATTTATATTGGGTGTTTTGGGTTTTGTTTTGTTTTTTGCCTCTCCGGGCAGCATGCAATATCCCAACCAGGGATCAAACCTGTGCTTCCTGCACTGAGAGCAAGGACACCAGAGAAGTCCTAAACTTATACTGGAAGAAAAAAATTGATTTCAAAAGCTTAGGTGAGCTCCTGAAGGTTACAGGGGAACCACAGTGGGCCAAGCAGAAGTGGGTGAGTATTTAGGAAGAAGGGTGCCCAGGCGTGGGTGGGGGGAGGCACCCAGGCTGGAGGATCTGGGGTGAAGCTCAGCAGCGCCCCCTCACCTGTCCGATATCAGGTAAGACACGTACTCTCTCTGAATTTTAGCCGCTTATAAAATGGAGATAAGAAGAAACTCACTGAGTTTCTGTGAAGACTGGATTGCTGTTGCTGTTTAGGTGCGCAGTTGTGTCCGACTCTTTGCGACCCCATGGACTGCAGCACGCCAAGTTCCCTGTCCTTCACCATCTCCAGGAGCTTGCTCAAACTCATGTCCATTGAGTCAGTGATGCCATCCAGCCATCTCATCCTCTGCCACTCCCTTCTCCTCCTGCCTTCAATCTTTCCCAGCATCAAGGTCTTTTCCAGTGAGTTGGCTCTTCACATGTGATGGCCAGAGTACTGAAGATTAAATATGTTAGTGTATATACATGGGCTACTTCAGAATCTACCATAGACTGGAGGGACAGAGCTGCTGCTGCTGCTGCTAAGCCGCTTCAGACGTGTCTGACTGTGTGACCCCATGGACTATAGCCCACCAGGCTCCTCCGTCCCTGGGATTCTCCAGGCAAGAACACTGGAGTAAGCTGCCATGTCCTTCTCCAGAAGGGACAGTAAGTAAGGTCATTTTTAAACAGCAAAAGGGCCTGCCGGGTCTGGGAGGGCACAAGAATTGCAACCAGGCTCGCAGTGCATAGGGTTGACCCTGCCGGGCCATTTCACTCCAGCCCTCGGGTGTGCTGGCTGTGGGGGGCAGACACCCCAGGCCGCAGCCCGAAAGGTCGAGGGGACCGGGAGGGAAGGGGGCGTGAGGAGGGCTGGGCACAGGCCGGGCTGCCCCTGGACACTGGCCCGGCTCCCAGGACTGTGAGACGACACAAACCCATCAGCTCCCCTCACTTCCACTCCCACTGCGTGAAGGGCCACCTCGGAGAGGACACGCCAGGTCCAAGGGGCCAGTCTGGATCCAATCTCTTAACCTCCAGGTCTGAGCCCCAGGTTCCCCCTGCTACTTGCCTACTCACTCACAGACCCCTTGAGGCGAGAGCTGGGGGCCCAGGCCGACCGGGACAAGGATGGGGATGCTGCCTGAGAGAACAAGGCCACCTTCCCGCTGAACCCCGCAGCCTCGACTGGGGGCACTGCAGTCCCGCCCAGGAGACCCAGCCGCCTGCCAGGTCCCCCTGCAAGCCCTCCCCCCACGCCGGGCCCAGCACCTGCGATATCAGAGCCAAGAACACAGAAAAGCATGAAGCTGCGCGCCCTGACCTTTAAACCCAGGGTCTAGAACAGCCTCCGTTCTCTTCAGAATCGCGGATGAAAATATCCCAGGCAGTAGCGGCAAGAGAGGAAGGCGGCAATGGCACTCCACGCCAGAACTCTTGCCTGGAAAATCCCATGCGCGGAGGAGCCTGGTAGGCTGCAGTCCATGGGGTCGCTAAGAGTCGGATACGACTGAGTGACTTCACTTTCACTTTTCACTTTCATGCATTGGAGAAGGCAACGGCACCCCACTCCAGTACTCTTGCCTGGAGAATCCCAGGGACGGGGGAGCCTGGTGGGCTGCCGTCTATGGGGTCGCACAGAGTCGGACACGACTGAAGTGACTTAGCAGCAGCAGCAGCAGCCAGCGGCAAGAGAACTGCCGTCTTCGGAACGGGCGAGCCGTCCGCGGGGCCCTCGCTGGCGTCTTGCTTTCACTGCGCTTCCTAGAAAAGCACCCCTACCTGCTAGCACAGGCTCCCGCCTCTTCAGATGGACAGGAAAACGAAGCCGTGACCCGCATTCTGTGAAGTTCCGTACGCTTACACGAGGGCACGCAGCCAAGGGAGGTCCTAACCCAGCCTCTGTGTACAATTCAAAAGCGAAATAAACGTTACACTCTATTGGATTAGCATCACGGGAGCAGGGCCCCGCCGCCAACAGAATCATGAGCGGAAAACAGGCTTCAGCTCAACTGTCTGCACGTCCAGTTTCAAGGTGACTTCGAACATCTCAAAAACCATGACTGTAATCAGCCAAATTCCACTCATCCAACAGCTTGGTATTCAATCAGTCTCCTTGGAAACCAAGCACAAAAAATTCAGTCCTTTGCAAGATAGAAGATATGTATATACTAATAATAGATCGTTAGGTAAAAATAAGGAGATCGACCAAAAAAATAAAGAAGGTTCAGTTCAGTTCATTTCAGTTCAGCTCAGTCGTGTCTGACTCTTTGCAATCCCATGAACTGCAGCATGCCAGGCCTCCTGTTCTGTAGGTTAAGTGACTATATTTGTTTTTGTTTTTTTTAATTTCATGAGTTTTATTTTCTTACTCCAACAGAATAGGGTCTGGTCTGGTCTGAGCCCCACAGCTGCTAAATTCAGAGCAAAAATGAGAACCCTAACCCAACCAGCGCTCTGACACCACACCCAGACTTATCACCTGGCAAAGGCTTACACACACCAGTCCAGCAAGCTACAGGGACTGCTCAGGCATTCCAAAGCCTTCCATGGAGGGCAGAAAGGTATATGTATATGTAATGAACCTCCTCATGGGTAAGACTCTAATGATAGGGACAAGCAGTAAAAACATAAACAGAAAGTGAGAGGCATATAAGCCCAAGCAGTTTATCACGGACACAGAATATCATTTTATTACCGAAATAAAATTAATCTGGACTTCTCAGATTTTCTTCAATGTGCAAAGAGAACACACCTCCGAAACAGAAAAATGAGGGAAAATGCAAAATCAATTTTCTCCTACCAAATATGCATTGCTCCAAATGAAAACTGTTCACACATGCAGAGAAGGTGGCCTTTTCCCTGGAGTTCCCCAAATTGGGGTATTATGTGTTTTTACTCACAAACCTGGAGAGTATATTTCCCTGTGAGAACCCATCAAAAGATGAACCCTGTGATCAGCATCCAAAGGTTCACCAAGCATGGTATTTCACTGGTGTTTCACATACTCTCCTGGACACAAGTAAAGCACTGAGTTAGTAAGGACTGAGGTCTTCTCCTAGATTATTGAGCAGTTTTGGAAGCCAGTGTTTTCTAAGTTGGCCCGAAAATTGTCAGAGGGTTTTCTTTGCTTTGACTCAACTCACAAACTTCCAAGGATGCAGAAACCATTTCAAAGCTGTGGTGGTGAGTGTTCTCCTACCTTAAGACGACAAGACAGTCTTTTTTACTTCCTTCATTATTTCCAGTATATATGGTAACCAGACCAGGAGCAAAATTTCAATGATCATGGCAGACAGCAAAAGTGAGCTAGGACTACAATGAAAATTCAATAGCTTGACCTGAGTTCTCAATCCAGCCAGTTCAGTACTGGCCTTAGAGGTGGACAGACACCCTGTGAAATTCTCTGCTTGCCCTCCAAAAGAATTTTGATGGATGTAAAAACCTAGTTTTCATGAGCATCTCTTTCATGAAAATTTATTTTTCTTTTCCAGGCAAGAATACTGGAGTCGTTCTTCATGTTCTCCTCCAGGGGATCTTCCCAACCCAGGGATCGAAACCACACCCCTTATGTCTCCCGCATCGGCAGGCAGGTTCTTTACCACTAGTGCTACCTAGAAAGCCCCCAAGAGATTACCCAAATTAAAACTTTCACAGCTTTTCTGAATTTCTGGTAACTTGTTCTGCTTTCATCCAATCTCATGTACTGGAGAAAAGTAAATTTCCCAGAGGGAAAAAAACTTTACCTTTTTCTAAATAAGGTTTTCATGGCTAAGGCTAAATGACATCATGACTCCACTTTAAAAAAAACTATACAATATGCATTTTATTCTTTACAATGTACATTTGTGAATCCGTGTGTGACTAATGCCTCATGAAATTATTTATTATTACCTGAATTCACCCAGGAATTCTGAAGATTGTTTGGACAGGCCTGCAAAGTAAAAAAGACGTTGAAGTTGAACATTGGCGGCCAAGGCTGCTACAGGCATCCAGACGTGGAAGTAAATGTTTTGATCATTTCGTGTATCCTAATATATTGTTTTATTGTTGTTCAGTTGCTAAATCATGTCCGATTCTTTGTGACCCCATCAGGCTCCTCTGTCCATGGGATTCTCTAGGCAAGAATATTGGAGCGGGTTGCCATTCCCTTCTCCAGGGGATCTTCCCAACCCAGGGACCCAACCCGCATCACCCGCATTGTAGGCAGATTCTTTACCACTGAGCCAGGAGGAAAGCCCCATCCTAATGGATACAGAAATACAAACACAACTTTTTCAATGTTTTCTTTTCAGGATATGCACATACAACTTGTCTATTAATAAATGCGATGTCTTCTGTCCTCCTAAAACACAGTAACTTTGCAGCAACACTTTTAATGTATTTCAGGTCCCGAATTGTGGCTGCTGCCTTGGGTGACCCAACATGGCAACCTGCATGCTCGGGTCACATGGCTGCACATTAACAATAAAGTCCATTATTTCCCATTATGATCTCATTTCACACCCTTTCCTCCCAAATTCTTTCCCCTCCCTTGACAACAAAAATATTCAGGGAGAGTAGTTTTCCCTCTTGCTTTTCAAACAGCTGAGGAGGCCAGTTTCTCTGTGGTTTTCCTCAATTATCCAATTTATTTTCTCTTTAATTGAAATATAATTAACATGCCATCTGACTTATTTTTTAAAATCTGTACCCCAAATCTTATTTTCTAAAGCAGAGTTGTAACTCAAACAAATGTAATATAGGCTGTTAACTATAATCATCAATATATTATATGTTTTATAATATTTTTCCAAAATTATGCGTTTTCAGGCATTGCCAAAACCGAAAAGTGGTTAGGGGGCTTCCCAGTGTGGGGGGCTACAGCAGAGGTGTTTATAGAGAAGAGGGGAAGCAAAGCAATTATTTATTTGGCTGTATCTTAAATGTTTGGGTTACGTAAGAAACTTTACTTAGCTGTTAGTAGTTGTTCTTAAGTTTCGTTTTCTCAGATTCAAGAAATAGCTAGTCAACTCTGGATTCAATTTGCTTTCATAAGCTACCAAAGACACTAGGGCTACCCCAATTTAATGATCTTCTTGTCTAATTATTTTCACAAAAGGGAGTTTAGAAATTACCACCAGCAGCCAGTTAGCATTAACTTACTTCTAAGTACACTCACACTACGCTTATAAATCCACATCACACGGAGAACTGAAGTAGGACACATAACTGAGGTTTATAGTCTTCATCCTCAAAGAAATGACAAACTAATGGGAAAGACACATTCAAAGTGAACTGCTAATACAAGCAAGTAGAACATAAGAGCCAGTTATTTTAAAACAGGTGAGCATATAAATGGTAGTCATTTTCAACTTTTGTGACTTGAGAAAGCAATATCTTAATTGAAAAGCCTGGATAATGGTGCTGGCATGAGGACAAAGTCAACACAATGACCTACCTACTTGGAAAATTAAATATGTTGGCAATATTACAAAGGACTACAATTCACTCATTCAAGTCCGCATGCGTAAGTCCTCAGAACTTTCGCGTACACAGGGTCAGGGCTCAGAGAAAATTACTCACATTCCCTCTCCTTGAACAATTGTGCATACTCTAAATCCCTCCCCTTGAAATTAAAAGCATTTGTTGAATAGATCACACACTTGACCCCTGGATTCAGCCACTCCAGATTTACATTCTTACAGTCTGTCTTACAAACAGTCATTGAAATGATGTGAACTCACCAACTCACATCAAACTGCTCTTCAGAAATAACTTCAACGTATGTTCTGTTAGCATTTAACCAATCCTTCCCTCTTCTGCTAATAAATGTCCAGAATTTTTAATGGGAGAGGAGAGAAAAAAGTCATTTAAAAAAATGTAATACTTATTTCAGCATGGCATTTTAATATTAAATCTAAAGTCATCCAAATATTTAGACTCATTAAAAAGGCATTATACACAATAAAACTTTATCAGCTAATCATCAGTTTGAGTACATAGAAATTTAAAATCCCACTTATTCAAACTGCATGCAAATTTGCTGGTTAAATTTGCTTTTACATTTTCACCACAAATATCGCTAGATAATGCTGGATTTTACGAAATCCAGGCTTTCTTACTATTAGCCACGTTATAACGAGTGGTCACCTACTTGAAAATAAGAGAAACTTATACTATTCTAAGAAAACACATAACACTGTAAATCAACTATACTTAATTTTTTTTTTAAAGGAAAGAAACTTTGGGGCTTTCTGAGCCTTGTTTCTTTCACAGTGTCAAAGAGATATGCAATGTGTTCATTTTTGAAAGAAGAGGGGAAAAATTCATCAAATTAAAACTTTTCCCCACAGTTATCAGTCACATGTCACTACATTATCGCCATCAGCAGTCTCCATCTAATTCTGTCTTCATGGACTTCCACAAACCTGTGCCTCTGTTACAAGAAGCTTCTACTCTTTCTTGTATCACCTCAAAATCTCTCTCTACAATTACCTGAATCTGCTGCTTACCTTGCGAGCCAGTTTAACTCAGTAACATCCAACATCCCTCACCCTTCTGCTTTTGATCCTGTATCTAAGACTCTTTGCACAGTATAAACTGACAAGTTAAAAAAAAAAAGAAGCTAAACAAAAGAAAACAGTCCAGTTTCCAAATGACACTGATGTAGCCTCCTTAGAATAAATGAAGGCCACCCTGGCAGGACATTTGGTCCTGCTCAAAACTTTTGTGAGCATACCTGGTCCATGACAGATGGTTTTGGACAGGACCAAGTATCAAGGACCACTGGGTGAGGACCCAATGTCTCATGGCCAGTTTGGACAGGACCAAATGCTAAGCGGCACACTGCCCAAGTATCCTCCCCATCCTCTGAGCCTTGGTCCTGCAGGGGCTGCCTCCACAGCCGCTGGTCCAAATCAACACTGTCCAAAGAGGGTTTCTAAGTCAGGAAGTGACTATTTTACTAACTCAGGTCTAGACTGGCTCCTTCCCTGAGGAGGGGTTATGGGAGCAGCTATGGTTATCTCCCTCTTGGCTTCACTTCCTTAGGGTCGATGGTAGAGATTTGGGGATTCATCTAAGCTACAGAATAACTAGGCCACTGTTTACAGCTACTGCTTTAGTTACAAGGTTGAGAGTAAAGCACCAAAGAAGGTATTTAATTCATTTGTAAAAAGAGTGCACTACTTCATTTCAACATAAATTATTGGTGTAAAAAAAAACAAACAAAAAACCTGACATTGTAGGGCCTTCCATGTGACATACAAAAGTTTCAAACAAGAGCAAACAAATGTTATTACAATACAGTTAGTGGTTCAATATTTCTAAAAAGACAAATTTCATATTGGGTTTAAAGTCTAACTCAATATCCTGCTTATAAAACACACACTAAAATAAAAGCATACAAAAGATGAAAAAGAAAAAGGTGGCAATCAATATACCAAGCAAAAAGCAGAGATAGTCCAGTGTTAATTTTGGAAAAAAATTTCAGGGTGAAAAGGATGAGAAAGGACTTGTGTTAAACGTGTACCTATAAATATTCTCTGAATATGTTTCCTCTTCTATAGAATGGAAATAACATTAGTAAGGGTTACATGAGACTATATTAAAGTGCTGGGGACAATGCCTGACCCACAGTGAACATTAACAGACTTTTCCTCCTCCCTACTCTACTCACCCCTTCTCCAACTCTGAAGTAGAGTCAGTAAACATTTAATAAAATGAAGGAGCAAAGAGCATAAAGACCGTCCTCTAGAATGGTCCTTCTTTAGTACTGATATAAGAGGAAATGTTCAAGACACAGGAAAGAGTAGAAGGATGCCAGCGTAACCACCATCATCTGGCACGTTCAGAGACAGGGGTTCTAAAGTATCGCTCTCATTTTTCTATATTAGTACTTCAGTCTACTAACCTCAAACCATTTTTTTTTTTTACAAACTAATAACTGGACTCTGATAAAGGGAAAGTGATCAACCTAGACAAGGTATGCTGGTCACAAAGTTGTCCCCCATAATAACAACAACGAAAGGATCATCTATGTATCNCGTAACCACCATCATCTGGCACGTTCAGAGACAGGGGTTCTAAAGTACCGCTCTCATTTTTCTATATTAGTACTTCAGTCTACTAACCTCAAGCCATTTTTTTTTTTTTTTACAAACTAATAACTGGACTCTGATAAAAGGAAAGTGATCGACCTAGACAAGGTATGCTGGTCACAAAGTTGTCCCCCATAATAACAACAACGAAAGGATCATCTATGTATCCTGCGATTGTATATTGACTGTAAAGTCAGCAGGCTTTCCAAATCTCCCCAAACTAATATGAACAAGACCCAAACAGAATGAACCAAGGGCAAAAGGACCAGCCATCAGAATCTAGAGGCCAAGAGAAGATCTTGGAGGAAGACTGAGGATCTGGGTGAACTGTAACAACAGAATGAGATTTTGATTCCTGGGTTGGGAAGATTTCCCTGGAGGAGGAAATGATAACCCATGCCAGTATTCTTGCCTAAAAAAATCCCATGGACAGAGGAGCCTGGTGGGCTACAGCCCATGAAGTTGCAAAGAGTAGGACATGGCTGAGCGTGTGTGTGCACGCACACGCACGTGGCATAAACACGATTATAATCGATGAGATAAAGATTTGGAATTTCTTTCCAGAAGGAAAGCAGTGTTCTTTGGACTGTGTCATCCTTTTGCCTCCTCTGGAGGAGTCCAGAAAGAGTCTGATTTTTTGTCCAGAAGCAGAGAGAAAATAACTGAGGAAAAAAAACAAACAAAGAAGCTACACAAACTAGCCAGACTGGACAGATGTTTCCACATAGCAGAGAAAAAACCCTCTACTTCAGAACACAGATTAGACCCTGTAACGTTTCCCCTAGCCTTGGTGAGATGGGCAAGAAAAAACTGCAGAGAGGACCTGCCCAAGAGCAGAAAACAGCCTCAAGGGGTGAGAGCCGCAGGTTTGGGAACATCTATAAATAAATAAAATTTTGTTTTGAAAATCACATCCGGGATGGTGTCCCCTTGGCGACATTAAATGTATAGTTCTTCCCCTCTTTTTCAGCATAAAAGTGTCAGAAAACTATCTTGACTCATGAAGGTCACTTCCAAGAAAAATGGGGAGCCTGGAATCACCAAAGATAGTGTTCTTTAGAAGAGCAAGTGATGGAGCTCTGGTGTCCTGGAAATGGACACATAAGGAGAACTTCAGGTTCTAAAAAACTCGGGCACGGGGCTGGGGATGGGGAGCAGGCGGGAGCATGTGGCCTTAGAAGTAGAAAGGCAGAGAAGACATCACCTGTTATTGCAAGATTTAAAAAGAAAAGTTGCCCAAACCTGGAGAGAAAGTAGAATGGGGAGGAGGACGTCTGACAGCATCAGGGGAAGGGTGACAGGGATGGAAGGAGATGCTAAGAGGGGGTGCAGTCACAGCATCCCAGCACATCCTCTGAGCACTGGCGGCCTCACCGTGAAGACAGAGGCCACAGCGATAGCAGGTGGTCAGAAGGTGCAATCCTGCCAGACTGGGTCCACAGCTAAGCGACACTGGTAAGCCTTTTGGGACCTCCAGGGACCCATGGCTTTATGAGAAGGAGGTTATTTTGGACTTACTCTTAAACAGCTGGCATCCACGCAGACCAGGGGACTTTAAAGCCTCCCCAACATGTTTGGTATTGGGAAGCGGGAGGTGACATCCCTGTTTCAGAGATATGCCATTTTACATCCACAGAGGGGCTCTCATAGAAAATTCAAGTATAGGGCCTTCCCAGGAAATTGAGGCAGAGGAAGAATTTTACTGCGTGTGTTGAGCCGTTAAGAGTCACATCAACAGCAGGGAGGTCTGTTTCATTGTGTTAATATCAAAAGAACATCTCAAGCCCAGGGGGCCATGCCACGGGGTGCCCACCACCATCCTACGGACTCTTACAGCTACGTGGGTCTGCCTCCCCGGGAGACTTATACCCCCAAAGACTCTGATGAATTACCTGAACCTCTTGACCCAAATCATTTATCGAACCCTTTAAAGAGATACCGCTAATTCTGACCCTTGACCCTGTCCAATATCACGCTTCTATGTCAAGAGAGACTGATATAAAAATATCCACAGCTGTATCCTCCCATGTCAGTGTAATCTAAATTACGACAGTTATCACAAGGCCTTGAGTCTTTGAAGTTCATTCTAAACACTTCATTACGATGAAACTGGCACACCTTTACTGAAAATTTCTTCGAACCAGAATGAGGTGATTCATAAAAATATCTTTACGACTAGCTAGAAATTAATAAAAGTTGAAATACATCCTTGTTCACTGTCTAGACCTAACAGTGAGATTTTAATACAGGAGGTAAGCTCCTCTAAGAGAGGGTCCCCTGTCTGATGCTTTTCTGGATATTCTACAGATCCCAAGCCGGTGTCCTAACTATAGTGGATGCTCAAAACCTTGTCACTATAGAATAAAATACCAAGAGGCCCCATATGACCTGGCATCGGCCAGCCCCTCTGACCTCATCTCTGGTCACACCCTCCATTCTCTGGCTGGCTCAACAAGCATCAGCCTCAAGGGCTTTCCTTTCTGTCCCTCGACATTCAAGCTGATTTTCATCTGCTCCTCCAACACTGGCCGCCAGCTCATCCATCATTCAAGTGCTACGCAAAACAAGAGATATTATTGGGCTGTCCGTCAAAGCCCTGGCGGGGAATGTGGCTTTGGGCAGAAAATGAAGAATCTGCCCTCCTGTGAGTGTGCCCCGCAGAAAGATCATTAACCACACAAAGCAGTGGACCAAACTGTTAGGCTTAAAGGAAGCTTGATCGTGACAGTCTCTCGCAGCATCCTGGACCAGCGCTGGTTTCCCTTTTCCCTGTGTGGTCTCAGCCACCTCCAAGCAAACCCGTGGCCTCTGGGCTATCTGCAACCCTAAACTGCTAGGAGAGTGTGTGTATTGGGGGCCGGCAACCTGAACTTGAATCTTATCTGTAAAACCAAAAAGAAAAAGAAAAACAAGCAAAACTTATGCTGCCTGGGCAGAGAAGGCAATGGCACCTCACTCCAGTACTCTTGCTTGGAAAATCCTACGGACGGAGGAGCCTGGTAAGCTGCAGTCCGTGGGGTCGCTAAGAGTCGGATATGACTGAGTGACTTCACTTTCACTTTTCACTTTCATGCACTGGAGAGGAAATGGCAACCCACTCCAGTGTTCTTGCCTGGAGAATCCCAGGGATGGGGGAGCCTGGTGGGCTGCCGTCTCTGGGGTCGCACAGAGTCAGACACGACTCAAGTGACTTAGCAGCAGCATGCTGCCTGGGATCAGACCCCAGCGCTCTCTCTTACTAACTAGGTGTCCTCGGAGAAGCACTTGTCCTGCTATTCCTCAGTGTTTTCAACAGTAAAACGGGTAAAATAATGATACCTAAATAGCCAACAGAAATAAAGCATTTATGAAAGAGTAAATGATCAATAGATGTTAGCTATCATCTCATGTTTCCGGGTCACTCTCTATCACCTGCTTTTTTTTTTTTTTTTAAAGCATCTGGGATGCTAGTTCCCCAACCATGGATCAAACCTGAAATCCTGGCAGTGGAAGCTCGGAGTCTTAACCACTGGACTGCCAGAGAAGTCCTCACCTGCTTAATTTTTAAAGCCCTTAAAACACTTTGAAATTCTTACTTCTTGTTTAATTTTTTAAATTTCTGTTGCCCCCTTAGAATGGAATATCCAAAAGCACAAGGGCTATGTCCGACCTATTCTCCACTTCAATTCCCAGAACAAATCCTAGGAAACAGGAGGAGGTTCTTCAGTTGTTGAATGACTCGGTACCTTTAATTCCAAAAGCTTTATAACATTCATTTGGCAATCCCAGACATGAGACTAGGTATATTATTCAATTTTAAGTTGACTTAAATAAATCAACTTTTGGGTGGGATACATACAAATTCTTTTGAAGTGTATCCTTTTAAAACAACTGTCTTAAAGTTACTACTCGGAAAAGCCACTTTAAGAGAGCAACTCTCTTTGAAAAAAACCAATAAAGATGTTAGAATAGAAGAAATGCTTGATGCCCTATGTTCTAAACAACTTTCTTTTTTTATTGAACTATAGCTGACATATAATATTATGTAAGTTTCAGGGACATAACAGCTACAAATTTTATAATGTAAAATATAAGTTCCGATTTAAAGGCTAAAAAGTATGCTTGGTCCTAAGTTAATAGCTAAGGATAAAGTATAATATGGGCTTCTCAGGTGGCACAGTGGTAAAGACTTAGCTTGCCAATGCAAGAGGGACCAGAGACACAGGTTCAGTCCCTGGGTCAAGAAGATCCCTTGGAGCCCACTCGAGTATTTTTACCTGAAGAATCCCATGGACAGAGGAGCTTCGTGGGCTATAGTCCATGGGATCACAAAGAGTCAGACATGACTGAGCAAGTGAGCACACACACAAAGTATAATATAATTCAATTTACATACCTATATTTATTTATATGTATATAATTACATAAATATATATTTATATGGAGCTTCCCTGGTGGCTCAGATGGTAAAGAATCGCCTGCAGTGCAGAAGACTCAAGTTCAATCCCTGGGTCGGGAAGATCCCCTGGAGAAGGGAACGGCTACCCACTCCAGTATTCTTGTCTGGAGAATCCCACGGACAAAGGAGCCTGGTGGGCTACAGTCCATGGGGTCGCAAAGAATTGGACACGACTCTATATAATACTATATAAAGTAAAATAGAATATCTAAGTATAAAGAGCCACTGGAGGGGCCACGGTCCCTGAGATCTGAAGTTAGGAGCATCAATGGAGATGGTCGGATCTGAATCAGGCTGACAGCCGGGAAATCCCAGGAGCTGCAGGAGGCAGGAAAATCTGGGCTCCCCACAGGGGCCTCACAAGGGCCTCTGGGGCTTCCGGGAGGCTGGAAGGCCCTCCAGACTCAACCAGGCTACAGCGCTATGTTCCAAAGCACGGTAACCCCCGACTGCGGGAAGGGACCACGAGAGAACACACGCTCCCTCACAGCGCCCACCACCGCTCCCCACCGCTCTTTCAATAGACTTTCAGCTGCTGTACCTCGGCCCAGTCCCCTCCGCTGCCCCAGAATTCTCAGCATACCGAAGATCAAACCCTGTCATTCCCTCTCCCTGCTCAGAAGTTGCCAGCTTCTCAGTTGGCACCTCTGGCCCAAGCCCCCCTTTCCGCTGTCTGATCACACCACTGTTTCCCTACTCCCCAGCCAGCCAGCCCCCAAACACATCTGGGATTCCTCCGTCCCGTGACCGCTTATGCTCCTGCCCAGGTGGGAGAGCTGTCCTTATCCGAAGGAAGCCCTGCACCAGGCTCAGGGCAAGCCTCTTCTCCGGGAACCCCTCTCGCAGGCCACCAGGAAGAAGTAACTGTTCCTCACTCCCTGAGCTCAGAGGCCTCCGCACATGCCCAGTTCCAGAGTCAGCATCTCTACAAACACGGCAGGCTTCATCAGTCTTCATAACCTCCAGAAAGACACGGAGCCGGGGACTAGCAGACACTCAGTGAACATGTCAGGTATCCGACTGAGTGTTAAATCAACGTACACAGCACAACTTTAAAACATTGCTAGTTTCTTCCCACAGCTCCCTTTGGAGGGCCCCGGAAATCAGAAGTCTGAATTTTTATTCCCTCCATGTCCAAAGTAGGTCATTTCTAAGCAGTGGGTTTGAAATATCCCAAATCAAAACTACTTTTCCTTTGAGTTCCTTAATTCCTCGCTTCTTATTGAATCCATAGTCATCTCCTCCTTGTTGAACCCCGACCTGAAAAGTGTGTGATTTAGAACCACATACTTTTGGAATTACAGGCAAAAGTAATCTGGAATTGCTGGCAACTTCAAGATGCATGTTTCAAGTTACAAAGCAAGACAAGATTGTTTTCAATCCTGCGGTGAAAGTGTAGGCTTGCCTCACCGGCGCTGGGGCCCAGCCAAAAAAGAGGGCCTGGGCAGACTTCTTGTCCATGGGTTAATGCGTATGTGTGCACGTGCCCGCGCGCACGCACACACCCCATGAGGAGAAGGGTACTCTGAGATGGAACAAAGGCAATCTTCCCCTTTCGTCACTGGGAGGATCTAACAGAAAAATTTTATTACCACAACCTAGAGATGAGCTCTCAGAGACTACCTGGAAAACAACCAAATTTTGTGAATAATTATTAACCATAAGTAGAATAAAATACAAACTGGCATTTGCCGACCAGTTATTTAAAAGGACTACTTGTGACTGATGAATTTAATTCAAGTTCAACAAGAGGAAATATGATGCCCTCCGGATGGCTCATCTCTGTCTGGTTTTGTGGCTGTCTCATACCCACGAAATAATCAGGGGAAATCACAAAACCACATAAAAGCACCTGATAACATAGGTAGTCGGTCTGAGGGAGCCACTGAAAGTTATCATGCAGAAATGCATTACTAATAATAAAGTCTCACAGATAAAGCTAGGTTCCCTCTGAGTACACGTCCGTGGCTAAGGTTTTGTTTCTTGTATTTCTGAGTGCATGAACCTGTCCACACATATATTGTGCCTCAGAGTAAAAGGTTGTGAGCCAGTCATCAGGGGCTTCTGGACTTTGTGGAGTTTCAAAGCTCAATAAACGATCTTCCACCAAAAAAATCAGGAAGCCTTGCAGCCAACACAGAGGTTCCCTGAGAGAAGTTTTACAGGAGGTAAACCATCAGAAACAATTCAAAATTTTACTATCGTTACTGAATTCCCAGGTAGTTCACAAAAGCTAACCACCTGGATCCCAGAAGACATCACTCATGCTCCTTGGTCTGCTGCGGGCTTCAGGAGGTGCTCTGCGTGCTGGCCAGCATGCTACTGGGGTAAGGGCTGAGCCAGTGCAGCCACTCTATCTGCCAGCTGCCAGTCAGCTTGAGACAGTTCAAGATACCAAGGCAACAGGCTACGGTCAATGAACTATAGCAAGCTGTAACCCTTAAAACGCCAAAATGGTTCTCTTTGCTTGATATGACAAGTCACCAATTCCCATAAGCTCACCAATTCTGCTAAAATGAAAAATAATACAAACAACTGAAACATTTACAAATCAAACGCTATTATTATAATAGCTGGGATTTCAGTGGGAGAAATTTAAAGATGGAATGAGATTGGTCATATACTGGTAAGTTCTGAAGCTGGATAATGGGTTCATAGGAGTTCAATATAGCATTTTTGATTATAAGCAAAACCCTTATCAAGGTTTTGCTTCTGCAGTTTGTTACCTTCAGTCCACTGAGATCCAAAAATATTAAATGGAAAATTCCAGAAACAAACAATTCGTACATTTTAATTGGGCACCATTTTGAGTAGCTTCATGAACTCACTCCCCCATCCCACCCTATCCTGGGATGTAAATCATCCCTTTGCCCAGCGAATCCACAATGCATAGGTTACCTGCCTGCTCATTAGCCACTTAGCAGTCGCCCTGCCAGCATCACTTCAACAGTACTGCAGTGTTTGTGTCCATGTAACCATAACTTTACTAAACAATGGCCCCAAAGCAGAAGAGAAATGATGCTAGCAATTCAGATATTCTCTTACTGTAAGAAATTTTAAAATTAAATTTTATCATAGGTATGAAAGTATAGGAAAAAACAGTATTAACATATAGGTTCATCTGGGGTTGCACGCTTCTACTCAAGGTCTTGGAATATCCTGGCAAAGAAGGGGAGAGGGAGAGAACCACTGTACTAGTTTTGCATATTGTTTGAAATTTTCCAAAATAGAAAGTAAAGAATAAGTATGAAGTCAAGGTTAAAAACTATTGAAATGCAATCTCTGCAGTGCCTAAAAATGACTACATATATTCTCACCTCCTAGTGTGTTGCCGTTCTACAGCAGGAGAGCAGATGAAATCTCAGAGATATTAATCTTGGTCCTTTACTAAGGCAGCTTAATTACAGGGACTCCATTGAGGTTTTTGCTAACGTCAAAAAAGAAAGTGAAGGCACCTTTCGAAATTTCAACACAGGTTGTAAAATACACAAGAGGCAAGCTTTTCTAGTTTTTTGTCTACTCGATTTAAAGAAAGTTTTGCAAAGATGTCTGCTATTCGAAAATTGACAAAACACAACCAAACAAAAAAATGCTATAAATTTGCCATCCGCGTAGAGGAAGGCACATTTAGCAGGTAAAAAGTTCTGCCTTCAGCAGAAGGTAGCGTAGCAACCCTGGCTATCGAAAAGAGCGGCTTTACCGTCTTTTAGCGTTTGAACTTTTGACCTCCTTCCAAAATGTCACAAAAGAATTTCTAAACCTTGGGACTAGCAGAATGGTTTCTTTCCCGAAATCGTTTCACAAAACATTACTATTTACTATATCCGTTTTGAGCCACTGAGCCTAAAGTACAAAAATAAACAGTATAATCTAAAAGAGATGCAGACTGGGTTAAGATAACGTAATGCAATTTAAGAAATAATCAGCAGATCAAGACGCGCTGGAAATGCAGCAGTGAACAGCACCTTGCGGGCTCTTTCCGGACACGGCTTTCTCTTTTGTTGAGGATCAGACTTTTTCTCTGGTTCTCGTGTCTCTTCCTACCTTCAAACTCACAAAATGACTTGAAAGCTGTACGGGCGGCAACGAAATCTACACAGCTCAGTCGTGCACAGAAACACCGGCGTTTAAAAGTCAACCCACCCCGGGAGGGACGCGCCCCCCCAAGCAGAGGCAGCCGGAGGTGGCGCGGAGCGGCCGGGTCCCGGTCCCCGGACAGGATGCACCCGGGGGCGCCCGCGCACCTGGACGGGAGCCGCCGTCTCCCGCTGCTGTGCCCGCTGCCGCCCGAAGCTACCTGGGCGCCGTCTGTCTCCACCTCTCCCTCGTCCGCACGCGCGCCCGCGGCCAGAGCCGAGCGCAGAAGCGGAAACCCGGCAGACCCGGAGCAGCCGAGCACCCGCCGAGCCTCCCGCGCCGCCGCCCACCGGATCGGCCCCAGGCACCGCCCCGCAGGTGCCGCCAGGGAGGCTCCCGCCGGCCGGCCAGGAGCGCCGTGCGCGCAGAGGTACTGCTCCCGGGGTTTCGGTGCCAGGAAGCTCCCCTGTCCCGCGCGCGCCCAGGCCGCCGGCCCCTCCCACGGCGCGGCGCGGGGGTGGAGAGAGGCGCGGGCGCCCGGGGGAGCCCGGCCTGCGCACCGACTCGGGCAGGGCGGGGAGAAGTCCCCGGCGCCGCGGCACCGGACGCGACCCGGCGGGACGGGACGGGGCGCCTGGCGGCGGGACTCACCGAGGCAGCGGATGTGGAAGCCCGAGGGCGGCCGCAGCGCCCGGCGCGACCAGCCCTCGCGCAGCGCCTCCAGATGCTCCTCCTTGCCCTGGATCAGCAGAACCTGCTCGTCGATCCAGCCCAGGAAGAACGTCTCGGCCACCGCGGCCGTGACCTTCTTGTTCCAGAAGTGCTGCATGTTCTCGGCTTTGAAGTCGGCGAAGATCTCGTAGCCGATGTGGTGCCGGGAGAGCTGCTGGGGCCCGGCCGGGGACGCGGGCCGGGCGGCCTCGGACCTCTGCCCCGCCGGCCCCTCGGCCGGGCCCAGGACGATGGCCAGAGAGTGAGGCGCGATCTGCAGAAACTTCTCCATCTTCGGAGGCATCCGGCGCCCGCCGCGTGACCCCACTCACAGCAGCCGCCGCCTCCTCCCGCCGCTCCCGGGAACGGCCGCGCGAACTGCGCTGNTGTCTTCTTCCATTGACGAAAAGGATATGAAATTCACCAGGAAAGGTAATGATTACACTTTTTTAGAAAACGAAAACGAAAAACAAACAAAAAAACCCGATTCATTAAGCTTCTTTCTGTACAAACTCCGTTTTTCTTTTTCATTGAGAAGGACTAGTTGTATATCTAGAACCTTAATTGACCCCAAGGTATCATGTTACATTTTCCTGGAGCCACATTTCTCAAACTTAAGTGCTCACAGAGTTGCCTGCAGCTTTTGTCAAAATAGAGGTACCAGGATGTGGGTCTCACTACTGATTCAGTAGGTCTGTTGTGGAACCTAGTAATTGTTCTTTCTAACAAATTCTCAGCTAACTGCTGCTGGTGGTGGTCCTGGGCCACACTTTGAAAACGTCTGACCTGAAAAAAAAAAAAATATATATATATATATGTTATATGATGAGAGGGATCATTGAAGGGTTTCTTGCCAAGGTTGCAGTGGCCACACTGCTGATCTCCCTGGAAAAGTTAGGTTGTGCTTACATCCCCTTCAGCAAAACACTTGGGTACATCATCATGAGGGAAGATGCAAATGTTTCTTGGCAAGGAACTGTTTCTTCCCTAGGTTCAGTCTCCAAGACCTTTATCTTGACCCATGTGGTGGAGACAGTTCCTGATTATTTTCCAAGGAACACTGTTTAACATCTATCAGTGCCTCATTCTTACAAAACTCAAGGAGGAGGAACAATTATTATTCCAATTTTTCCAAGGAGAAAAATGATGTTAACTGATTTGGCCAAGGTCACACAATGAATAGATGATAAACCCAAGATTTGAATCAGACATGTTTGGTAACTTATCAAATAAGAAATCCCCAAACTCCCTGGGGAGAACCCTTGCCTCGGTTTTCTCCATACTGAAGCTCAAAATCAAGTGGGATGTAAAGAATGAAAGAGCACTGTGAATGAATTTCTTTATCAGCCCCTTTCCTCACTGCCTGCTGTCAACTGCTTGCCATTCCTACAAGGAGAGAGGGCATTGCTAAACGTGCTCTGCTCCAGGCTTATCAATCGCTGGTTGTCCACTGGGATATAAGAGACACTCAGACAGTCATCACTCAGGGAGGTACATTCCAGCCTAAGGGCCATCACTTTGGAATTTCTGTTCACGGCAGATTGTGTTTTCCAAAGAGAGCTGCCACAACGCTTCCCAGGCGTGTGCGTTTCATAATGTGACCCCGTCACTCCCCTGTCTGGACATAGAATCTCTCTCTTCACCCCTTGAACTCTGGTTAGGACCTCTGATTGCTTTGACCAGTAGAGCAGATGAATTGGAGGAGGGCATGGCAACACACTCCAGAATTCTTGCCTGGATAATCCCATGGACAGAGGAGCCTGGCAGGCTATGATCCATAGTGTCGAAAAGAGTTGGATACAACTGAAGTGACTTTGCACGCATGAACTGATGCTGTATCGGTTCTGGGAATAGACTGATTAGCCTCTTAGCTCTCACTTAAGCTTCTTGGAAGCAGCTATCTCGTAACAAATGTAGGTACCCCAAGATCATCATGTTGTGAGGAAGCTCAAGCTAGTCATGAGGAGGAGGTATGGAAAGAGCACAGTGCTGGCCAATTCCCAGCCATTCTCACCTTCCCAGCTTAGACACCAACACAGGAGTGAAAGAGATATTCTAGCCCCAGCAGACACCAAATAGAGTAGAACCATGGCCCCGGAGTAACCCCCAATGGAGCTGTCCCAGGCATCTCTGGGTTTTCAAGTCAATCCAATGGAAACTTTGTATAAACAAGGTGACCCTTCCCCAGCTGTGCCTGGTCTCAATTCCTGATCCACCCAACTATGAGCATAATAAAATGGCAGCTGTTCTTCATCACTGAGTTTTGAGGTACATGATTACAAAGCAATAGATGATTGGCCCACTGTTATGATGTTTGCACTACTTAATGTTGCACTGTGGTAATGTTTGCATGCTTTTTGGGAAAGTCTAACATAAGAATCTAGGCAGGAAAGAAGATTTCAGTGATGTCCTCATTGTGGCACCTCTGGAAAGTCAACTTTTATAAAGCAAAATGGAAATTCTGCTATGTTATTTTTATCTCACAAGTGTGATAGGTGATTTAGACTCCTAGCTCCATAATTCAAGGTACCAATTGATTAATGTGTCAGGAAGAGTGGCATCTGCAGAAACCACTCAATAAAACCTCACTGCAGTAGAAGCCCAAGAGTTCCCACAGAGATCTTAGAACTGTGGAGTTACCGCTTATTTGAATTAAAAGCCTCCCAGGGGATTCTTCCAAGGGTAAGCCACCAACACCCTTAATTGTAGCACGTGCATGCCTGCATGCTCAGTCGCTCAATCATGTCTGGCTCTTTGCAGCCCCATGGACTGTAGCCCACCAGGCTCCTCTGTCCATGGATTTTCAGGCAAAAATACTGGAGCGGATTGCCATGCCCTCCTCAAGGAGATCTTCCCAACCCAGGGGTGGAAACCTACATTTCCATGTCTCTTGTGTTGGCAGGTGGGTTCTTTACTGTTAGTGCCACCTGGGAAGCCCATGACTTATGCAGTATTAGTGATTCTGTTTGATGTTTATGTCTACATGCTCACCTACTAGCCAGAAAGATGCTCTCAGTGGAATGTCTGCTACTGTTTATCCCAGGTTAATAATTAGAATAGGTAACATTATCATGGTGCTTTCTATGTGTAGACACTTTATTATACTCATTCATTTAATCTGTGCAGAAACCTGATGGCCTGGATACTTTTGTCATCTTAACTTTATAGATGAGAAACTGATCCACAGAGAACTTAACTCTGATGAACTTAATATGCTCGAGGTCTTGGTGACTTGGTGTAAAGTCCTCAAGCTAGGATTCAATCCAGGCACTCTGGTTCCAGAATGTGTGTTCGTAACAACTGTATTAAGGCCCCCTCCACTTTTCTTAAAGAGTTACTGATCATCTTGTTATTACAGCCACACATGTGTGCCACTTGAGGATACTGGCTTAATATCGTGGTTGAGAATGAGTCTGATGTTTAAACACTGCAAAAGTACATTAGATGCTTCACTTCTGACAGCCTACCAAAGATATCTCACTTAGTCAAGACCTGTATTGATCTTCCCTACAGGGAACAGTTTTTGATGGCTTGACATACTTTCTCAAAATAGCTCGAAGTGCTCTTAAATGCTATGCTGATTCCTCACTCATTCCCCACCCCCAAAGAATGAATCTCTTCTAAGACAAAGTTTAATATTGCTGGCATAATTGAGAGCCTCATGTAAGCCTAAAAATGAACTCTGGCTGGTTCTTGGATCTTCTGAATAATGCCTCTGTTGAGAGTAACCCAGCCATGACGCTTCTGTATTCTGGCATTTATATTGTACCAGCCCTGGCATCTCCATCACAAACCAGAAGCCTATCCCAGTCGGATACCAGTTTTCAAAGAGCAGTGTGTAAAATGTGCTTTTCTTTGTCTTCTGTTTCTATGTGTGGTTGGTTCTTGTTCATTTCCTAAAGCTGTACATGGGAGCAGTTAAGAATAGAAGCCAGCCTAGTTTTCCTATTAAAATACTTTACACTCTTCCTGATTATAATTGTAAACCGACTCAACATACCCCAAATTTTATGCCAGAAGTCCATTTTATTTGAACAAAAATTTCATCGGCCACATCAAGTTATTGTGGGTTTTCAAATGAAGTGTTTTAAATAGCAGATGTCCATGTCCTTAGCATGCATGCCTCAGTCTTTAACTCAAAGTGATTAGAAGTTACTAAATCTTACTACTGTGCATTAAGAATCATATATCAAAAAACTGTTGTATTCTAGGCAGTATGCTGAGTAAGTAGAGATAGAGAAATAAATAGGACATAATGATTATTTGTGGGGAGCTTACAGTTTGCAAGAGGAGACAGACAGTAATCCCCCCAAACTGAAATTAGGCCTTATTAGTGCAATAATGGACAAATGTACATGTTGCAATGGTAAGGGAGATAAAAAGAAGGATAAATTCAATAAATGGGCAACATTGAGAATGACATAAGACTTCATACAGTGAATAAGACTGAAATAAGACTTGAAAGAGAAGTACTTACTGTATGAGGCTGACATGGTACATACAATTCTTTCCAACCTAAGGGACATGATCCATTCGTGAGTCTTAGTTGCTGGGCAGTGTGTCCAAGAAAATGGTTATAAACAACAGTACCTGTTTGGGATTGATTCCTTTTTCTTTATTTTTAAAATAGGGTAGATTCAAAGTTCCTCTTGAAATAAGCTTGCTCAATCCTTTATATTCTGCTAGGCTTTCTTAGATACAAAAGAAAGGGGCTGGAGTTACAGCCACCCTGCCAGGGTTTGTGCAGTTCATGGTCCCTCATGTAAATGGCATCTTCTGTGTAGGCTATGTTGTGGGGAAGAAAACATGGCAAACTGTTGCCATATACATACTATACTGTCATTAATTTCATAATTGTATGGATGAGCATATGTAACACCTTGTGGCTATTTCATGTGAAATAATAGCTGATATTAATAACAAAACAACGTGAGAAAACAAACACAATTCTTGTGTATTTCTCCTACTAACTGGAATGGAATCAGTTCATTATCTGTTGATTTTTTTTAACCTAATTGCCAAGTTCTACCCTTGATTTTGTCTCCTCCAAATATGGAAGTGGATGCTCAGAGTCTGAGATCTTCAACAATGGAAATTATAACCTGCCAGGACCCTATCATCTTGCCTAGTCAACAGGCCCGCCTTCCTCTAAAATCACTGCAGATGGCAGATCTCCAAATGCAAGAAAAGAGCCAACTAAAAATAGATGGTTTTAGGCAAATGCTGTAGTTAATCAGATAGCTGCTATCTGAAACATGCAGATACCAAAGCATTTTAAAAGACAGACACAATCATTCACAAGAGAACGCTTAATGATCTTATTCATGTTGTATTTGTTAAAGTGGAACTTCAAAATCATCTACATTGGGCCTTCAGTTACAAATGAAATTTGATTCCTATGGTGTTTTCTACTTAATTACTTTTGAAATGTGACTAACCAGAGTTTAGATATCTAATTATATGTAGTTAGTCATTCTCGGTGATTCAAGATAAAGTCATTAACTTCTAAGCATTTGTCTCATTTATTCTAGATGAATAAATGTACCTTTCTAAAAAAAATGAAGTCGCTTTATTTGTAATTTGTTATATTTCCTTTATACTGTTAATGGGGATTGTCCTGAAAATTTAGAAATGCAAAATAAGTGTCAAGTCAATAAGACTTGTCTACCATCTGTGACAGTTATTGTGAATCTTAGTATCTTTTCAGCACACAGCTGTTAATTTATGTTGTTTATCCTACTTAAATATTTTAAAGGGCGTAAATGTAAATTGAAAAAGTAATTAGATAAACACTCTATGTCTAAAAATACTTCATATCTGAATTAAATATATACATACAATAAAAACAACATTTTATTAGAAAACATATTTATCATCAAGAAAAAAGCACATTTAGGCCTTGCATTTCTGGCAATAGAGCACAGTAGACATCCTAAAATTTTCTCAGTTTTTTGTTGTAGTTATGTTACCCCGTGGGCTCTAGCCCACCAGGCTCCTCTGTCCATAGAATTCTGCAGGCAAGAATACTGGAGTGGGCTGTCATTTCCTTCTCCAGAGATTTTACCGACCCAGGGATTGAACTCATGTGTCCTGCATTGGCAGGCGGATTCTTTACCACTGAGCCACCAGTGAAGCCCCAAAACTTCCCGGTACAAGCACTCAAAAATGGAAAGTAAAATCTTTTAAATTAGAACTCAAAGGATGGATTTAAGGCTAGACAATATATCATTTTTTACCTACTAGGGTGGTTATAATTTTTTTTTAAAGGCAGACAATAGCAAGCATTGTTGAAGATGTGGAAACACTGAAGCCTTCATACAGAGCTGGTGGGAATGTCAAATGATATAGTCATTTTGGAAAACAGTTTAGCAGTCCCTCAAAAAGTGCAACAGACCTATATATGACCCGACAATTCCACTTCTAGAGATCTCCCAGAGAGAAATAAAATGGAAACATATATTCCCACAAAGACTTGTCCACAGCAGTCATAGCAGCATTATTTACAATACTCAAAATATAAAAACTACTGAAATGTCCATAAACTGATGAATGGATAGCAAAATGTTGAATATCCATGCCGCAGAATAAGTCAGCCCTCAATAGTCATGGAGGATTGGTTCCAGATTCTATAGTACAGTGGATCTTCCATATTTGTGAAGTCTACATTTGTGGATTCAACCAACCACAGATCGAAAATGTGTTTGATTTGTTCAGAAATCAAAATGTATGATTTTGATTTGTATGAAACATCCAGGAAGGCAAAGTGCTAAAGAAGAAAAGTAGGATTCGTAGCTTCCAAGGGCTGGGGAAGAAATGGGGGCTGACTGCTAATGGAGAAGGGGTTTCTCTTAAGAATGATCAAAATGTTCTAAAATTAGGCGGTGGTAATGACTGCACAACTCTGTGGATACATTAAAATTGTTTGACTATATGCTTAACAGAGGTGAATGTTTTGCTGTGTAAGTTACATCTCGGTAAGGCAGTTAGTAAAGATAAAAGCAAATAAAAATGATCACGTGATCCAACAAAGGATGCCCTTAGAATGAATTTTAGTGGTGTGTTCACGTGATTTGTACCTGTGGAGTATGTGAATGTGGTGTGTGTGTCTGTGTTTGGGAACAGCACGTCTGTCACTGTCGCTGCTGGGGCCACAAACAGACCGCTAGGTTCACACGAGGAACCAAACACTAGAAAGTGGATGATTGACTGGATTGGGCAAGTTTGAATCAGGCCAATGGAGGCTGTGTTACACCACCACTGCAAAGGGCTTGGGGTTGCCTTTTCCTTAGGACTTCTGCACAGCTGAGTGTATAGGCTCCAAGCTCAGAACCTATTACAATTAATCGACTTCCACATTTCCTCCAGACTGTTTCCATCACGATCCTAAATTGTCTCTAACCCAGGCTTTGACTTACTTTTTCAGTGAAGATCACCGACAAGCCTACCCCAGCCATAGCTAGAATGAATACTTTCTACGAAAATGTGATTTCTCTATGGATGCTCGGTTTTCCTCCTGACTCAGAACTCGACCATAGCGATCTGTAGGCCGTTTTCTAAACCTCCAACCCATCTGGGTAAATTTAAAGAACGATATATTAATAAAAATAAACTTACTTGGGGGGCTGTCAAAAAGTAAAATAAACTTACTTGGTCACGATCTTGGTATAATTCAGCATCTTTGCAAATCACCTAATATCTATACCAATATATATAATATGGTTTGAGTTGGAGAAAGTATTGGCAAAACAAAAGCAAAGCTGTGGTTCTGAATATGGTCTGACCGGTCCAAGCATTGTGTCCCCAGAAAGGGAAAAGGCATCTCTGCTTTATCTTGCGTTCATTAAGAGCTAAGTGCTCTCACACATTTTTGTTTGGTGCCAGGGATCTCAGTGATTACCACCTGAACTTGATGAATCAGACTCTAAATATTAAAAATGTCCCTGCAGGCAACGTCTGTTTCTCCCATTTGTCCTTTTGTGACTGGAGACTGAGACCATTTCGGGGCTCAGACTCCCGGGCTCTTATCTACCCTACCAGTCCTCATCTTGAAGGGATTATCCTTCACAGAGGTTGCCTCTGCCCTGCAAGGGCACACAGGGAAATCTGCAAATATACCGGCCGTGGAGAGAGTCTCAGGGCCGGGGGTCCCTGAGCTGTGGATAGGTGACCTGATGGATGGTCCCCTTTTCTCCCCCAAGGGTACAGAGTTTGAGAAGATGAAAGACGTTCTGAAGACGGATGGCAGTGATGGTTCACAACAGTGGGGACATACTAAAGCCATTGAGCTGAACACTTTAAAATTGCTTAAAATGGTGAATTTTATGTTATTTAAAATATATTGTCAAAATATCTCTGGAAATTTATATATCTTCCTTTGGAAACTGCAAAGTTCTGCTCAGGCTATCCAGAGTTCTAGCTTATTCTGAGAGGAATCCCGTTTGCTCTTTGTTGAAACCCAGCAAGGCAGTGGCTCCGAGGCAGGCCCCATTCCCCTCTCCGCGGGTCCTTCCCGCCGCTTACCCGCTTGCCCCTCTGACTGCAGCGTCGAGTTCAAGCAGCTCTTTGTTTGAACACCTCCATTCCTTCTGTCCCCAGGACTGGGTCATGAGCTCCTCAAGCATTCTCTTGGGCTGCCTTCCAACCTGCTTAAGCCTCTGTCTTAACTATATTCAAGTCTGTTTCCTCCCTTCCTCTGACATTTGCGAACCTCCCTCACTTGCCTCTCACCCTTGAAAAACAAACCCCAAAATGAAACACAAACAAGTCCTGCTACACTTTATTCCGCTTGCATTGAACCTTACTACACCAAGTTAAAAGTGAAATCTCCGTGAGTTCACAGTTTCATTCAACAAATGTTACTGCACGTCTGCTAGTGGCAGGGATTGAGTTTAGCACGGAGACTATAAAGACAGTTAAGACACAGTTATGCTTCCCAGGTGGCTCAGTAGTAAAGAATCTGCTTGCCAATGCAGGAGATGCAAAGATGCAAGTTCGATCCCTGGGTGGGGAAGATCCCCTGGAGGAGGAAATGGCAACCCACTCCAGTATTCTTGCCTGGGAAAATTCCATAGACAGAGGAGCCTGGTGGGTTACAGTCCTTGGGGTCGCAAAGAGTCAGACACAACTGAGCAGCTATGCACACACAAGACACAATTTCAGTCCTCGTGAAGTCTGTGGTCCAGCGGAGGAAACAAATACTCAGGAAATTACAAGTCAGCTCTTCGCATCGGGTGGCCGAAGTATTGGAGTTTCAGCTTCAGCATCAGTTCTCCCAATGAATTTGATCTCCTTGCTGTCCAAGGGACTCTCAAAGAATCTTCTCCAGTACCACACTTTGCAAGCAGTTCTTCAGCACTCAGCCTTCTTCATGGTCCAGCTCTCAGCATCCATATGTGACTCCTGGAAAAACCATACATAGGTAATCAGCATCCTCGAAAGTGAGACGGTCCCTAGGGATTCTCAACCTTGATTGTCTTAAGAATTCCTGGCCCAGCTAAAGACCTATAGAATCAGAATTTTCAGGATAGGGAATCTAAGAAGAATAAGCAAATAATACCCCTGCATAGCCCCATTTCCTAGATTTTCTACATAGCCCATCTCACTCTGTCTGGAAATCACTAAGGCAGTTGCTCTCCCAGGCAGAAACCAGCTACTAAACCTCCTTAACCTTTGGCCTCCTTTCCCTTAGTTTCTGTGTTTGCCTCTTCCTGTTCTTTTGTTTGTATGCTCCTGTGTATTATCCATTGTATTTGTTTCCCCTTAATCATTTTCTTTGACCACTTTCGTCTTTGTTGGGGTATCCCTACCTAAACTGACCCACTTCCAAAGGGACCATAAGGTAGAAAGGATTCGCTTTTAGTATCTGCTGTGCTAATGGTATAGACGTGTATTATGTAAATATGTATTAGATAGGGCTTTTTGGTTAGTTTTGCTTACATGACTCTTAATTTGTTTTCTTCAGGATTTGAGGGGGAAAGTATTTCCACCTGTGACTGCAGCCCGAAAGCTAAATATCCCATTAGCATGAAGAGATGATAAGAACCGAAAACTAGCTTTTTCTTGTGCCTAATCTGTTGTCCCCGGAGAAGGCAATGGCACCCCACTCCAGTACTCTTGCCTGGAAAATCCCCTGGACGGAGGAGCCTGGTGGGCTGTAGCCCATGCAGTCACTGAGGGTCGGACACGACTGAGCGACTTCACTTTCACTTTTCACTTTCATGCGTTGGAGATGGACATGGCAACCCACTCCAGTGTTCTTGCCTGGAGAATCCCAGGGACGGGGGAGCCTGGTGGGCTGCCGTCTATGTGGTCACACAGAGTCGGACACGACTGAAGCGACTTAGCAGCAGCAGCAGTAATCTGTTGTCCTACCTTCTGGTTCAGGTTATTCTCTTCCCTCATTTGTTTTCTCAGGTTGCTGCAATTAAAAGTTGACGCATTGGGCCAACCCTGGGANTGCTATATATATAGTATATATTATATATATTATATAGTATAATAATATAATACTATATAGTATTATATAATATATATTATATTACATAAATATAGTATGTATGTAATAGTATGTATATAATATATATATAATGTATACTAAATATATAATATATATGTAATATATACTATATAACAATATTATATAATAATATATTATCTAATGTTTACTAATTTACTGTTGGGATATATTATTGGACAGAAATAACTGAAGGAGGTTACTAACAGTCACCAAACGGGAGTCTTTCCTGAAAAGAGGTAGGAGAAACAGTGTAAACGCTGTACATCAAATAAAAGGAACGTGCCTCCCTTCCTGAAAAGGAAATTTCTTTGACTTCCTTTCCTCCTCTCTGTGGGTTCCCTTGTCTCCTAGGAAGGGCAGCTGTTTGGAAACAAGATGGTAGATGGCATGAGTGGAGAAGGCACAGGCCACGGGATCAGAAGAGGCGGTCACGAAACAGTGAGTGTGGAATGGGTCCTCTTCCTCCTGTGGTCCTGCAAAACTGCAACAAATGTAAGCTGGCATCTTGAGAAGCTGTCAGGATGGGCAGAAGTTAGAGGTCAGCAGCAAAGCTAGAAGTAAGTAGGGTATAAACTGAACATCAAAAACGCAGGGTCAGCGTGGAGTGTGTTGAATGGAAGTCTTCAGAGATCTCAGGAGAGTCACATTTTTCAAAATCTATGATGAAGTAAGGGCTCAGATGACGGTTTCTACGTGGCTGCAGGGGCAACAGCAAGCCACCCTCTGCTTGCCTTCCCTGCACTTCATCACGGCCCCATTCATTCTGTCATCCTTGCGTCTTTGGGCCGCTGATGAGTCTTCTGAAGGATTACTGTGTGATCCTTCCCCTCTGGACTTCACTCAGGGTCTTCCTACACTGGATTCACTGAAGCTAAGACCTACTTAAGACCCAATGTATACAGCATAATTCTGCTACTGCTTTAAAAAGTAATTGACTCTTATCAGAGGGAGGAAATTTTTAACTGTGTTACATTGTGTTAACTAGATACTTTTGTCTCATGGCTGTTTCTCAATTCTGCCCAGAAGGTCTCAGGTTGGGATTTCACTAAGTTCTATTTTTAATTCACTCTTCTTAAAGGAGAGGCACCTCTAGATGGGATGACCCATGGGGCCAGAGCCCTGGGAGCGATGGAAGAACCTAATACTCTGCCGGCACAGAAATCTCCCTTCAAACCTGCTTCCTGAACCGCCTTGGGAATTCCCGGGCAGTCCAGTGGTTAGAACTCTGCACTTCCACTGCAGGGGGCTTGGGTTCGACCCCTGGTCAGGGAGCTGTGAGGTGTGGCAAAACACACACACACACACACACACACACACACAGAGGAATAACGTGTATTTTTAAAAGTTGCCAGGTGTTGAAGCTATTATGCATCATAGACTATAATGGTTACTAAGTTTTGGAAAAATCATGGTAAATCATTTTTAAAAGTTTAACAAAATGCACAGTGGCCAGATAAAAGTCAGCCTGCTTAAAGCCTTGTAGTGAAGTCACTCAGTCATGTCCGACTCTTTGTGACCCTGTGGACTGTAGCCAGTCAGGCTCCTCCATCCATGGGATATTCCAGGCAAGAGTACAGGAGTGGGTTGCCATTTCCTTCTCCAGGGAATCTTCCCAACCCAGGGGTCGAACCCAGGTCTCCTGCAGGCAGACTTTCTACCACCTGAGCCACCAGGGAAGCCCTTATTTTGCGAATACTGCCGTGTATTTTAGATATTCAGTTTAGACTCTGCTTACTTCTAACTTTGTTGCTGAACTCTATACCCTCTGCCCATCCTGATCGCTTCTCCAGAAATCCCGCTTATGCTTATCAGAGTTTCATAGGATCCAGGAGAAAAAGATAGCCCATTTCACTCTCCTCAGCTCATGACCTTCTCTTCTGAGAATAAATAAATTGAAAAAGAACTACTCTTTCACCGAAAACACAGCATCTCTTTTCTAAGGAGCGTCATTCTCTAGTACAGAGCAGTGTGTTAATACTCATGACGAATGGCACCACCGGACGGGCCGGGTCACCTCCAGCCCAGGGCAGCCCACTGCCCATTAGACAGTCCTCGGAGGCGGAGGGACAGGGTGGGTTTCCAGTGGCCCCATGTGTGGCCACAGCCCCTTCCTGACTCACTCACGTGTTAGTCCACATGCTGGCCGTAGTCCTTGTTTATTCTGATAGAACACAGAAGGCCGATAAAGTAAACAGACCCTGGCAGTGAGGAGCCAAGGACACACTGCCCCTCGCTGTAATTCTAGCTCCAGCCCATCGGGCCCTTGGGAAGAAATGTGAAGCGTACAGGACAAGGAAGCCCAGGAACCAGACGCCCTGAGTCCTTCTCACTAGCTGGGTGGTCTCAGACAGACCATTGGCTTGTCTGCCAAGTGGCCCCTCCATGAAACAAAGACACGGGCAAAGTCGTTCTGGGGCCTCCTCGCTTAGCAGAGTCCGTGGAGACTTCATTCGCAGGTCCCATGTTCTTTCTGCGGTTTATGAAGCAGAGTTCAGATGTATCGGCTTGGCTTTATACGCCGTGCGGCCCCCTGGCCCCAACTTGCACTCAAACTCCTTCCTCCATGCACACCCAGCACACAACCCATTCTAAAGGAGCTGAGAACTGCGGCTGTCTCTGCATATATGCCCGTGAGTGGGACTGCCGGACCGTGTGGTGGTTCTAGTGTTAATTTAAAAAATGAACCTCCAAACTGTGCTGGCTAGCGGCTGTACCAATTTACATTCCCACCAAGAGTACAGGGCGGGGAGGAGGTTTCCTTTTCTCCACACCCTCTCCAGCATTTATTGTTTGTGCATTTTATGATGATATACTCCAAAACAGCTCCTTTTTTTTTTTTTAAGAAAAGGGAGAGACGTGTGTGGTCATCCTTTGTGATGACCATCACAGGTTCACAAATCCTGTGACATCTGTTGCCCCCACTCCAAGTCCCTCGTGGGAGGTAAGCCTTTTTTTCCCCTTCACTGGGTACCCAAGCTAGCCCAGAGCTTGGCACTTTCTAAGTGCTCAATAAATGTAAAATGGGAGAATTCAATATGTTGCTTTTCCCAAGGTCGTTTATCAAGTGGAGATACACAAAGGTTAAAATTGCTGTAAAATTTCCAAATACCAGTAACTAGCAGGCACTTTTCTGAAAAATGGGGAAGTCTACTGATACCCCTGAAGGTTCATATCCTGCGCGCCTATATACCCTGTGTATAAAGATTCTTCCTTTATTCTCAGTTCTTTTTATTTTTCATGAATTTTCTGGGTCTGTTTCTCTCTGTCTCTCTTTTTCCCAAGCCCTGTACCATCCCTGAAAGCTTTTCAATCTCCAGGCCTGTATTCGTCTTTTCTCTCCTAAAGTCATATATTGCTACCATACAGGGTTTATTTATTAATATTTAAACACTTCATAGGGAAAAGGACAGAGATCAGGAGACTCAGATTCCTGTCCTAAGCCAGCACTATCCAGCTGTGAAATCATGAATAAGTCTCTTTACTTCACTGACTCTAACGAGGGGATTAGATGAACCTTGCCCCCAAAGAAGTTTCAAGCTTTGTGCTTAGTGATTGGTAAGATCCATCTGGAGCAGGGTTCTGTGCAGATTTTTAATACACTCCTTGGGATTAGTGGGAAAGACTTGAGTTTGCAACATTCGCTCTGGCCAGAGTAGGAATCGCATCTGAGCACTAGACCCAGGACTAAACTTCAGGAGTCATGGGTCATCTTTCCTGTGAGTGCTGACATTTCTTTGCCTTGTTTTTCTCTGAAAGGGCTCTTCTCTGATAAGGGTTCTTCTCTGACAAGGGCTCTCCTGCAAGCCCTTGTTCTGTATCCCACACGGAGGAGCTGCTCTATTAAGGTATTTTGAATGAATAAAGGTGTCATTGATCTGCACAGTTAAACATAGATAAAACAGTATGTTCTGTATTGTATGACTTTTAACCATTTGAAAATACTTAAATTTTGAAAAGTTCTGAAGACAGGCATTTAAGTGAAATCAACATACATTGAAAGAAACACACAAATTTATTTTTCCACAGTGAATTTTTTCAAGAGTTTATTTTTACTTCAGTCTCTCAGACTTAAATGTAGGTTTCTCTAGAAAGAATTCTGTATATCCAGTGTGATGATGAAAAGCTCTTAAATGCTACCAGAAGGTTATATGCACATGCTTGATGAACTCTATATGATTAAGTGACTGAGACTGGATGTTTTTGCATGTAGCATTTATTTTTAATTTTTTTTAATAACAGCTTTATTGAGATATAATCACATACCATAAAGTTTATCCTTTTAGAAGGTAGAATGCAGCGGCTTTTAATATACTCACAGAATTGTATATTTATCATCACTCTCTAATTTTGGATCATTTATCAGTTCAGTTCAGTTCAGTCGCTTAGTTGTGTCTGACTCTTTGCAACCCCATGAATCGCAGCACGCCAGGCCTCCGTGTCCATCACCAACTCCCAGAGTTCACTCAGACTCACGTCCATCGAGTCAGTGATGCCATCCAACCATCTCATCCTCGGTCGTCCCCTTCTCCTCCTGCCCCCAATCCCTCCCAGCATCAGAGTCTTTTCCAATGAGTCAGCTCTTCGCATGAGGTGGCCAGAGTACTGGAGTTTCAGCTTTAGCATCATTCCTTCCAAAGAAATCCCAGGGCTGATCTCTTTTAGGATGGACTGGTTGGATCTCCTTGCAGTCCAAGGGACTCTCAGGAGCCTTCTCCAACACCACAGTTCGAAAGCATCAATTCTTCAGCGCTCAGCTTTCTTCACAGTCCAACTCTCACATCCATACATGACNCCTGCCCCCAATCCCTCCCAGCATCAGAGTCTTTTCCAATGAGTCAGCTCTTCGCATGAGGTGGCCAGAGTACTGGAGTTTCAGCTTTAGCATCATTCCTTCCAAAGAAATCCCAGGGCTGATCTCTTTTAGGATGGACTGGTTGGATCTCCTTGCAGTCCAAGGGACTCTCAGGAGCCTTCTCCAACACCACAGTTCGAAAGCATCAATTCTTCAGCGCTCAGCTTTCTTCACAGTCCAACTCTCACATCCATACATGACTACTGGAAAAACCATAGCCTTGACTAGACGGACCTTAGTTTGCAAAGTAATGTCTCTGCTTTTGAATATACTATCTAGGTTGGTCATAACTTTCCTTCCAAGGAGTAAGTGTCTTTTAATTTCATGGCTGCAGTCACCACCTGCAGTGATTTTGGAGCCCCCCAAAAATAAAGTCTGACACTTATCACCCCCCAAATAAGCTCCATATCCACTTGCAGTTGGTCTGCATCATGCCTCTCCCTAACCTCGGCAACACCTTAGCTGCCTTCTGTCTCTGTGGGTTTGCCTGCTTTGGACGTTTCATGGTAATAGCGTCACACACAACGTGACCTTTTGTGTCTGGCTTCTTTCACATGTTTTGAGGCTCCATCCATCTGTACCATGGATCAGCACTTCATTGCTTTTTCCAACTGAATGACATTCCATTATGTGGATGGACAGTTTGTCTGTCTGTCCATCAGCTGATGGGTGTTTCGGTTGTTTCCACTTTTTGGCTATTTTAAATAATAGCCAAATAGCTGTTGTGAACATCTTTAGGTTTTGTGTAGTTGGGGGGGGGAATTGGGTCAGATGGTTAATTTTGAACTTAGCGGTTCCCCAAAACTGAGATACTGGGGGACTATTAGCCATATTTTAATGATGCTGCTCCCAAATGATATGTTCTGGCTTATCCCTCCACTTTTACAACCAAGCAGCTTAGTGACACACTTGATTGGTAGCAAGACCCTGAGGGGAGCCCTGGGCCTGAGCTGTGAGTAGAAGGATGCAGAATGAAGGGGAAGCCTCACCATAACTGGTCCCCATTCACCTTGAGATAATGATGCCAGTGGGGCAGGAAATTTCAGCGGAGGCAGGAGTCATCTATGAGTCCTCTTCGAGGGACTGGGTCCTGAGTCTGATATACATCACATTCCCACTCCCCCCACCCCTACTCCACCTCCACAGTCTCCAGAATTTATCACCTGCACGATGCGGTTCTGAACCTGTGTCCTCACTCATAATAACACCTCCCCTAGGGAACTGTTAGGAAGAAATGTTGGGTAACAAATGAAAGAGTGTGAGACAGGGTCCATCGCACAGAACAGAAAGAGTATTTCAGGTTCCAACCCTTCTCTTCAATATAATGCAAATATGAGTGTTCCGAAGAGTGGTATACTTGTAATTAGAAGATATGGATTTGAGTTTTAGGTTAGCTTTTTATTAGTTTTATGAAGTTAGACAACTCAGTTTAAGTTGAACTCCCTCTGCCTTTAAAATGAAGATAATCATGCCTCCTGCCTTGCAATTACTTGACTTCCAAGACTTTTAAGACTGCGTGAAGAAGTGCTTTGTGAAAGTATGAGTGTTCAATGAATATGGATAAGTACAATTTTTGACCTCCATTCCTCCTGGCAGGCTTCATGTCCTCATTGGCCACAAGAGACCAGAGGGAAAAAGATCACACCCAGACTCCAAGGACACACTGCCACGGGCTACTATAATCAGTCACCATACGACACACGTGCCTGTGCTTTAGTCGGGTCCGACTCTGTGTGACCCGATGGACTGCAGCCCACCAGGCTCCTCTGCCCACAGGCTTCTCCAGGCCGGAATACTGGAGTGGGTGGCTATGGCCTCCTGCAGGGGGTCTTCCCGACCCAGGGATCAAACCCACGTCTTTTGCATCTCCTGCATTGGCAGGCAGATTCTTTGCCACTAGTGCCACCTGGGAAGTCCATCCTACGGCACATAGATTCTGTAACATTTGGGGTTAAAAGTCCTCTTCTCCTGATTTCTGAAACTCAGGCCTGAGATCAGCATAATACTGCACTGAACTGAAAGTAGAATCACCCAGCCTGGAGCAGCAGTAAGCCTCTAAGTTTCACAGCCTAGGATCACTGAGTCTGGCAGAGGTCAAGGTCACCCAGGGTCCACGTGAGTTTCAAAACTGACCTTCTGTCTTAGCAAAAGGGCACAATGCTGCGTGCTGCATACACACCCCTACATTTCTATGTCGGGGAAAAAAACTCCAAAGAAAGTCTAATGCTTACGGTAGATACTATAGCTGCTTGACTCAACAGATCCTAGCTTGCCTTCCAGAGCTATAGATACTGTCACACTAAGAATTATACTTTGAAATTCTTGAGGAGTTCCCTGCTGGTCCAGTGGTTAGGTCTCTGCACGTTCACTGGGGTCGGGGACTAAGATCCTGCACATCTCGTGGTGCTGCCAAAAACAGAACAGAACTCTTACAAAGGTAGAAATCCACAAGGAAACAGAGTCGCACACACAGACACAATCCCGCATGTCTTAGTGGGGAAGGGAAAACACTGAAGCAGAGCCCAACACTGAGGAGATCCGGCTTTTGGCAATCACGGGAATGGTTATTTTGGACCACAGGGGATGTTCTAAGGTCTAGGCATACGGCATATACAAAAGGGGAGCTCTACCCCGGCATCTGGTAGGTAGTGTCAGCAGTGATATTTCTAGTGGAGAGCTTGATGCCATCTGGCTGCATTGTTCTTCGCTGAACACCATCTACGACTGAATCCCCATGAACTTCTTGTACCAAATCACATCTTTGTCTGATTAATAGCCATGGTAGATTCTGTTGTCAGTGACGAACAACCTCAACCAAGACTGCTCCATCATAACACCCTAATGAGAACGAAAAAGAACCATGGAATTCAGATTCAAAAAAACATTTTTGGAAAAGGTGAAAAAGAGGTTTCATTTTTTTTTAATTAGGTTTATGTAATATCTCTAATATTATGAAGTTGAGTGAGAACTAGAATTCTTTTTTCTGTGATTGTAATAAATTTTGTGCAATGTATGTGGTGTTTCTACAGTCATAAAGTCTGTTGTTTTTGATAAAGTCCATTTTTGTTTAATACTTCCAAACCTTTCTTCTAAATGTGCTTTCTTCAAGTTAAGAATAGAAGTTTCATGCCAAAAGTTAATTAAAATATTTTAATTAATGTTTGGAAAGTTTCCTAATTTGCAAACACAAATATTTTAAAATTACGATTTATGAAATTAGCACAGTATTAACTATATTTTATCCTTCTGGGGACCTTCTGTTGGAGGACTTTTAGCTTGTCAGTCTAGGATCTTAAGGCTCTAGATATAAATCATTGAGTCTTAGAAGAAATTTTAGAGGCAGAGACATCTTATTTTAGACAAGNTTTTTGTTTAATACTTCCAAACCTTTCTTCTAAATGTGCTTTCTTCAAGTTAAGAATAGAAGTTTCATGCCAAAAGTTAATTAAAATATTTTAATTAATGTTTGGAAAGTTTCCTAATTTGCAAACACAAATATTTTAAAATTACGATTTATGAAATTAGCACAGTATTAACTATATTTTATCCTTCTGGGGACCTTCTGTTGGAGGACTTTTAGCTTGTCAGTCTAGGATCTTAAGGCTCTAGATATAAATCATTGAGTCTTAGAAGAAATTTTAGAGGCAGAGACATCTTATTTTAGACAAGAGAGTCAGGCAAAGGTTATTCTAGCAACTGGCTACTGCCTTATTCTTGCAAAAAAAAAAAAAAGGAGAAGAGGGAATAAAAGATAGAAAGAAAATTTCATATTACCTTCTACTTTTAGGAGCTGGGCATTTGTCCCATTTCTTCTAAATTGGAACCTTATTTTATTTTCGTTTGAATTCTCTAGACTGTTGAATTCTCCAGATTAAAGTTGTTTAAACCTTTAATCACTTTGCTGGGGAGCTGTACTCTGTCAAATACTCTGTTAAAGAAAGTAAAAGATAGTATCCCTTTCTACCCCGTGTAACGTGTGTCCTCTTCTCATAGTTAATTAATTCATTCATCTTCCATATATTCACTACAAACTGTTTTCCCTTTGTGACTGAAAGAATAAGCTTCCTAAAGACACCCAAGATGTCTATATCTTAATTACTAGAATGTGTGAGTTCAGTTCAGTTCAGTTCAGTTCAGTCATTCAGTCGTGTCTGACTCTTTGCAACCCCATGAATCGCAGCACGCCAGGCCTCTCTATCCATCACCAACTCCCGGAGTTCACTCAAACTCACTTCCATCGAGTCGGTGATGCCATCCAGCCGTCTCACCCTCTGTCGTCCCCTTCTCCTCCTGCCCCTAATCCCTCCCAACATCAGAGTCTTTTCCAATGAGTCAACTCTTCTCATGAGGTGGCCAAAGTACTGGAGTTTCAGCTTTAGCATCAGTCCTTCCAATGAACACCCAGGACTGATCTCCTTTAGAATGGACTGGTTGGATCTCCTTGCAGTCCAAGGGACTCTCAAGAGTCTTCTCCAATACCACAGTTCAAAAGCATCAATTCTTTGGTGCTCAGCTTCTTCACAGTCCAACTCTCACATCCATACATGACCACTGGAAAAACCATGGTCCGCCTTGACTAGACGGACCTTTGTTGGCAAAGGAATATCTCTGCTTTTGAATACGCTATCTATGTTGGTCATAACTTTTCTTCCAAGGAGTAAGCGTCTTAATTTCATGGTTGCAATCACCATCTGGAGTGATTTTGGAGCCCCCCAAAATAAAGTCTGACACTGTTTCCACTGTTTCNTATCTCTGCTTTTGAATACGCTATCTATGTTGGTCATAACTTTTCTTCCAAGGAGTAAGCGTCTTAATTTCATGGTTGCAATCACCATCTGGAGTGATTTTGGAGCCCCCCAAAATAAAGTCTGACACTGTTTCCACTGTTTCTCCCTCTATTTCACATGAAGTGATGGGACCAGATGCTCTAATCTTTGTTTTCTGAATGTTGAGCTTTAAGCCACCTTTTTCACTCTCCTCTTTGACTTTCATCAAAAGGCTTTTTAGTTCCTCTTCACTTTCTGCCATAAGGGTGGTGTCATCTGCATATCTGAGGTTATTGATATTTCTCCCAGCAATCTTGATTCCAGCTTGTGCTTCTTCCACCCCAGCGTCTCTCATGATGTACTCTGCGTATAAGTTAAATATGTTCAAGCTGGTTTGAGAAAAGGCAGAGGAACCAGAGATCAAATTGCCAACATCTCCTGGATCATGGAAAAAGCAAGAGAGTTCCAGAAAAACATCTATTTCTTCTTTATTTGACTATGCCAAAGTCTTTGACTGTGTGGATCACAATAGACTGTGGAAAATTCTGAAAGACATGGGAATACCAGACCACCTGACCCACCTCTTGAGAAATATTGTATAGGATATAGTAAAATTTTGCAGTTAGGGCCAGAAATTCAAATTTAACTTGGCATCCTATATGCTTTAAAACAGCTTTATTAAGAAAGTCATGTATCATAAAATTTCAGAGCTTTGTGTAAAATTCAGTGGTTTTTAGTTTATTCAGAGTTATGCAACCACCACCACAATCTACTTTTAAAAACATTTTATCTCCCAGAAAAGAAACCCTGTAGTCATTATCAGTCACTCCTTTCCCCAGTTCCTTTTTCCACAGCCCTAGGCAACCACTAATATACTTCCTATCTTTACAGACTTGCCCGTTTTGGACATCTCACATACAAGGACTCATACGATATAATACGTGATCTTTCGTGATCAATTTTTTGCACTTAGCATGGCTTCATTGTTTATCCATGTTGTAGTATGTATCACTGCATCCTATTTTATGTGCTAAATTGGGCAAGCCTAATCATAAGGCAATTTAAAATAACTTTGCTAGCGTCAGGCCAACGACTGTCTTTGTTTCCAGACTCAGATCCGAACAGATCCCTGGAGCTATTCTTTCCAATTCTTTTGTCTCCTTTGTTTGTACTCTTGGGAACTTGTCCTTCTACATTTGGAGCCTGGGACCAGAGCTATCTTCAAGGCAACAGGGTTGGGGCAGTTAGTGGAGAAGTTGCCCGGAGTCAGAGGTGGAAGGATGGAGAAAGAGCCTGGTGCCCTGCTGGTACTGCTGCTAAGTCGCTTCAGTCGTGTCCAACTCTGTGTGACCCCATAGACGGCAGCCCACCAGGCTCCCCTGTCCCTGGGATTCTCCAGGCAAGAACACTGGAGTGGGTTGCCATTTCCTTCTCCAATGTGTGCAAGTGAAAAGTGAAAGTGAAGTCGCTCAGTCATGTCTGACTCTTAGCGACCCCATGGACTGCAGCCCATCAGGCTCCTCCGTCCATGGGATTTTTCCACGCAAGAGTCCTGAAGTGGGATGCCATTGGTAAAAAGGACCTGAAATAACCAAATACACAAATACAAGGCGGGAATGGTCAGAGCCACCTGTCTGCTTCCACACCCCTGGGTAAGGTGCTTTTGTGATGTCTCCTGGCTTTCTCTTTCCTTTGGGATCTGCCCTTGACGTTGGTTGTCACCAAATGTCCCCTCTACGAAATGTTAAAAATATTAATAACCCAGTGGGGTTATTCCATGACCTAAAGTTTGAGCTAGCCTTGCTTTCGGTAGTGGTCTTCGGCCAGAGGATGTGATTTAAAGAAACAAGAACAGTTTTGCTTTGAAAGTCGGAAGAGCTTGATTTCACGTCTGCAAGCGTTGCTCTTCCCCAGCCTGGAGCCCAGCCCTGACTCCATCCCTGCTCTCTTTCCCTCCACTCCCTGGCTGCCCCCAAGGACAGGAAGATCTAAGACCAAGGCCCTGCCTTTGACCCCATCGTCCATTCTGCTCATGGCCTTGAGAACTATGGTCTACACAGGACAAACCAAACCACTGCTGGAATTGTTAGGGGAAGCACACTGACTGTAACTGCCCGCCCTGGCCAGGCTCTCCAGTATCCATTTGCATCAGTTGTTTTATGACAGGAGGAACAGGGAACTAATAAGGTAAGGAACTGGGAACTTACAAGTCACCACCAACCAGAAGAGTTCAGGAAAGGTCAAAAGGAGACACTGCGTGTCTGTCCACCTCCCAGAATCCCTCTCTCTGGCATCCGTCTTGGCTGGGCGATGCGTGCGCCACCAGGAAGGACTCTGAGTCAGAATGATTGGCCAAAGACAACCCGGAAACTGATCCCATCACCATAAAACCCAAGACCGCAAGCCACGTGGCAGAGCAGTTCTCCTGAGTTTCCTTACCCTGCTGCTCTCCGCCTGGATGCCTTCTTCCAATAACCTCTCTTGCTTTGTCAGCAATTATCTCCTTGTATAATTCTTTTCCAAGTGTTAGACAAGAGCCCGCTCTTGGGGCCCTAGAGGGGGGACCCCTCTTCCTACAGCATAATTGCTCTCAGATTTTTCTATCAGATGATGGAGAGAGTTTTAAAACCTCAGCAAATGACAGTCAAATGAATTGCCTTTTCTTTCTCTCTTTCTCTTGCTGCCTCCTTCCTTTCTTTTTCTTTCCCTTCCATCTTTCGCTCCTCTGTCTCACTCCCTCTCTCTCTTTCTTCCTTTCTTTATCTCTGCAGCATTCTTCTTTGCCCTCCCCAGACTGAGAGAGCTGACTTGTCGTCTGGACAGGTCTTAGGAGTTCTGTGATTTTGCTCCTGAGGGTGAGTAAGAGGATCTCCCCTCGCAAGGGATCTGAGGTGTGAGTTCAACTCTGCTCTCTGCCTTGCGTGACAGGATGCTCCATGCATGCCTGCCGGAATTCAGGACACCGTCCCGCGCCCTCCACTTGTAAAATATGTATTTCAAACTCGATGTATCTTTCAGCTTAAGCCTTCATCAAAGCTGTAGCCAGCATCAAGAACTCCCCCGGAGGGCCTCGCTCTAACACTTCTCTCTCCCACAGAGAAAGTAACCTGCTGTCCACCCCACCGTACATGCTCAGCTGGCAGACTGAATCTTTATCATGTTAAAAGAAGGGGGAAAAAAAGAAAATCACTAACCACAATTTCTCCTCCAGAAACTCTTACGAAAAGGTCAGCTTTAATGCAAGGCATATCATATGCCTTTTAAGGAAAGCAGGGCTTGGCTAACTTGTTCCTAAACTTTAGTTCTTTAAGGGTTTTTTGTTTTTTAAGTTCTCAATCCACTTCAAACTCCAAATATTTATGGTCTTCTGAGAGTGGGCTGTTGTACTTTGCAGCATAGCAACCCCGAGGCAGTGTTTTTCCCTGTCAGGATTCTAGAGGGAGACGAAAGAATGATAAATAGAATTCACTGTGGGTGAGTTTGGTCTAAAGGAAGTTCTGTTCCTTTTGTGTTGTGGGAACCATATCCGGGAGCCACAGGGTGTCCAGGACCAGAGATGCCTCACAACTCAGGAAGGCACTACCCCCATCCCCCAGCCCTCAGCTCCACTCAGCCTCTGCACTACCCTGCTCATGCCTCGCTTCTGGCCAGGTCTGCGAAGAAAGTGCTAGCATTTCTCAAAGTAGAGTTCATCATGCTCACTAATTAACAGCAAGACATAATGAGCTAAGTACATATTGTATGGCATGGTTGGATGGCATCACCGACTCAATGGACATCAGTTTGAGCAAGCTCCAGGAGATGGTAAACCCAGGGTGGCCTGGTGTGCTACAGTCCATGGAGTCACAAAGAGTCGGACACGACTGAGTGACTGAACAACAACAACATATTGTATGTGTAAAGACTAATAAGAATACTCTAAAAATGAGAAATGCATAAGACACAAACACAAAACCACTGAATAACCTAGAACATACACATTTTATCCCTGGGCCCAGTAATTTTCAAAACTGCTTCCCTCAAGAGACCATTTGCAAGGAACAAATGATAGTTATTTTATTAGTCTATCCATCAAGCGTTGTGTATGGAATGCACCCTACAGTGTGCGAGGCTCTGTGAAATGATGGCCTGAATCTAAAGTACTAGATGCAACTGCAAGAGATGTGATTATCTCATTATTTCAAAATAAAATGTCTAAATACAAAGCATTACTGAATTCCAAGATTTTACAGAGGTTTGTANACAGTGTGCAAGGCTCTGTGAAATGATGGCCTGAATCTAAAGTACTAGATGCAACTGCAAGAGATGTGATTATCTCATTATTTCAAAATAAAATGTCTAAATACAAAGCATTACTGAATTCCAAGATTTTACAGAGGTTTGTAGTCTCATCAATAACGAGTGAACTCTCACAACAAAAGTTCCCAAGGAAGATAATGGTCCACTCATCCCTCCTAGTCAGTATAATGCTATGTCTTGGGTTTGGCTCACTGAACCAGAGATAAGCTCATTTGAGATGTGTTATCATTTACCAAGCAGGTCTTTTGAGGGACTAAACCTTTGATATGGAGTAATTGGGAGGACCCCCACATACCACGTCTGTACTATATTATACCTATATTGTGTCTGTGTGTATGGTCTGTGTGTGTATGTACATACACACAGGCATACTTTAGAGATATTGTGGAATTGACTCCAGACCACTGCAGTAAAGTGAATATTGCAATAAAGCAAGTCACATAAATTGTTTTGGTTTCCCAGCAATATAAGAGTTATATTTATACCATACTCCAGTCTATTAAGTGTTTCCCTCGATGGCTCAAGCAATAAAGAATCTGTCTGCAAGGCAGGAGACACNAATTGACTCCAGACCACTGCAGTAAAGTGAATATTGCAATAAAGCAAGTCACATAAATTGTTTTGGTTTCCCAGCAATGTAAGAGTTATATTTATACCATACTCCAGTCTATTAAGTGTTTCCCTCGATGGCTCAAGCAATAAAGAATCTGTCTGAAATGCAGGAGACACGAGGGGTGTGGTTCAATCCCTGAGTTGGGAAGACTCCCTGGAGGAGGAAGTGGCACCCCACTCCAGTATTCTTGCCTGGGAAATCCCATGGACAGAGGATCCTAGCGGGCTACAGTCCACAGGGTTGCAAAGAGTCAGACATGACTGAGCACACACTAGTCAACTGAGTGTGTGACAGCATTATGTCTTAAAAACAAATTCATGTCTCTTAACTAAAGGGTACTGAATTGCCTTTTTTTTTTTAAATGCTAACCATCATCTGAGCCTTTAGCAAGGGATAATCTTTTTGCAGTAACAGCATCAAAGATGACTGATCACAGGTCACAATAATAAAGATTAATAATGGAAAGTTCAAGATATTATGAGAATTACCAAAATGTAACACAAGATATGAAGTGAGCAAATGCTGTTGGAAAAACGGTGTCAATAGACTTGCTTAGTGTCGAGTTGCCACATTCCTTCAACCTTTTTAAAAAAGAAAACAAACCAATATCTGCTAACGCAAATGAGAGAAGCACAGTGAAATGAGAGATGCTTGTGTATCCTCTATCCTATGCTTAACTAAATTAATCCATCCAATTTATCTCTAAAGTTCCTTCAGCTGGAAAATTCCCGGATTCTGGGTTGTATCAATGTCTAGATCCGACTGGAGGGAACAGAATCTGGGACAGGCCTAAGCTTTGAGAACTAGCGGGATCTGGAAAACAAGGGGCAGTCTAAGGGGGTGAGAGCAGTGTGGGGCCTGATCAGAGAAGGGACTGTCGAATGGGGGAGGAGTCAGACGGCAGCTGTGAAGGCAACAAGTGAAAGTTGGCCATGATCATGGTTTTACCCAGAGCAAGACCAACACCTGCAAAACCGGATTTAATGGCAAAATGTCTAAAACTTGCTCAATGAAAACAGTCTACAGACCCTCTTCTCAGAAGAAATGATTGCTGGACCCAGTGGGGTCAGCCTCTGAGCCCTCGTTTTATGCCTAGAAGAATCTGCATTTATACAGTCGATTTCCTTCTACCCTGGAGTTCAACTTTTGACTTCTCCTTTGTTGAATTCTGGCAGGAAAAGGGGCCGGAGGTTAATGGACTTGAGTGTTAGAGGCTCGGTAATATAAGAACTGTACATTCCTTTACCACTTGAGCTTTTACACATTATCAGACTAAGTAAACACAGCAGCACCTCACTCAGCTACCATTCAGATATACGGCAAATGCATAAGTTGGAATCAGGAAAGCAGAAAAGGGGTGGAGATGACAGGCCTGGAAAGATCGTGTTTGGATTAGAGACAGAAGGACAGACAGACAGATGGGCAGAGCCTTGTGTAACCATCCCCGTTAATTTGCAGGCAGCCCGCATCTTGTGGAGTATATCGAAGGGAAGCAAATTCCTTTAAAGAAATCAATTCTTGAAACTTGCATGCTTCAAGGCCTTGCTTTGACCAAGGGCATATAGCTGTGATTAGTGATACAAGCCTTAAAGAAACAGGAAAGATTTACTGCGGAAAAGAAGAGCCAGCAGCAGAGGGACAACGTGCAAAGGTGAAGCATCCAGATGGCTGAAGCATGGACCGCACGCTTAGCTGCAAGACTGAAGTGTTAGTAGCTGTTCCCTAATTACAAGGAATAGAATACCAATACCTAGGATTGCTTCTAGCCTTCTGCAAATGAGGTGTGATGCTATTTTGTTGAGTTCAAGCTTTCTCAACAAGTTCCAAGTCAGTAGCCTTTAGAATCTTGTCTTAATTCTGTGTATGCTGCTTGCAACGTGGTTTCGAGAAGCCCCTTGGCAGCCTGGATGGGAGGGGAGTTTGGGGGAGAACGGACATGTGTATGTGCATGGCTGGATCACTTTGTGGTGCACCTAAAACTATCACAACATTGTTAATCAGCTACACTTCCAATATAAAATAAAAAGTTTAAAAAAGAGAGAGAGAAGCCCCTTGGTCAGTTATTAAGTCTGTGTAAGGCTAAATTTTACAGTTATAGTGAACTCAGAGTTCTGCCTTTCCAACTCACAGAAGATAGAAGTGAGAGAGGGTTTACACAAACACAAATGCTAACATCAACAAGAAATGACAAGCAATAACAATAAAGGGAAAGAAAATGGGTAAGCTCGAAACGGCCAACCCAAGGGTCAGAGAGCTCAGCCACGCTTCCAGCCACATCACAGACCTTTGTGACAGACAGTGAATGGCCTACATCTATCGAAAAAGTACAACTGAAATCAGTAGATTTGGTGTTTAAATGTTTGGAAGTATTTTGTCCAAAGGGGTTAAAGAAAAATGGTCTCTTGGCTACCTAGAGCAAGTTGTCAAGAGATACGGACAAGCCAAGGTCTATACTGGGTTAAGTCATGTCTCCCTGAAATGTCTATAACCCAAAATCTATTAATGTGACCTTATTTTGAAACAGAATTTTTGCAGATCTAATTAGGTTGAGATGAGATTCTACTGGATTGGGGTGACAAATCCCATGATGGCTGTCCTTATAAGAAGAGGGGAATTTTGAAACAAAGGCGTGGAGGAAAGAGGATCGCATAGGGACAAGGCTGAGGTTGGAGTTACGCTGTCACATGTGAAGCAGTCCCAAGAATTGCCGGCAACGAGCAGAAGCTCAGAGAAGTCAAGGCAGGGTTCTTCCTTGGATCCTTTTGAGAGTGCATGGTCCTGCTGACACCTTGACACCTCCAGCACTGCAGGATTATAAACTTCCGTGCTCTAAAGCCACTAGGTGTGCAGCACTTGGTTTTGACAGCCCCAGAAAACTAAAATAAGGTCTTCTTCTCCCTGGTTCAGTCCATGAATTCAGAGTCTGTTGCTTTGGAAATAAATGCTGTTTGGTGCGTGTAGTACTTCATTCAGTGAAAATAAAAGTGACGTTGCTCAGTTGCGTCCGACTTTGCGACCCCATGGACTGTAGCCCACCAGACTCCTCCATCCGTGGAATTTTCTAGGCAAGAGTACTGGAGTGGGTTGTCATTTCCGTCTCCAACTTCATACAGTAGCAGAGCATACATATTAACATAATATTAGCCTAGAATAGTAGATAAATTATCGCTTTTAGAGTTAACCTGCTTCCAGTTCAGTTACAATCCCTTCTATTTACCTGCTTTGTGACCCTGAAAAAATTACTCAACTTCTCTGAGCCTCAGGTCCTTCTTTTATAAAAGAAGGTAATGCATAAGATTGATGAGGAGAATAAATAAGTGTACCCGGCACATAGTCAGCTCTAGAAAAGAAAAGATTTATGTCTCTTCCTTTCTCCTGGCCTTATGCCAAAGCAATAAATTATGGAATTTCAGGCACCAGTGAAGCAAGAGGAATTTGTGTGGAGGGCATGAGGGAAACAGAATACAACATTCTGGCATTCCTGAATCACACGTGTTGGTGGGGGACATTACTTTGCCGCAACTTTTCCTTTTAAACTTGAGTGTCCAAGAGAGTGCAGGACAATTTCCCGAAGTGGACAAATTAGAATGAAATATTACCATGTAAGGATGACTAGTTAAGCAATTTGGTCAAACATTTGGATATTTAGTCCATGAGAGGCCAACGATCTGAATACTGCCCTGGATTTTGATCACATATTAGCTCAACTTAAGCATTTTTAGCAAATGTATTTGCACTTTAGTGCAAATCACTAGGTTTGAGTTAGAAAATCCAAGTTCAAATTCCAGCTCTGCCACACGTCACCTGCAAATGAATAAATCATTTGACTTTTGTGGGCCTGTTCTGTCACCTACAAAATGAAATTATCTTTGCTCCATCTTTCTCCTAAGGAGATGACGTGAAAACTCTGTGTGGGCTGTACAGTGCTTCTATAAAGATACAATAACATTATTACTGTGTTATAAAGACATGGAGATTGTTATTCCCAATAATATCATTTCTGGGAGCTTTCAGTCAGGGCAATAGCATTTATAAATATATCCAAATCCCCATCAGCACAATAGGAGAGCAACATTTAAAGAGTCCTCAAACAGTATTTTTGATAAAAGTAGGTGACCTGGTTTACTCTGGTGGTTTGGGTAGGACCAAACCACCACTATCCATGGAACCTACTCACAGCCTTTATAGGCTAACAATTCTAAGGGAATTTCTCTAAGGGAAGAGAAAAGGGAGTTCTGAGGGTGTAGGAGCCAGCTNAGATCGTGTTTGGATTAGAGACAGAAGGACAGACAGACAGATGGGCAGAGCCTTGTGTAACCATCCCCGTTAATTTGCAGGCAGCCCGCATCTTGTGGAGTATATCGAAGGGAAGCAAATTCCTTTAAAGAAATCAATTCTTGAAACTTGCATGCTTCAAGGCCTTGCTTTGACCAAGGGCATATAGCTGTGATTAGTGATACAAGCCTTAAAGAAACAGGAAAGATTTACTGCGGAAAAGAAGAGCCAGCAGCAGAGGGACAACGTGCAAAGGTGAAGCATCCAGATGGCTGAAGCATGGACCGCACGCTTAGCTGCAAGACTGAAGTGTTAGTAGCTGTTCCCTAATTACAAGGAATAGAATACCAATACCTAGGATTGCTTCTAGCCTTCTGCAAATGAGGTGTGATGCTATTTTGTTGAGTTCAAGCTTTCTCAACAAGTTCCAAGTCAGTAGCCTTTAGAATCTTGTCTTAATTCTGTGTATGCTGCTTGCAACGTGGTTTCGAGAAGCCCCTTGGCAGCCTGGATGGGAGGGGAGTTTGGGGGAGAACGGACATGTGTATGTGCATGGCTGGATCACTTTGTGGTGCACCTAAAACTATCACAACATTGTTAATCAGCTACACTTCCAATATAAAATAAAAAGTTTAAAAAAGAGAGAGAGAAGCCCCTTGGTCAGTTATTAAGTCTGTGTAAGGCTAAATTTTACAGTTATAGTGAACTCAGAGTTCTGCCTTTCCAACTCACAGAAGATAGAAGTGAGAGAGGGTTTACACAAACACAAATGCTAACATCAACAAGAAATGACAAGCAATAACAATAAAGGGAAAGAAAATGGGTAAGCTCGAAACGGCCAACCCAAGGGTCAGAGAGCTCAGCCACGCTTCCAGCCACATCACAGACCTTTGTGACAGACAGTGAATGGCCTACATCTATCGAAAAAGTACAACTGAAATCAGTAGATTTGGTGTTTAAATGTTTGGAAATATTTTGTCCAAAGGGGTTAAAGAAAAATGGTCTCTTGGCTACCTAGAGCAAGTTGTCAAGAGATACGGACAAGCCAAGGTCTATACTGGGTTAAGTCATGTCTCCCTGAAATGTCTATAACCCAAAATCTATTAATGTGACCTTATTTTGAAACAGAATTTTTGCAGATCTAATTAGGTTGAGATGAGATTCTACTGGATTGGGGTGACAAATCCCATGATGGCTGTCCTTATAAGAAGAGGGGAATTTTGAAACAAAGGCGTGGAGGAAAGAGGATCGCATAGGGACAAGGCTGAGGTTGGAGTTACGCTGTCACATGTGAAGCAGTCCCAAGAATTGCCGGCAACGAGCAGAAGCTCAGAGAAGTCAAGGCAGGGTTCTTCCTTGGATCCTTTTGAGAGTGCATGGTCCTGCTGACACCTTGACACCTCCAGCACTGCAGGATTATAAACTTCCGTGCTCTAAAGCCACTAGGTGTGCAGCACTTGGTTTTGACAGCCCCAGAAAACTAAAATAAGGTCTTCTTCTCCCTGGTTCAGTCCATGAATTCAGAGTCTGTTGCTTTGGAAATAAATGCTGTTTGGTGCGTGTAGTACTTCATTCAGTGAAAATAAAAGTGACGTTGCTCAGTTGCGTCCGACTTTGCGACCCCATGGACTGTAGCCCACCAGACTCCTCCATCCGTGGAATTTTCTAGGCAAGAGTACTGGAGAGGGTTGTCATTTCCGTCTCCAACTTCATACAGTAGCAGAGCATACATATTAACATAATATTAGCCTAGAATAGTAGATAAATTATCGCTTTTAGAGTTAACCTGCTTCCAGTTCAGTTACAATCCCTTCTATTTACCTGCTTTGTGACCCTGAAAAAATTACTCAACTTCTCTGAGCCTCAGGTCCTTCTTTTATAAAAGAAGGTAATGCATAAGATTAATGAGGAGAATAAATAAGTGTACCCGGCACATAGTCAGCTCTAGAAAAGAAAAGATTTATGTCTCTTCCTTTCTCCTGGCCTTATGCCAAAGCAATAAATTATGGAATTTCAGGCACCAGTGAAGCAAGAGGAATTTGTGTGGAGGGCATGAGGGAAACAGAATACAACATTCTGGCATTCCTGAATCACACGTGTTGGTGGGGGACATTACTTTGCCGCAACTTTTCCTTTTAAACTTGAGTGTCCAAGAGAGTGCAGGACAATTTCCCGAAGTGGACAAATTAGAATGAAATATTACCATGTAAGGATGACTAGTTAAGCAATTTGGTCAAACATTTGGATATTTAGTCCATGAGAGGCCAACGATCTGAATACTGCCCTGGATTTTGATCACATATTAGCTCAACTTAAGCATTTTTAGCAAATGTATTTGCACTTTAATGCAAATCACTAGGTTTGAGTTAGAAAATCCAAGTTCAAATTCCAGCTCTGCCACACGTCACCTGCAAATGAATAAATCATTTGACTTTTGTGGGCCTGTTCTGTCACCTACAAAATGAAATTATCTTTGCTCCATCTTTCTCCTAAGGAGATGACGTGAAAACTCTGTGTGGGCTGTACAGTGCTTCTATAAAGATACAATAACATTATTACTGTGTTATAAAGACATGGAGATTGTTATTCCCAATAATATCATTTCTGGGAGCTTTCAGTCAGGGCAATAGCATTTATAAATATATCCAAATCCCCATCAGCACAATAGGAGAGCAACATTTAAAGAGTCCTCAAACAGTATTTTTGATAAAAGTAGGTGACCTGGTTTACTCTGGTGGTTTGGGTAGGACCAAACCACCACTATCCATGGAACCTACTCACAGCCTTTATAGGCTAACAATTCTAAGGGAATTTCTCTAAGGGAAGAGAAAAGGGAGTTCTGAGGGTGTAGGAGCCAGCTCTCAAAACAGTTAAAAATTTTTTTTTTTAAAACACCAAAACAAAACTCAGAAACCAACTTGATATGTAGTATTTGCTGATCTTTAGGGTATAAATACTCCTCAGTCCTCTTGGAATTTGCAGTGATGCTGCAAATTGGCAATTAGTATCATAATCACCACTGTCACCATGACTACCATCCTCATCATCCAAATTTCCCTTATTTGATTTTAAAACATTGGTTAGCACTGAGCAGGGCACTTTTTTAAGTTAAACTTTTTATTTTGAGGTCATTATAGCTGGGGAAATATGAATGAGATTGGTAGATTACAAAAACGCCAAAGTCCTGGTGTGACATTGTACTTTAAGGTAAACCTTTACCTCACTTTAGCACTCTTGCCTGGAAAATCCCATGGACGGAGGAGCCTGGTGGGCTGCAGTCCATGAGGTCGCTAAGAGTCGGACACGACTGAGCGACTTCCCTTTCACTTTTCACTTCCACGCATTGGAGAAGGAAATGGCAACCCACTCCAGTGTTCTTGCCTGGAGAATCCCAGGGACGGGGGAGCCTGGTGGGCTGCCATCTCTGGGGTCGCACAGAGTCGGAAACGACTGAAGCGACTTAGCAGCAGCAGCAGCAGCAAGGTAAACCTTTGGGGAGACTAGTAAAGGGTACACAAGATCTTTCTGTATTATTTCTGACAAATGCCCATGATCTATAATGTGCCCCAAAGATTAGCACAGCACTGCATACATATTTGTTGAATAACTGGCATTGAGCAAATACTAGTTGAATAAATTAACAATTCTGCAAGATATCTATTATTCTTCTCACGTTTCAGATGAGAAAAGTGGGACTTAAAAATGTTAAATAATACCCAAGTGTCACACACATAGAAAATAAGAAAAGTCAGAATCAGCTGATCACAAAGTCTGTTATTAATAATGACATCATAGTCTCCCAAAACACTAGCATAAATTCCAATAAACCAGCATGAATATTCTTTATTTTATTATCACCACTTTAAGTGGCTGGGCTTCCCTGGTGGCTCAGACAGTAAAGAATCTGCCTGCAATGCAAAATCTGGTTGGGAAGATCCCCTGGAGGAAGAAACGGCTACAGTCCATGGGATCGCAAATACTCAGACAGGACTGACTAAGCACACACACATTTAAGTGCCCAGCATCTCCCCACGGAATCTCATGACTATTCCTATTTATAGTGATTCAATCTCAGCCCTCCCCCACGCCTTACTGTTCTCAGAGCATCCTTGTGAGAGCTTATTATCAGTGCCATTGCATGTGAAGAGAAAAGAAGATGAGTTTACATGTGTTTAGAAAATCTGTCCATGACTAACATGTTTAAAGCACGTTAGGTACTTTAGGAATGGCCATTAATTTCTGAGAATACACTTGTGACTTTATACTATTCCAGTTGAAGCTACTTGTGTAAAAATCTGCAAATGGATCTGCTGCCAGGCATAAGAAATAGTATGAAAATAATAGGTTTGGCTGCGTTGGACCAAGATGATTCAGAAAATAACCTTCCCTGATGTAAAGAATAAACACTGGAAATAAATTCTCCAAGATGTTCAAGGTATTGATCACTAGGTAATGAGATTATGAGTTCTTTATATTTTTCTGCATTTTCCAAGTTTTCTGCTCTGCATGTCAAAGTCCTGGTGTGACATACTAAAAATAATATAGCAATAAGAAAGTGAATGGTCTGGGTAAAAATTTTACAAAGAAAAATTTTCATTTCAGTGAAAAGGTATTCTGGAATAAATTTATCTTAGCCCAGGTTCTCTAGAAATCAGAATGAAGGATCAATATGTGCTATCAACAACTGTGCCTCTTTAGGGTTTCCAAGAGGGAAATATCAGAGAGTGAAAAGTTCTATTCTTATGTATCCATGACTCACATCCTGATGCCTTGATTTCAACGAGAAAAAAAAATTAAATCGCTCTATTTTTGCTGCAAAGAATGTAAGTTAGCAAAATCTTGCAGAGAACTTTCACTGAGATAGAGAAATGACACTGGCCAGCAGGAGGTCCCACAGTGATGCTCAGACTCACTGGCCCCAGCCTCTCTCCTTCTAGAGCATTCACAGTGCATAGCTCTAGGACCCACCAGTCACAAAATTCAGCATGGACAGAGCTGGGCAACATGGCCACCTGACCACGCCTATTCCCATTTCTTACATCAGTAGGGAGGAGACCAGGACTCCAAATGCAGGAAATACAATTTTCTTGGGCTTCCCAGGTGGCGCTAGTTGTAAAAGAACCCACCTGCCAATGCAGGAGACTTAAGAAACGCAGGTTTGATCCCTGGGTTGGGAAGATCCCCTGGAAGAGGGCATGGCAGCCCACTCCAGTGTTCTTGCCTGGAGAATCCCAGGAGCCTGGTGGGCTACAGTCCATAGGATTGCAAACAGTCGAACACAACTGAAGCAACTTAGCAGGCACACACACAGTTTTCTTACAAATCAGGGTCCCGAAGACACAAGCACAAGAACAGCAGGCAGCAGGAGGAAGAGTGAGCGACACTTGCAGCGGCCTTGTTCCAGCTCCTCCTAGAATGTCCTGCTTTATTTAATCCTTGGGCAGATGACTCTGTTCTTATTTTTATGATGATGAAAATGCCATACTGAGTTTTTGATGAAATTTTTAAAAAAACTAAAATATCATTACAACTGTCCTCATATTTTATTTACCTTTGCAGATGAGTCCCACCTCCCCACCTCTTCCCCGGAGACAGCATTTTCTAGAGCTTTCACTGGGGCTCAGGACATAGAAACACAGCTTGGAGAGAGACAAGGGGATTTTGCAAAGGGAAACAGGGTCCAGTGCCTATGGCTTCCGACTTACACAAATTACACTGGCCCTCGGCCTCAGTGTCTGAAACAGCTTCTCCTTCTCACGTTTTAAAAATAATATTTATTTATTTATTTGCCTGCCCTGGGTCTTAGCAGCAGCATGTGAGATCTAGTTCCCTGAGCAGGAATCAAACCCGGACCCTCTGCTCCCTCTGGGAACTTAGCTACTGGACCACCAGGGAAGGCCCTCCTTCTCATGTTTTGACAAAAAATCGTTGGCATCCCTAGTATGGAAATACCAGCGTTCCAGTCATCCTCACGTTTACAAGAAGCTGGAAATAAGAATAATGGGCACAGTTGGAATCGCTTGAGTTTTGGTTTTGTCTCTCCCATGTCTCAAGACTGTTGGGTGGGACTTAGAAGTTTCGAGGGGTCAGACAACAGTTCTGGCCTGTGGGTTTCGTTGTCATTTTTAGTAAATAACTGGATTGGTAGTGATCAAATGACAAATGGGCATCGGGTGGGTAAGGAAGGAGTTCTCCTGATAGATTGTAAAAGTGAGAAGAAAAGATGAGGGACAAAGGATAAGAATTAAGGAAGTAAAGGAAAGAGAAATCTGAACACCTGAGAGATTTTCAAACAGTAAGTCTACAGTTTATCACTGTATTTATTGATATCAATATTTACTGGTTCCTTCTAATGTGTCAGGAATAGTTCGAGGATCGAGACACAGTTCAGGGAATAAAACTTGGCTTTGGGGCACTTACATTCTTGTGGTTCTGCTGGAAGGCCCATTTAGGGTGCTATGGCAAGAAGGTAGCTATTGGGTCCCATTTAGTTAAGACTTCGCAGCTCTTTGGGCCCCTTTGACATCGTCCCCAAGGTCAGAGACCTAAATCGAGACCTGCCTCCTACAATCCAAAAGCTGAGGCACGACAGAGAATTCCCCTGGCCAGAGGATTGGAAACTGGAAGAGAACCAATTCAATGAACATGTTGCCAAGCAACAGATCAGAGTCACCAATATCCTGAGGAATCTTCTGGGTAAGAGAAAAGCATCATGGTTATAACAGCAACGGGGGTTCATCTGCTTCTTCCTTGAGGGGCCACAAAACAGGAACAGATCTGTGTCTTCTACAAGACAGAGTGTCTCCAGCAGTCTACTCGGGTGCTTCTAGTGGGTATATTGATATATTATCACCAGGTGTGCCCACCCATGAACTCTCTTCCCAACAGGCCTAGGACACTGTTTTTTGGTTTGATAAAATTTGTCGTCTTTTTTATTATTAGGAAAAAACCATGTCTACTGTTGAAATTACTGTAGAACAGATAAGTAAAATGAAGAAAATTAAAATCACCTATCATCCGATCAGCCAAAAGTAGAATTTGATGCATATACTTCTGGTCTCTTTCCTTTGAGTATGTATTTGTGTTTTTGTGGTGTTTGCTCGGTTTTGTTTTTACAAAACAAGATCAGATAACATATTGTTTTGGAACATGCTTTACCCCCCCCCCCACAACACTATAACAGTGACCATTTTCCGTGTTATTAAAGTATTTCCCTTTGATCAGACCTATGCATCTGGATAAAGGTGATTTCACCAGGGAGGAGGGCCCTTCTAACAAAGACAGACTTGTCTGTGAGGGTTCAGGCCCCACTGAGAGCTCTGCAGATCTGCCAAACCAAACAGGAAAAGAGAGAATGCAGGCAGGATCTGAGTCTAGCAGTGCTGGCATCTGTGAAGCAGGCCACGCTCCCTTCCTGGAGGGAACATTCCAGAGGCACCTGCGTCCCCTGCCCTCATCCCCTTGGCCTCTGTCGACTGAAAAAAGATACACAACATGAGAGTTGCCAATTCAGTTATAATTGGGGCCAAATGAGGACTGCAGACTGGAAACAGCGCCTCAGATAGTTCTGGGAGACAGCTCCAAAGAGGGAGGGGGGGGAAAGGTTAGGTATATATGTGGTTTTGGTGAAGGGGAATACACGTCATCAAGCACATATTTTTTCCTGAAGGTTNAGGAGACTTAAGAAACGCAGGTTTGATCCCTGGGTTGGGAAGATCCCCTGGAAGAGGGCATGGCAGCCCACTCCAGTGTTCTTGCCTGGAGAATCCCAGGAGCCTGGTGGGCTACAGTCCATAGGATTGCAAACAGTCGAACACAACTGAAGCAACTTAGCAGGCACACACACAGTTTTCTTACAAATCAGGGTCCCGAAGACACAAGCACAAGAACAGCAGGCAGCAGGAGGAAGAGTGAGCGACACTTGCAGCGGCCTTGTTCCAGCTCCTCCTAGAATGTCCTGCTTTATTTAATCCTTGGGCAGATGACTCTGTTCTTATTTTTATGATGATGAAAATGCCATACTGAGTTTTTGATGAAATTTTTAAAAAAACTAAAATATCATTACAACTGTCCTCATATTTTATTTACCTTTGCAGATGAGTCCCACCTCCCCACCTCTTCCCCGGAGACAGCATTTTCTAGAGCTTTCACTGGGGCTCAGGACATAGAAACACAGCTTGGAGAGAGACAAGGGGATTTTGCAAAGGGAAACAGGGTCCAGTGCCTATGGCTTCCAACTTACACAAATTACACTGGCCCTCGGCCTCAGTGTCTGAAACAGCTTCTCCTTCTCACGTTTTAAAAATAATATTTATTTATTTATTTGCCTGCCCTGGGTCTTAGCAGCAGCATGTGAGATCTAGTTCCCTGAGCAGGAATCAAACCCGGACCCTCTGCTCCCTCTGGGAACTCAGCTACTGGACCACCAGGGAAGGCCCTCCTTCTCATGTTTTGACAAAAAATCGTTGGCATCCCTAGTATGGAAATACCAGCGTTCCAGTCATCCTCACGTTTACAAGAAGCTGGAAATAAGAATAATGGGCACAGTTGGAATCGCTTGAGTTTTGGTTTTGTCTCTCCCATGTCTCAAGACTGTTGGGTGGGACTTAGAAGTTTCGAGGGGTCAGACAACAGTTCTGGCCTGTGGGTTTCGTTGTCATTTTTAGTAAGTAACTGGATTGGTAGTGATCAAATGACAAATGGGCATCGGGTGGGTAAGGAAGGAGTTCTCCTGATAGATTGTAAAAGTGAGAAGAAAAGAAGAGGGACAAAGGATAAGAATTAAGGAAGTAAAGGAAAGAGAAATCTGAACACCTGAGAGATTTTCAAACAGTAAGTCTACAGTTTATCACTGTATTTATTGATATCAATATTTACTGGTTCCTTCTAATGTGTCAGGAATAGTTCGAGGATCGAGACACAGTTCAGGGAATAAAACTTGGCTTTGGGGCACTTACATTCTTGTGGTTCTGCTGGAAGGCCCATTTAGGGTGCTATGGCAAGAAGGTAGCTATTGGGTCCCATTTAGTTAAGACTTCGCAGCTCTTTGGGCCCCTTTGACATCGTCCCCAAGGTCAGAGACCTAAATCGAGACCTGCCTCCTACAATCCAAAAGCTGAGGCACGACAGAGAATTCCCCTGGCCAGAGGATTGGAAACTGGAAGAGAACCAATTCAATGAACATGTTGCCAAGCAACAGATCAGAGTCACCAATATCCTGAGGAATCTTCTGGGTAAGAGAAAAGCATCATGGTTATAACAGCAACGGGGGTTCATCTGCTTCTTCCTTGAGGGGCCACAAAACAGGAACAGATCTGTGTCTTCTACAAGACAGAGTGTCTCCAGCAGTCTACTCGGGTGCTTCTAGTGGGTATATTGATATATTATCACCAGGTGTGCCCACCCATGAACTCTCTTCCCAACAGGCCTAGGACACTGTTTTTTGGTTTGATAAAATTTGTCGTCTTTTTTATTATTAGGAAAAAACCATGTCTACTGTTGAAATTACTGTAGAACAGATAAGTAAAATGAAGAAAATTAAAATCACCTATCATCCGATCAGCCAAAAGTAGAATTTGATGCATATACTTCTGGTCTCTTTCCTTTGAGTATGTATTTATGTTTTTGTGGTGTTTGCTCGGTTTTGTTTTTACAAAACAAGATCAGATAACATATTGTTTTGGAACATGCTTTACCCCCCCCCCCACAACACTATAACAGTGACCATTTTCCGTGTTATTAAAGTATTTCCCTTTGATCAGACCTATGCATCTGGATAAAGGTGATTTCACCAGGGAGGAGGGCCCTTCTAACAAAGACAGACTTGTCTGTGAGGGTTCAGGCCCCACTGAGAGCTCTGCAGATCTGCCAAACCAAACAGGAAAAGAGAGAACGCAGGCAGGATCTGAGTCTAGCAGAAAAGAGAGAATGCAGGCAGGATCTGAGTCTAGCAGTGCTGGCATCTGTGAAGCAGGCCACGCTCCCTTCCTGGAGGGAACATTCCAGAGGCACCTGCGTCCCCTGCCCTCATCCCCTTGGCCTCTGTCGACTGAAAAAAGATACACAACATGAGAGTTGCCAATTCAGTTATAATTGGGGCCAAATGAGGACTGCAGACTGGAAACAGCGCCTCAGATAGTTCTGGGAGACAGCTCCAAAGAGGGAGGGGGGGGAAAGGTTAGGTATATATGTGGTTTTGGTGAAGGGGAATACACGTCATCAAGCACATATTTTTTCCTGAAGGTTTCTACTAGTCTCGTGACGCTTTGCTAGGTCACGAGAAACAGTCGTCACCATGAAGGATTTTAGTGCTTTTATAGATATGAGGAGATACAAGAATTGAGCTCATAAAATTAGTTCCTGAGCATAGCTAACTCTCTGAAGACCTGTCCTGCCAGTTTGGCCCAAGCACAGAGTGCCTCGTTTCTGCTCTCCTCCCTCGGCCCTTCGGGGGTGTCGGAGGTCAGCAGTAGCACATGATTTAATCCTTGTAGAGGTAGATGGTGAGCCGCCATGGCAAGTGCCAGTTCGCAACTGACTCTCGGTTCAGATACTAGCCGCCTGCTTTCTGGCCACAGGGCTTCTGCACGCTTCTATCAGCGTCTGAAGCGGGTGGGGGTGAGCCGGGAGCTCGGGAGGCCAGGGTGTTAGGACACCCGGTCCCCGTATCTGCGGTTGGCCTGGAGGTTCTAAACTGGACACAGCCTCTGTCTTTCTGGACTACGATGCCTCCTCCTGGAAAGAAAAGGTAGATTTAATTAATAGGGCTCCACACCCTACGTGGGCTTGGCAAAATCCTTAGAAGCTTTTTTGCATTCACTTTGAAAACGCCCCCAGGGGGCCTCTTTCAGAGTAGCAGCTGGGCCGGCTTTCCGGAAGGGGCTGCACCACGTTTAAGCCAGGGGTGATCCCGCTGGGGTGAACGTCCGTCTGAGACGCGCTAGAGGTCCGCACGCTGGAGCCCAGCCTGGTTGCCGCTGCAGGGAGGCAGGGACCTGGGGGTGCGGGGACCCGGGGATGGGGGGACCCGGGGGCGCAGTGGAGGGGAGCCTGCGTGCGTGCGTGCGGAGTCCGCGCTCACCCGCCCAGCCAGGGTTAATGCAGGTCATCCCAGCAGGTACAAGAAAACCTTTTCGCTGGCTCGTCACAGCTGGGTTCCGATTTTAAAACATAAAGGCGCCTTGTCCTGAAGTCACCCAGCCTGTCTAACCACTTTGGAAATTTCTTTCTGCTTCGGAGAACTCGGAGTGGAGTCAGTCATGCGACGACGACGTCCTCCTGCGTCCTGAGCTAGCATTGTTCATGCACTGAGCCCCTCTCGCAAGGGGAGGCCCTGGTTTCATCTTCTGGGAGGCAGAGGGTGGCAACACTTGAAAAGAAAGGTTCAGCTTACCCGACCGGCTCAGACACACTTGACTTTGAAAACAGCAAATACTCTACTACCTGATAGAGGAAGAATGATTAACCTGAAAAATAAAACATCGTGGTTAATGGTCGTAAGTGGGCACCTACCCCTCCTTTGACCAAACTTTAATCAGGCTTCTCTGGGCACCTCTGCTCAACCAGGTCCGACTTGGGCTTCTCTGCCTGTCCGTGGAGAATGGTACCTGACCACCTCTGCTGCCTTCAGTAGGCATTCTGTTGAGTTGGTCTAGCAAAAATCCCTCTTAGCCCTTAGGGTTTGCCTCAGCAACAACAAAAAAGCTTCCCGGGTGGCTCAGTGCTAAATGATCCACCAGCCAATGCAGGAGATGAGGGTTTGATCCCTGGGTTGGGAAGATCTCCTGGAGAAGGAAATAGCAACCTACACGGAGGAGCCTGGTGGGCTGCCGTCTATGGGGTCGCACAGAGTCGGACATGACTGAAGTGACTTAGCAGCAGCAGCCAGGATTCTTGCCTGAGAAATCCCATGGACAGAGGAGACTGGTGGGCTACAGTCCACGGGGTCACAAAGAATAGGACATGACGGAATAACTAGACAACAAATTTCCCATCCACTGATACCCACCGGCTCCTTGCCTTCAAATCCACACTCATCTCTGTCGGAGTTGAATCTGATCTCGCTCCCCTACAAAACCGCATCGCAATAGCCTCTCTTGAATGTCTGGCTAACTGTCATTAACAAGTATCCCAAATAATTTTTTAACAGTATCTGCGTCTGTGTTGAAAGATCCACGATGCTGTGATCATTGGTTTTCAAAGAATTCCTAGAAAATCCATTTATTAAACATCATTGAATCTTTCCTCTGTAATCAGGCTCTTGCACTAACTCCTCCAGGGAATCACTTGGAACCTCTGTAATATTGATTTGTAGTGTGTGGTTGGCCCAGGTTTGCAGAAGTGATTGTCTGACAGAAGTTTGTAGGTTTTCTTGTTGGTCTCATTCTTACAGCTTTAGATTCCTTGCCAACTTTACTTTTCAAAGCAGAGGCTTTACGGGGGTAAACACAGGCATAAGAATCCCTCTGGGGACCTCCCTGGTGGTCCAGCGGGTAAGAATCTGCCTTCCAAGACTGGGGACATGGGTTGCATCCCTGGTCAGGGAACTAAGATCCCACATGGCCTGGGGCAACTAACCCACGTGCTGCTACTGACCCCATAGTCTGGAGCCCACACCCCGCATGAAGACCCAGCATAGCCTAAATGAATAAAGGTTAAAAAAAAAGAAAAAAGAAAAAGAATCCCTCTGTTCAGATGAAGCCAGATGGAGGGCACTGAGTGTCCCTATAGAGAAGGTGACGACAGCCACCAAAATGTCAGAAAGTCCTCACACCAGCTCCCCTGTGTTGCAGTTTTCATTTACGATTATTTCATAAGAAAGGAGAAAANGGGCTACAGTCCACGGGGTCACAAAGAATAGGACATGACGGAATAACTAAACAACAAATTTCCCATCCACTGATACCCACCGGCTCCTTGCCTTCAAATCCACACTCATCTCTGTCGGAGTTGAATCTGATCTCGCTCCCCTACAAAACCGCATCGCAATAGCCTCTCTTGAATAAGTCTGGCTAACTGTCATTAACAAGTATCCCAAATAATTTTTTAACAGTATCTGCGTCTGTGTTGAAAGATCCACGATGCTGTGATCATTGGTTTTCAAAGAATTCCTAGAAAATCCATTTATTAAACATCATTGAATCTTTCCTCTGTAATCAGGCTCTTGCACTAACTCCTCCAGGGAATCACTTGGAACCTCTGTAATATTGATTTGTAGTGTGTGGTTGGCCCAGGTTTGCAGAAGTGATTGTCTGACAGAAGTTTGTAGGTTTTCTTGTTGGTCTCATTCTTACAGCTTTAGATTCCTTGCCAACTTTACTTTTCAAAGCAGAGGCTTTACGGGGGTAAACACAGGCATAAGAATCCCTCTGGGGACCTCCCTGGTGGTCCAGCGGGTAAGAATCTGCCTTCCAAGACTGGGGACATGGGTTGCATCCCTGGTCAGGGAACTAAGATCCCACATGGCCTGGGGCAACTAACCCACGTGCTGCTACTGACCCCATAGTCTGGAGCCCACACCCCGCATGAAGACCCAGCATAGCCTAAATGAATAAAGGTTAAAAAAAAAGAAAAAAGAAAAAGAATCCCTCTGTTCAGATGAAGCCAGATGGAGGGCACTGAGTGTCCCTATAGAGAAGGTAACGACAGCCACCAAAATGTCAGAAAGTCCTCACACCAGCTCCCCTGTGTTGCAGTTTTCATTTACGATTATTTCATAAGAAAGGAGAAAAGGAGAGGGCCAGGAAACCAAAACAAAAACCAAAGCTCTTGGTTAACAAAGAGTTAGTTAAGGCATGCCTCATTACCCTGAAAATTATAAAGAGAAAGAATCAAGTTATTAAAAATTCTTTCTTTCCTATAGGAACTATTTATTAGAGTAATTACATAGATCTAGTAGGTGAGGGGGGAAGAATGCTTCTCGACAGCATAATTCTAGCCAATAAATGCAGGCCAGTATATTAAAATTATATTTTGCAACTTCTAATTAAGTGACTGATTCAGACAATTGTCACTGATGGATGTTTAGCTGAACCTTATAATAAAGGGGTTAGGCCGTCATCCTGTAAGCCCATTTCAGCATCACTAAAAGTGAGGCAATCAGATCTGTGTGGCAATAGATATGCAGCAGATCAACTGTGAAATATTCTTAAAAAAAGGGGGGGGGCAAGGGAGGAGGTAGGTAGAAAGGGACTCAGGTAAGATTTAAACCCTAACTCCTAGTCCACAGGAAATCCAGGGAAGAGAGAAACAAGCCCAATGACACCGTGGGAAGCAACCAGCCAACACCAGGGTGTGGACTACTTTACAGGACACTGACCCCGTTTCTTCAACAGGTCAATGATAAGGCATAGACATGGGGAAGGGACTGTTCTACAGTAAATGAAGCTCAAAAAAGCCTTGGGACATAATTAAACATAATGATGGACCTTGTTAGGATGCTGATTGAAACAAACCAACTCTAAGAAGATTGCTTAGTCCATTAGGGAAAATTGAACATATATTGTATATTAGGCAACTTCTAAGGAATTAATGGCAACTTATTAGATGTAATAATATTGCGTTGTATGTTTTTTTAAGTCCTTTTATTTATGGGTGAAATTATATAATAGGGGAATAGATGTCAGTACAGTGCTATGTAGACGGTAGATAGCGAAGTATTAATGGTCACAGAGCTGAGTAGAAGCATGGAGTTGTATTATAGCCTCTTCTCTTGTATATGTTTGGAAATTTTCTCTATAAAAAAGTAAAATGAATTAAGTGGTAGGAATTACAAGCAGAGAAAATATTGTAAATGTAGTCTGAACAACTTGTAGGCACTAACACCTCTGATACACACATGAGCTATCCTGTGTTTAAACAATTCAATATTTAAACACATCTTGAATGTAGGGCTCCCTACTGTTTCCTGGTAAGTTGGGTATTTGGGATTCAGTCCTTTGTTCAGACTATGGTTTTTGATTACCATTCAGGGTCAAACATTTTTCAAGCTACAACTCAATACTCTGATGAGAGCATTATCCAACTAACAAGAAGACAGACTTTGTTCAAAATTATCAAATTCTAACAGAAAAAGCTCTGCTCTCCAGAAGCAGCAGTGCTGAAGAGCAGCGAGCATTCTCTCAGTTTTCAGTGGGTTGCATTCCTCCCCTAATCTATCACTAAATGTGAACCTCTTGGGCAGGGAAAACAAAGTCAGCGCTACTCAGCGGTGCAAGGCTGTCTACACTAAGAGAGCTTGGCATGCGAGGTGGGCAGGAGCTGACACCAGCCGGCACACCTTTGTCACCTGACCTGTCTAGTTTACAAACTTTTATGTCCTCAAAACCCAGCTCCCGAAACATTGTTGGTTCAGGGGCGATGGAAACACATTCCCTACAGGAAAAACTCCCAGGAGTTTCATTAGGAACGTGGAAGCCACTCGTGTCACTCCAGGAGTTAGTTACCTCCTCTCTGCTGCTTCCTCACTCACACTCTATAATCACCTCCACTGGGCTTCCTCTCTACCTTGAATCTTTTATGAATTTTTTATCATGGAAAATTGCAGACATATCCAAAAGTATAGCCCCCCAGGCACCCTTTACGTGCTTTAAAGAATGATCAACATTTTTCAAATCTTGTTTCATCCACTTCTTACTGACCTAGGTTGTCTTCCAGTTTTTGATTTTGTTTTCTGGAGCATTTTAAAGCCATTCCCACACATCTCATCAGTTCACTGGTCTTGTGCCCACTTCTACTGCATTCATCGCATGGCAGCATCTTGTGCTGGATTGCCAGTCCTCAGGAAAAGGATTCCTTTTTGCTTTAGCCACTGACGCAGAAACTGGCCCATGGCAAGCACTCTGAACACTTGGAAGTCAACGTGTAATTAAGGGCAACAGCGTTGCTGCCAGACTTAAGGTCTCAGTCACAGAGTGCGCAATGGCTTAGTCATCAAACCCGTATTTAGCCAGAGCTCATTTGTTTAGGAGCAAACACTGGCAGCCTTAGAGTGGTGGCTGCGTAGCGTGGAGGTTCAGCAGGCAGAGGGCCTTGATTTGAATCCCAGCTCTCCCACCACGTGCCATGTCATTGGCTGAGACAGGTTGCATTTTCCAAAGACTGCAGTGAGCTCTCCTGACCCCGCTGTTCTTCTAGGATGTGACCATTTCCCCAGCAAGAGGTAGGGCTCGTGTTCCCTCCTCTTAAAGGTGGATGGGCCTGTGAGCATCGTGGAGTGACGTTCTGTGCTACCCAAGGCCAGGTCACGGAAGGGAATGAGGCTTCTGTCTCCCTGGCTGCACCAGCCACACCGGAGCTCTATGCTGCCACGTAAGCATCCAAGCATTCTGAGACCGCCATGCTGTGAGCAAGCCCAAAGACCACCTGGAAATGTCCTGGGACTACACGGAGAGATGCCTGGCTAACCCCATGCGGCTTCAGCCTCCTTGTTCTCACCATCCTATTTCCTACTTCACCCACTGTCAAACAACTGCATGAGTGAACCCAAACCAGAAATGCCCAGACAAGCCTTTCCTCAACTCCTGACCCACTGACAGCATAAAAAATGACTGTTGTGTTTGGACACCAAGTATTGGGATGATTTGCTGTGCAGTGATAACCAGAACATTGGGCAAGTTACTTAACTTCTCTGTGCCTCAGTTTCCCCATCTTTAAAATGGGGATGATAATAATAGTATCTACTCCACACTGGGCTTTTTTGAGTATTAAACAAATGAGGTTAAGACCAAAAATCACCTGGTACTCTGTGGCCCTCAATAAATATTGGCAATTATCATTTGGGAAACATACATGGTTTAGAAATCCTGGCCAACCTAATAAAGATATCATTTGCAAGTTCTCACATGCCAGGCAGGCTGATACATTCTGCGTGAGAAGTGTTTTCCGTAAATGAAAAACCGGCTGCAAGGTAGCTATGAGTTTTGCATTCTCTGAACGACTGGGGAGAAACTAGAATTTAAAGCATGGCTCAACCTATCATTTGCACGGTATATGTCACCGGAAACGCAGGCGTGCCTGGCAGGGCTGACTCTGGTAAAACACGCTTCAGAAAGCAGACACAAAAGGCCCGGTGAACACTGTCTCTTTCACCCTCAGGCGCAAGTAAATTGAGTGGAAGGGAAAGTTTCTCACCAATTTGACCTTGGAAGAGAACCTGAATGTACTTAAGCCAAGAATTTCTTTTCTCGTGCGTGAAATCACCGGGCTTTACACTCATTTGGCGAATTGTATGCAGCCCTTCAGTAGCTGTCTGAGAATGGCATCGTTGACCTAAGTACAAAGAAGATGGTGGCAATGGGGCTCACTCATCAAAGGATGGCATGAGTGTCCCTTGTTGGAAATGTTTCAGAACACAAATGCACAGCAAGTGCAAGTCACATCTCTATTTGCTATCACGTGTTCATTCAACAATCTCTAATCATGAATGTCACACCTAGCCGCTTCCTGAAAATCACAGTCGTTACTATCTATTCTCTCAACCGGTAAATAACACAATCCATCTTAAGCTTTTTGTTTTTTTTTTTACCTAGTGTAAAAAGTACTAGCAGTTGGGACACTTTTGGTGCCTTTTCTGGGGTTTTAGGTCAAGAGAGGAAGTTTCCGCAAGGTACACGTGGAGACCACATAGACGCTCCTCACCGAAAGAGTGAGTTTTGCTTTCCCACTTGTTTCTTCCTTGAAAGCACCCCTCTTTCTTTGCAATGCCAGTGTGGAAATTACAGCTCAGAATTCTTCAGAGCTATTGTTAGGGACAGCATCAAGAAGAGAGGCCTTTCATATTCTGGGTGGAGCTATGAACCCGCCATGAAAGAAATCACTGAATGAAAACAAAAGAATCTTTTTTTCAAGTAAGCTGAAGACATTAAAAAAAAAAAAAAAATCCATCTAAGAGCCATGATCCCATACAGTCCCTTAAAAAGAAGAATTCAAAGATAAGGAACCTAACACTTCATGAGGAAAACTGAGTTAAGTTGTAATTTTAGGATCATAAAAATATAAAATGAAGCAAACTGGAAATCATTTTTATTCCAAAGACATTACCATCCCCATCCTGTCGGTAACACTCCACACTGATTAAAAACCAGTGCTTACTTTCAAGAATCAGAAAGCAAACTTTAGTCACTCCCACAAAGCCAAAATTTTAAATGCTTTATTTAAAAATGTGTCCCCCTGAGTGATGCATAGTACTAGTAAGGAGTAGTAGTGAGACCCAAATGGTGACACAGGAGTCAGAGAGGAGACAGGAGCCTCTTGGGAGGGACAGAGGGGCTGTGGCTGAAGCACAGAGGCTCCAAGGGAAAGGCTCCATGGTCCTCTGGACACTTGTAACCTCAGAGAGTCAACGGCTCCTGCAAAGCTGTGATAGCTCTGTTTGGGGAACCCAGGCAAGATCACTATTTCATGTATTTCTGAATCAAAATTTGCTGTAATTTAAATAAATGGAATACATGTGCAGTAAAATGAACGACATGGGAGGATTCCTGGTTGAGAAAGGATTACGCTACTGAGGGAAAGCACAGGCCCATTTATGTGGTATATTTGCACTCAGAAATCACACTGACATCAAGGCTAGTGATGCTGAAGTGGATGCCAGCGATCCACGTGTCCTAACGCGCCCTGGGTACTTCGCGTCTAACAATGGCGGTGTACACACAGGAGATGCTTATTATGTGAGTACGGCATCAGATGCACCTTTGAATTTTTCAAACTGCAGGTTACATCCTGTTGGTGGGTCATGAAATCAATTGGTTACACCAGGAACATCTTTTAACAAAACAGAGTAGGATATAAAGTAAAAGAGCATAGAGAAAACATTACTTCATGGCATTTTTGTTTACAGTCCCTCTTGCGTTTTTAATTTTTAATCATCCTCATAACATGCCTCTCAGGTGGTACTATCATCACATCATCCATGTCTTCCAGGTAAGAAGCTCAGACACACAAAGGGCAACATAAAGTCAGCAGAGCGGGGACGTGGCCCTGGGACCATCCGACAGGCTCCTGTGGTCTCCACCTGAGCAGCGGGGACAACGGGGAACTCAGATCCCCCCAGCACACCACAGCCCCCAGCTCCAGAACACACCCCCCACCACACACACTTCCGCAACGGTCTTTCCCAGCAAAAGCCGCTCCACAGAGCAGCTACCCAACAAGCTCAAAATAAATAAAAGATATACACAAGCATGTCTGAAAGAGAAAGTTATTTATTTACATCATTCTTTTCCTTTTTACAACTCCTATACTTTTAAATAATAAAAATTTCTGGACAACGGAGGAGTTTTAAATTAAGATATTTTAACAGAGGATTTTCACAATATGTTTATGTACATGAATTTTCGAAAGTTTTAAACAGTTCTTTTCAACCTGCTAAAAGCTCTAGAACCTTAGATTTAGACCTTGCATCTTTCTCTAAAACTTTCAGTTTAGGAGATTATGCTTAGCATCTTGCAGTTCAGATCCTGACAGGTGAGGATCTTGTTTATGAACCTGCTTCATAAACGAACAAAGCAAGCTGAACCTATCTGAAATGTTTTGGTGGTAAGCAAAGGTTATTTTTTTTCAGACATCTTAAACTGCTTTCATTAAAACTTTTTGCAAGTTGTCTCTGTCAGTCCCGTGACTGCTTTCTGGTTCCTGTGTATGGATTCTGAAAATACGTTAGATGCATGAGAACAGATTTATTCTATTCCATCTCTGGTTTAGCCAACTCTCAAAGACACCCACGGGGATTCCAAGCTTCCCGGGGGAGACGCTGGTGCATGGCTCCCCTTGTCCAGGCGTATTTCAGAGACTTAACTTTCCTCGGCTTCTGCACATACAAAACCCCCTTAAACTGGGGAGACGCCCGTGTCCACAAAACGACTTTCAACAAAAACAAAGGGCTAACACCCTTTCACATCATGCTGACAGATTTCAAATATTTATTAGTCAAACTAGAAGAGAGATTTTCCTAATATTTTAGGATGACCTCCTCTGAAGAGTTGGTATAACATCCATTAAAAAATAGAGAAGATTAACCTGTACCATGATCAAGTACAGCTCACCAGGAAACAATCACACAGTTCTGTCCAGTTTCTCTGAGAACGGCTGAGGCCCGTCCTGAATCTCATGCGGCCGCGATGGAGGCGTCGTCCATGAGCCGGCCCTGTGGCTTCGGAGGGGAAAACAAGGAGGGTTTGCAAGGTAAGAATGACCGCAGAAGGGCTGTTAACTAGAGAGGGTCTGCAAGTACTTGGAACTGTTTCAGGGACACAGAATAAATGTGTGCAAGTTTCCAAACAAGATGTTCATCTGTCTCCTTTCCCCACCTTCTCTCATCACCACGTGAGCCTGGGGATGGCGACCTCGCAGCCTCTGTGTGGCCCGCTCCCTCTGTTCCTAGTGGCAAGCTCGCCAGCGCATCACATCCTCTGCCCGTGGAGTCCCCTCGCCCCCTAACCTGCAGCCGCCACCCACTCGTCAGTGTATCGTGTGCGACACGGCGCCTGGCCACCACTCCTGCTTGAGTGGGAAAGCTTTACCCTCCCTCCCGTGCTCAGCCTGTGTCCCGAGCTTTAAGCGGGCCACAAACCTGAGCTGCCAGCAAGCTCCTTGGGACTCAAGGGCTCCCCTTCTCCTGTTTGGGAAAGAGTGATGCGTCATGAACTCTACGGTGTGTAACTACAAATACTGCGAGGACTGAAGCAGCGGATAAACACAGAATGCCCCTTTCTTGAAGTTCACTGACCAAAAAAATTTAAAACATGACATCGGAAGAGGAAAAGCTAAGAGTCAATAACAGATATCATGACTGCTTTTAGGTGTAAAATTTCTGACAAGTCAGAAAGTCTGACAACACCCCAGAGAGTCATCAAGTAGTTAAAAGAACGAGATTCCTGCAAATTACCGTATTATGCTGACGGACTTCAAAAGCAGACCTTTGTGGGGAGAGCAGGAGGGGCGCCAGACCAACGTTAGAACCGTAGCACCACAGGCCGACGGCTGTGAGTTAAGCGGTCCTGGGGGTTCCCTGAGGCAGGGAAGGGGGCCTCCTGCTCTGCTCTGTGGCTGGGAGGTTTCATACATGTAGGTACACACGCATGCATGTGTGAGTGAGGCAACTGAACTCAATGCAGGAATGGAACGAATGGAAGGCTAGGCCAATCAAAGAAGAGGAACCTGGAAATCATATCACTGTTTAAAAAAAATCAAAATATTAAATGTATAGTTTCCGACTAGTGATCACTTTTACAACTAAGATCCAAATCCAGTAGCATTACAGTTATTAGAATCAGAAAAGTTCAGGGATTGTATTCAGAAAATTATTCCATTTTGATTAAAAACTAGTTACAAATTAACTACAATTTAAAAATATATTTCTAAAAAATAAATTATAAAGTAAAATAAAAATTTTTTAAAAGAAAAACAAAAATAGAAATGTATTTTACTAAGCCAAAGGAAACACATATTTAAGGCTGCCATCAAGATAAATCTTCATTTGCCCTAAGGAATAAAAACCTTTAAAATTAGATCTAAGAAAAAAAATCTATAAAATAGAAAATAAAAAATTGATAAAATAATAACTTAGTAAGAAACAAATAGCAATATTGCCAAATTTATGTAGTAACAGTCAAAATACGAACATTGCTAGTCTCAAAATACTATTTAGTGATGTTTACGTGAAAAAACTGTGGTGTTACTGAAGACTCTTAAGAGTCCCTTGGACTGCAAGGAGATCAAACCAGTCCATCCTAAAGGAAATCAGTCCTGAATACTCATTGGAAGGACAGATGCTGAAGCTGTTCTCCAATACTGTGGCCACCTGATGAGAAGAACTGACTCATCTGAAAAGACCCCGATGCTGGGAAAGACTGAAGGTGGGAGGAGAAGGGGACGACACAGGATGAGATGGTTGGATGGCATCACTGACTCGATGGACATGAATTTGGGTAAGCTCCGGGAATCGGTGAAGGACAGGGAAGCCTGGCGTGCTGCAGTCCATGGGGTTGCAAAGAATCGGACACGACTGAGCAACTGAACTGACTGACTGACGTGAAAAAACATGTACTTGCATTTGTTTCCAAGACAATACAAAACAGAAAATATCTAAGCCTCACCTTTACAAAAATACTGGTTGGTATGAAGCGCCTGAGCAGTTGATTTGTGAAGTTGGGAAACCTGAGCAAGTTGATGTTGAGGGACGGCAGCTGCTGGTACCCAGCCATCAGAGGATAGAAGTTATATAACATCTCCTGTTCCGTGCCGGGGAGGATACGTAACCGAATCTAAATCACAAAGTGACAGAAAAAGATAAATACATCCATGTATCAGAAAAACCTGCAATAGCTACATGTTGTTACCTGTCGAATTCTGGCAAATGATCAGACACTTAAATCCTTCTGGAGAAATATTTGCACCCTCTCTTATTCCATCTTCTAGACAGACACCAAAATGTAGGGCTGAATTAATGAGGCCAGAACCACGCAGGCAACAAATGTAAGACAAACATGTGCATGGTTTCTCAGTTTCTACCAACATGCAAAAGGCAACCTGTATTTGCTTAACAATGCAAACACCAGACAGCTCAGCATTTCCTGTATCTCAGACCGGGCAGGCTTTACAGCCACAGAGTGCTGTGGGATAATGTGTAGAAGAGCATCTCTGTAAACACCACATTAACAGGAGAGGAGCTGGCTGTTTCCTGTGTTTTGTCTTAGGGATTTTACCTTTGTGGTAAGGTAAGTACCTTCAGGGCAAAAGGAAAGAGCACTATCTGGTAAGATTTTCAGTACTTTATCTAATTATTTTCAAGTCAATATGTGAATGAGATCAGGACAATCAAGAAAAGCCTACTCATTTGCAAATGAATGCATAAAGGTATGTGATGCATCAGAGATAATATATGTGTATGTGAACCAACATATTCAGCCAACATTATACTGTGTTTATATTAATATTATAGATTTGTATCAGTGTACAGACTTATAGTACACTTCATGTGTAATTCTACTTTCATTTAACAGCAAACACAGCTCTCAGGACACGCCAGCCAGATGGTTGACTCAGGGTGAATACTACTTGGCGTTATTACAAGTTTGTACTCTAATTACACCCTTATTATTAATAATAAAAAGCATGTGCTGGCCACTGAGGTATGTCTCTGCTGCCACTCTGACAGAGGACAGTATTCTTTCTGAAAACATGGTTTTGCCTGAGAGCATGTTCCACCCAAAAATCTGATGAACTTTTCCACCTCTGATATGAAGAGATGAAGAAAAACATCTACATTTTTCTATGTAGATACAAAACTGTGCCTACACGTAACACAGATAACTCTATGCAGGATCAAAATCTCTAAAAAATCTGATAGTTCAGAAGCGAATTAGGCTTTTAATCTGTGCAGTTATACTTCAAAAGGTCTCAAATTAAAAGACACACACACACAAACTCTTTAGCAATGAAAGGAACAGTTTAAAAATTTTCAGGAATTCTATTAGTCCAAAGATTTGTGAACTCTTGTTTAATACGGAGAAAGAACCTCTATGTGTGATCTCAATATGGAAAGGGTGGTCCATTTAAGCCACTTCTATAGCAAGTTGTAATTAAATCTTCAAAAGTGACTTAAGATTCACCACTATCAAAACAAGAGGGACCACAATCAGCCTTATCAATTCATTCCTGACAGCTCTCCACTTTCTGGCCACACTCCTGTGTCTTCACAAGCAACCCCATGAGACACAACCTGTACCTGTTTAAGCCCTGAGAACATGAAGGCATCGCTGGGCTCCACAGAAATCTCCACGTCTTGAACTAAGTCAGTCTTATTCTGCAGATGGTACCTGACAGGTAGCGACTCTCTGACACGCCCGAATGATGGCAGATCTGCAGAGGTGACATTTCTCTTGGTTAAAAAAAAACAACAAAGCTCACCACTCATGGGTTCCTTTTGTAAATAAACTTCATTCCATAGACATGGAGTTATTTAAATTAATGGCAGCACTGCGTTGTTGTTAACGTATGGATGCGGGAGTTGGACTGTGAAGAAAGCTGAGGGAGGTGGGTTCAGGAGTGGGAACTTATGTATACCCGTGATGGATTCATGTTGATGTATGGCAAAACCAATACAGTATTGTAAAGTAAAAAAAAAAAAAAGAAAGAAAGAAAGAAAGAAAAAATTAAAAATGTTATTTCACCAAGGAAAAAAAAAAGAAAGCTGAGCACCGAAGAATTGATGCTTTTGAACTGTGGTGTTGGAGGAGACTCTTGAGAGTCCCTTGGACTGCAAGGAGATCCAACCAGTCCATTCTGAAGGAGATCAACCCTGGGATTTCTTTGGAAGGAATGATGCTGAAGCTGAAACTCCAGTACTTTGGCCACCTCATGTGAAGAGTTGACTCACTGGAAAAGACTCTGATGCTGGGAGGGATTGGGGGCAGGAGGAGAAGGGGACGACCAAGGATGAGATGTCTGGATGGCATCACCGACTCGATGGACGTGAGTCTGAGTGAACTCCAGGAGTTGGTGATAGACAGGGAGGCCTGGCGTGCTGCGATTCATGAGGTTGCAAAGAGTCGGACATGACTGAGCAACTGAACTGAACTGAACTGAAGAAAATTCTCTGATTGGAAAATAGCCATAGGGTTATGATAAAGCAGGCTAAGAAGAATCAAAGTCTCCTTCTACAACTGATTTGGCTCAGAAACGGTTTTGGCTACCAAAAGCTGAATTACCTTTTAGAAGTAATTTCTTAAATCTACAAAAAATTTCCCTAAATATCAATAATGGCTCGAGATGGGATGACAGACATTATGGGCTCCTTAGTGGAAATTATGATGTATTTTTGTCAAAACCTTTAAGCTGAATTTGATCAAGACTATGGACCTAACTGGGCTTCCCAAATGGCACAGTGGTAAAGAATCTGCCTGCAGGAGTCACAGGGTCGGGAAGATCCCAGGAGGAGGAAATGGCAACCTACAATGCAGGAGACACAGGGTTGGGAAGACCCCCGGGAGGAGGAAATGGCAACCTGCTCCAGTATTCTTGCCTGGGAAATGCCACGGACAGAGGAGCCTGGCAGGCCAAAGTACATGGAGTCACAAAGACATGACTGAGTGACTGAACATGCACATACGCACAGGTCTAACTACCAATTTACAGGGGTAGAGGAATCCTTAAAAATGATGCAATGCAAGTCAGCAAATCCAGACTACAGGCAGCTTTACAGGAGAAGGACAGTTTCTTCAACATATGAACATCAAGGAAGCGAGGGGGGAGGTGAAGGGCGTAGAGGAGGTGATGGGGGGTACAGGCAGCGCAGTGGGAGAGAGGCTGTCTGCCTGCCCAGGGCTTTTAAGAGTCTAGACACCAACGCCAATCAACAGCAATGCAGAGGCCTTAGAACAAAGTATGAAGAACATTCAGAGTCAGCTAGGGAAATTTCAACACAGGAATTTGATCATATTACAAAATTATCGCTAATTTTTAAAGTTATCATAATGACTCTGTGATTATGTTTAGAAAAATAGCCAGTGATGTTAAAGAGGCATACTGAAATCTCTATAGATGAAATAACATTCTGGCATTTGCTTCAAAATGATGAGGGCAGGAGGGTTGTGTAGAGGTATAGATAAAACAAGACTAGTCACAATCTACTTTTTGTAAATGGTGGGCATTTCTTGTAACAGGGAAAGTTAGAAAGAAAAATCTTAGAAGCTAAAATAAATATTCTTTTTGGATTCCGCAAATCAAATAAGATGAGAGTGGGGTCACCTGCGTTCACATGGAGAGGGATGTTTTCCACGATCACGTGGGGCAGGGTGATGACGGTGCTAATGACGGGGATGCTGTCCATGGCTGAAGTCCTATGGCAGAAGAGAGGCCCCTTAAGTCCATGTTTCATGTGAGAAGTAAATACATCAAAACCAGGGAACGTAGGTATTCACCAACTCACTACAAATCAAATACAAATGACCCCTTTTCTAAAGGTTTTATGGAAGGAGTTTTGTGAAGTAGGGCTTTTCCAAGCCCATTTTTGAGAACTTCCGATGAAAGAGCGTTACAACTCAAGGCTGCTGTTTGGTCTCAGTGATGAAGTCAGGACTCGCATCAGAACCTAAGTCAACTGTACCAAAAAGCACACCATCTAACCCAGCGTTTTGGTAGCAAAATGTCCTCAATCGGTAGCAGAGTGGTGTAACATTACAACACGAAGCCTCCTCACACTAAGGACCGTCCCCAGAGGAGCCCAGGCCACTGGACACGCGCTGCTGTAACGGCACTGTGGGTATGCAGGAGAAACTGAAGACCCAAAAATATTTCACTATCAACAGACCCAGCGACATTCCAGCGTTACTGAGATAAAGTGAGTACCGTTATGAAACGGTCAGAAACTTTCCCTGTAGGACAGTCAGGGTGGGAATCACAGGGGCGGCTGGCAACTATCTGACAACCCGTGGGAAGAGCCTGTATGCAGAGCTGGAACAGGTGACACTGTTTCAAAAGTGCAAAGCATTACTGAGCACACGCCACGGGCAAAAACAGCCAACCCCTCCCTTCTAAGGAGTACCTGTCTTTACAGTATTACAGTAACACAACAGAGTAAACTAAGCAGTGCCTTCAAAACACTGTTTTAACTCCTACAAATGTGAACTGAGCTAAACATCGACATGGCAAATTCAGCAGTGTGGAAAGAAAGACAAGTTATTTTTTTAAGAAAATGATTTTTTCTTTCTTACTTTTAATAGTTTTAAGATTTATAAAATAATTAAGCCACACAAGAAAATAACACATGCAATGCCATGTATCCACCTCCTAGTCTAAGAGANTGTGTGTGTGTGTGTGTGTGTGTGTGTGTGTGTGTAAAGCAGCTTTCGGGATTACCACACATACAATTGTATATCCTGATTTTTATCATTTACTATTTTGAGGATTTCTCCACACTACAATTCTCCCCATCTAGAAGCATATTTTTAATTGGTTCATAATATCCTATTGTATGGTTGCACTATAATTTATTAAATTATTTACCTTTTGTTAAACATTTATGAACCACATTGCTACTTATTCCTTGACAAACCAATATGAAGAGACTGGGTTTTTCATCTATAAAAAGGAAATCACATCATCTTGAAAGAAGCTGGCATTTCCTCTTCTCTGCCTCTAATTATCTCTTAGCTGTCTTTGGTTTTACACTAGCTATTTAAGGCTTCTCCTTTTGTTGTACTGAAGAGTAGGAGTGAGAAAATAGGCCCCTACATAGAGGAACTTGACCAAAGGCGTGGATAACTATTAAATTATTTTATGAATATATTTTATGAAATGTTTTTATGGAATTATTACTTACTAAATGGATAATTATTAAAGTGATGCTTTGAAAGAAAACAAGCTTTGTTCTTGCTCCTTATAAATTGCAGGTCACTGCTGACATATTTAAGAACATATATATATTTATGTATATTTAAGAGTATATATATCTATAAATTCATGTGCATATATATGTGTGTCTGTCTGTCTGTGTGTATACATATATATTTATACACACACATATGTTTAGATGCTTAGAAACCCCTGGAAAGTGAGTGATGAATTATGAATGCTAGAGAAGGCTAGGTTTAAGGGCCTGATTTATTTGAGAGTACCCATTGGGTTTTCTTGTTCCTTTTGTAATTTTTCTTAAGACATTAATGATTTAGGGTGAGATTGATCCAAAGAAGTCTTTATAGCACTAGAAACTATCTTATTAAGCATATTTATAATTTTGCTATATTATATTATACCATACCTATTGATATATAAATAGAAAAGTAATAATTATGACAAAAACATTATAAAATTGTTGTGAGGATTAGAGATGCTGCATAAAGAATTCAGCTCAATGGCTGGCTAACTGAAAATACCCCAAAGGTGTCATACACTCTTAGTATCAACATCCTTAACTTTCTTTGAATAGGGCTTTGTAATTTACAAAGGGCTCCCCTGGTCGCTCAAACGGTAAAGAATCTGCCTGTAATGCAGGAGACCTGGGTTTGATCCCTGGGTCAAAAAGATCCCCTGGAAAAGGAAATTGCTACCCACTGCAATATTTTTGCCTGGAGAATTCCACGGGCTGTAGCCCTAAAGCAAGCTACAGTCCATGGGGTTGCAAAGAGCTTACAAAGAACTTTCACACACATTTGCTCTTTTAGCTGCCACGACAGCTCAGAGACGTAGGCAAGGATAAGAATCTTTTTAATTTTTGGGGGGAGGGCCCCTCCACCACATGTCATGTGGGGGCCTATTTCCCCAACCAGGGATTGAACCCATGCCCCTGCAATGGAAGCACAGAGTCTTAACCACTAGACTGCCAGGGAAGTCCTGTAGAAGAGCGTCTCTTTTTGTCTCAAAGACCTTCCACTCTGCAGCTCAAGATGGCGACCTACCCATTTGCTGCCAACCACGTAAATGGCCACACTAGACTGAATTTATTATAAACTCTAACTGTGGCAAAAGCAGAATGAGTGGACAACTTTGGCAAATCACTCTATTCTAGCAGAGACATAGGCTCCAAACCCTGTGCTGATGAACTGTTTGCTTGATTTTAGTTTAAGTTCCTTAAATCATCCTCTGTGTTTGACTAAAGTCAATAATAATCATAATAAAAATATCACTGTGCTCTCAAATCTGGGGCTAAATTTACAAGTACAAAAGAAGATAAATCAGTCAAAGTTACATCTTTTTAGGAGTGGAACTTGAAAAAGTATTCTGACAAGACTCTTCTAAACAACACTGTACTTAATAATTGAACATAACAATCTAAGCTTTCCTTTGGAGTGTCTGACATGAGCATTTAACATCCTCTTCCTTTCGCTGGATTTGACTGCAGTGTAGGTTTCGTACAGGAGACCTTCAAGCTGTTTGTAACACAGATCTATACTCTTCTTAAATGCGTACCTAGAGGCAAGAAGTTGGATGGGAGTTACATTTGGGGAAAAATATCCAAGGGGGTAGCCATCATTCAGTGAGAGGCTGGCAGAAAAGTTACATTCCAGGTCAAGGTCATTTCTCCCCGAATAAACTGAGGAGCCCAGCAGGCTCAGAGTCAATGGTTCAGCACTTAGGAGTGCTCTGGGTCAAGCCTGGTGCTTACATGGCTCATCAATTTGTTTTCAAAGAGCTGCCCCAGAGTCAGCAGGGTTAATCAATTCTAACCACTGGGCAATGAAATAGTCAGCAAACTCATCCCACGAGGCTATGAAGGAAGAAGGCAGAGCAGACCATTTGATTGTCTTAATCACTTAAGAACCATTCATGACAGAACCAATCCATCTGATCTCCATTGCCTATTAGCACTCAACCATTAACTGATTCAACATGTGTTCTCCTCATTTTCGAAATATTCTTAGAGTCACAACTGACAAGCAGTTTCTTTGGCTTCATTAAGCACTGGAATGGAATTGTAATTCGAGTGCATCAGCAGAAGGACATATCTTTTTCTGAATTACCAAGAGAGACAAAAAAATAAACAGGAAGGCCAGTTAAAGTACACACTCACATCCCCAGCCTGGTGGGGAATTTTTCAGGGAATACAAAGGGAGGTAGAAATAGAAATGATATTTGGATGGTGTTAAACTATGTTAAAGAAGATGTGGAGGGCAGCTGCTACCACGAGTCAGCAAACCAGCACAGAAAAAACACAGAGAAGCGGTAAGATCTGCGTGATCCAAACAGCTGCTTCAAGTCTCCCTACGCTAAAAACCAGAGCATCTGATAAATTCTTGACTTGTCTTGGCATTTTCATCTCAGAATATAGAGAAAGCAAGGAAGTTACCTGAGTCAGAAGGAATGTGCAGGGATGTGGAAGGGTGGAGTCCTGGAAAGTTAAGCAAGTGTTTCACCTTTAACCCTTGCTGTCTTCAAAAATCAAAAAAGATATCTGAACGCTTATCTAAATGCTGTGTACAATGAATGATGTCTGTAACTTGCTTCAAAATTATCTAATGGCAGCAGGAAGTGGGTGGAGGGTGGTAGGTGGGGGTAGAGAAAAAAACAGGATCGTCTATGAGCTGATCATTGTTGAAACTAGATGATAGATCCATGGGGGTTCATTTTGTTACTTTCTCCATTTGAGTATGTTTGACAATTCCCACAATAATAAGTAAAACAAAATAATAGATGACTCATTCCAAAGCAAAAATAAAACCTCTGAAAGGAAGAATAACTTAAAGATACAACAAGCTTTCAAAAAAGAAACAAATCTATTGGCAGAGGCACAAACAATCCCATTTTGAGAGAAAGTGAGTGCTTTTAGAGTGTGGGGTGAGGAGGCAGCATCGAAAATCATGTGACTTGACAAGGAACCATTGGGAAATTGGTGGGGACATTTTTGCTTGTTGAAATATCTGGGGGCAACGCTGGTCCTCACTGTTAGAAGGCCAGGGGTGCTAAAAATCCTTTAGCCCAAGGGCCACATAACTGTCCTTCCAATGACAGCTGCACCCCCATTGAACTGTTGAAACCAAAGTGCCAAAGTGGACACCAAGGAACTCTTCTATGAACCTGACCTGAAGAGCACATGGCCCACGGATGGGAAGGACAAACAGTAAAGAATGAATACTAAAGACTCACACGGGATTGTGAGAACAGGTTCAAGAAAGCCAAAAATTGAATGATTAGACACTTGCCATGTTCAAAGGTCAGCGCTATACAGAGGTGCAATAACAATCTAACTTTTGCAGATCACAGAAAGAAGGTAGAATTTCCTTTAACCTAGAAAAGGTAGCACAAGTGTGGTTAAAAGAGAGCTGGAGAACAAAATGGTAAGAGGGTAAATCATGAGAAAACACCACCAGAAAATTATACCCAGACCCCAGGGAGGCTGTGCCAGGACTGCTGCTGCTGCTGCTAAGTCGCTTCAGTCGTGTCCGACTCTGTGCNTCTATCATTCCTGTTTCTTTATGCTTTTCCAAATTATACATAAAGCCTAGGAAGCATATGTTTTACATGTTTTCCAATTCTGCACAATCTGTTCATATCCTGAACATCTGCAGCTGCTTTGTTTCATTTAACATTAACAGGCTGTTAGCTATAGCTCTGGTTCCATCATTTTCACTGACATATAATATTCCACTGTACAACCGTGCCACAATTTATCTAATTTCCTGTTGGTGGACATCTAGGTTGCTTCTAATTTTTTATTATAAACAGTGCTGCTATGAACACTCCCAACCATGTCCCCTTCCTGTATGTTTGAATCTTTTCTAGGACTGCATGGTATAGCCATCAGCTTACCAGGTGCTGCCAAACAGATTTCCAGAGCAGCATTCTAATTATACTTCCCCTCATGACAAACTCTGCATAGTTAAACCTCTTTATTTTTTCCAAGTAGTGGGAGTATACAAATCTCAGATTGCTTGTAAGGCTGACCTTCTTTTCCCTGTGTTTACTGACCATTCAGCTTCTCCTGATCACTATGCCTACTCAAGTATTTTTCTCAACTTTCGGCTTAGAGGTTTCTTTTTAATGATCTGAAAAAGTTCTTGATCTGAATTTGACTCCTTAGTTCATTTCAGATGTTGTTAAGTAGTCGTCCCCACTTTGTACTGTCTTTTCACAGTCTTCATGGCATTTTCTAATGAACTGAAAAACTTAATTTTAAGAAATCAAATTCATCAATTTCAGAGGCTCATACTTCTAGTGTCTTATTTAAAGAAATTCTTCCATTTACCTTTCCCTGAGCCCACGCCATAGTGATGACCACTGTAGATTCACAATAAAGTCTTAGAATCTGAATGGCTAAGTACCCTTGCCTAGCTGTACCTCTTCTGAGAATTCTGACGATTACTGACATTTGCCTTTCTGTATAAATTTTAGATCCAAGAGTATCAAGTTCCACAGAAACAAAACAAGCTGCTGAGATATTGAAGGAAACTGCACTGAATCTACAGACAATTTATAATATCAAATCTTAGCCAAGTCCTATCAGAGACTACTTTGTACCTCTCCCATTTCTTTAGGCTTTCCTTTAATGTTTTAAATTTTTATTATTTTTTCCATAAAGGTAGTAGATATCTTCTACTAGATATGTTTCTCATCATTTTGCTGTTACATAAATGATACCTGTTTTAAAAGTACTTTGCCTTGAGGTTTACTATAGATATATAGAATCTGGTTTTTGTATACTGATGCTATATCCACAGCAGTTTTGCTGAAACTCTTTATAGTTCTAATAATGTATTCATCCCCTTCGGTTTTCTGTGTAAACAGCCCTACTGACTGCAAACGAGGGCAGTTTCTCCTAAGGCTTTTACTGGTCCTGTCATCAAAATTTGGCTAAAATCTCGTCAGTACATAGATCACAGACTGTAACAAACATGAATGAAAGTTATCCTTTTCAATCTGTGTGTTTTTGATAAATGCTCAGTGGCAGCATGCAGCTTCTCGTCTATTCCACAGGCTGGCAGAAGCTCTCAGCTATTAACTAACAGTGACACACAATCAAAGTGTGAGAGTGACATGAACAATGGAGAAAAGGCAGGGCGGACACCATCTTACCTCTTCCAGGAGATAATATAATGCCCGGTCGCTACCCCGCCTTCAACGTTTCCAGCCGACGGGCATCGCAGACAGAAGCACTCGCTGGCGCTCTCTCCAGTCTGCAAGATGACTAAAAGAGAGAGTTCATAATCCTCCCATCACCCGTCTATAAACAGAGGGCTTTACATCCAAGTAACGTAACAAGAAAGGACACTTTTCAATTTTTTCGATATTATCTATAGAGACTTGGAGACGTTCAAGGACTTTTTCAAGGAAGACAGATAAACAGAGCAACTAAAATAACCTGCTTATACTTGGTCTTGGGCTTCCCTGGCGGCTCAGACGGTCAAGAATCTGCCTGAAAAGCAGGAGACCCAGGTTCTATCCCTGGGGCGGGAAGATCCCATGGAGAAGGGCATGGCTACCCACTCCAGTATTCTTGCCTGGAGAATTCCATGGACAGAGGAGCCTGGCGGGCCACAGCCCAAGGGGTCGCAAAGAGTCTGACACGACTGAGCAACCCACACACGTATTTGGTCTTAAGACTATATCGTGATTTTTTTTTAAACCCTCACAATATTTGCCCTTATAATCCAGTTGACCACAATTCGGTTGGGCTAACATTCAAACTAGTTTTTATTCCTAAGAAATATAAGAAAGAAATATAAGTTAAGAAATATAAGAAAGCCCAAAGTACCCTGAACCAGAATGGTATTATCTCCTCTATAAACCGTTTTACTTTTAGTTGGATGATTTAGAAAACTTGTCTAGTTTTCTGTTTTCCAAAGTTTCTTTGATAAACACCTTTTCCCATTTCAAATTATAAACAGTAGTAAACCTCAATTAAAAATTAATTGGAAAAAAAAAATCTATTAAAAATCCAAACAGGAAAAAACACTGTATTTTCAAGTATTATTTCTTAGTTACTTTCTTAATGTATCAAGAACCCGATCCTTTAAAACAAGGTCAACTGTAAACGATGCTAATCGTCCTCCCCACTGCCTTCTGCTAGTCAAGGGGGATGAGCCACTTTCTCACCTCTGTCCACCTGGGACTCCAGCTGGTCCACGGGGGTCATGGAGGGAGCAAGCTGCAGCTCACTGGAGACGATGGTGAGGGCCCAGGGGGAGGCGCTCAACAGGTCGGTCATGAGCAGGAAAGGGATGTCCGCATAAACCCTTTCCAAGTGCTCGAACTGTTGTAGATGGAGACAAAGGTCTATCAGGAAGTACATTGACCCATTTCCTTTTTTCTGTTAATTTCTATCAGCTAAGTGATTTCCAATATGCTTCCCAGGACATACCTTTGTAGAAACAAATTTAACCGCAACGTCAAATGGAAAGACCGTTTCTATTGTTACAGTTTCATCCTGCAAGGAAACAGAAGGATACATCAATGGCTTTTCTCAGTCTTAACAAAGGAAGATTACAAAACACAAATCGATTACTGATCAAATAATCCTAACTTAAATATTACAAAACTAGGACCTTTCCCTTAGACAATATTTGTAAAAACCTATGTGGAGAGTCCAGGTTAGCATTTCTAACAAGGCACCTATGGTTGTGTAACAGTTCACCCTGCAGAGCGCTTTCTCATATATTATTTATGGCAGGACCCAGCAACAGTGGGCAGGGCAGGCACCATCACCATTCCACAGAAGAGGAACCAAAAGTTAAAGATTTAGCAATTGGCCTTAAACCATGACGCTAGTGGTATGAAGCCTAGAATCTGGGTCTTCTTTCTAAATCCCTTACTTCACCTTGGCTCAGGGTGACTAGAATAAGGATAATGATAATAGCAATAATGTAATATGACATAGCATCACCGTGTGTGCTCAGTCCTGCCTCTCTGCAACCCTGTGGACTGTATCCTGGCAGGCTTCTCTGTCCATGAGACTTTCCAGGCAAGAATGCTGCAGTGGGTTGCCCTTTCTTCCTCCAGGGAACTTTCCTGACCCAGGGATCTAATCTGTGTCTCCTGCACTGGCAGGAGGATTACCACTGAGCCACCTGGGAAGCCCCTTATAATCGCTGTACACGTACTGTAATGCTTGCAGTAACTCAAGAAACAGATGTCAGTACTACTACTGCTTTAAGGTGGTCAGGGCTCGGGGCCAGGGCTGGGGTTGGAGGGGTCGGGGGGTGGTCACAAAGCTAGTAGGTGACAAAGGCAGCAGCTGAACGGAAGCTGACCCTGGAGTCTGGACTCCTGACCCACCTGTTCCATCTCCTCTGCCAGGGTCTGTTCAGAAAACAATGGGCTTTTATTTACCTTTGCTTTCCAGTGACTTTTAAAAGAGCCCGCAGCTCAGACTCTCTGCAGTGACCAAACTACAAATCCCCAGATCTCTGGGTCTCCTTCTCTGTTGGGCTGGGAGGACACTATAGTCACCTAAGCTGCTTATTTCACAGGTTAACTAAAATAATACAAAATAGGAAAACACTCCACATATGGTATTTCCCAAAGTCGCCATGGAACAAGTACCTTGTGACACTTGCAAACAATTTCTTTTCCTTCGATCGTTGTATTGATCAGGTAAGAAACATACACGAGAAACATTCTCGAGCCCACTGTTCCACAGCGAACGTATAATGTTTTTTCCAGCTGCAACATAAAAGTATTTTAATTTAATTAATATTACAGAGATTGCCTCCTGATATATATTCCAGGATAATGCTCCCACCTTCCAGAGTTTACTGGACTAACTGGGTAAACACCTGACCACTTTTTTACAGCTGTTCCTGCCACAGCCTAAGAGTGGGGTCATTATCACACCATCTTTTTTTTTTCTATTATCATTCTCAACTTCTCATGAACTCTGTGTTTGCTTTGGAAATAAAAATTGACTGCAAGGTTCTTTCACGAAGTTGTAAAGTTTATGTTATTTAGTTATTTTATCAGGCAATGGATTTCCTATATTAGGATCATTTGTTATAAAATCCCTTGTATAAAAACTGCTGAAGATATTTTATACATTTTAATATGTGACACCACCCTTATGGCTGAAAGTGAAGAGGAACTAAAAGCCTCTTGATGAAAGTGAAAGAGGAGAGTGAAAAAGCTGGCTTAAAACTCAACATCCAGAAAGCTAAGATCATGGCATCCGGTCCCACACTTCATGGCAAAAAGANACCCTTATGGCTGAAAGTGAAGAGGAACTAAAAGCCTCTTGATGAAAGTGAAAGAGGAGAGTGAAAAAGCTGGCTTAAAACTCAACATCCAGAAAGCTAAGATCATGGCATCCGGTCCCACACTTCATGGCAAAAAGATGGGGAAACAGTGACAGATTTCATTTTGGGGGGCTTCAAAATAACCGCAGATGGTAACTGCAGCCATGAAATTAAAAGATACTTGCTCCTTAGAAGAAAAGCTATCAGCAACCTAGACAGCATATTAAAAAGCAGAGACATTACTCTGTCAACAAAGGTCCATCTAGTCAAAGCTATGACTTTTCCAGTAGTCATGCACGGATGTGAGAGTTGGATTATAAAGAAAGCCGGGTGCTGAAGAACTGATGCTTTTAAACTATGGTGTTGGAGAAGACGCTTGAGAGTCTGTTGGACTGCATGGAGATCAAACCAGTCAATTCTAAAGGAATTCAGTCCCAAATATTCATTGGAAGGACTGATGCTGAAACCAAAACTCCAATCCTTTGGCCACCTGATGCGAACAACTGACTCATTTGAAAAGACCCTGATGCTGGGAAAGACTGAAGGCGGGAGGAGAAGGGGATGTCAGAGGATGAGATTGGATGGCATCAGTGACTCAGCGGACATGAGTTTGAGCAAGCTCCAGGAGTTGGTGATGGACAGAGACACCTGGCGTGCTGCACGTAGTCCATGGGGTTGCAAAGAGTCGGTCACGACTGAGCGACTGAACTGAACTATGTGAAATATGTGTATAAAATGTCCATTAGTTAAATGACTTGTTTAGTCTCAGGATGTGCTGTTAAAATGCGCTAAAGTTGTCTAAAACCCACTCCATAGTTAACACTACAACCTAACCCATTCCTCTGAGTTCTGGCTGGCCGAGTTCACCTGTTCCCCGGGCTGTAAGTCCCCAACAGGAATGTCAGTGAGCAGAGCCGGGTAGGACTCGTCACACAGTTCTGTCCCATGAAGAGTCACATGTGTTTTCTGAGTTAAATTGGCATCCTGTCCTGAAAGTACAAATGTCGACATTTAAAAAATACAGAAGATTCAAATGTTGTCCTGCGAATCAACACTGCTGCAGAGAGAGCACTCGATCGTAACCATTTTCAAAACAGATTTCCTGAAGTTAATACCGTGATGTTTACTTCACGTAGGATCAACACAGATGAAATTTTGAAAAGAAAAGTTTACCAGGTTTTAAACCAGCAGTGAGCTTCACATCTCTGATGGGGGTCTTCTCGTGGGACTGAACGGTCACAACCAAACAGTACATTTCGTTAGTCAGGGCAGGGGGGTCATGTCGCAGATGGACCGAAATGTTTGGAACTCTGGAAATGATCCTTTGGGGGAAAAAAATGCTAGCTAAGTAACTGATCTAAAAACAACAACAAAGGATTCAAAGTGAGACGACCTTCCACGACCGGCCCGCAGCCCAACTCACATGGTGCTCGCCTGGATCACGACACCATCCCAGTGGACCTCGCTGTCAGGGAGCCTGGGTCTTCGCTTGAAAGATCGCGAGGCCTGCAGAGCCTCCTGGGCGGACGCGGCGTCCCCGCCTCCTCCCTGCCAGTTCAGGACCACACACCTGCCTGCCTCGCTGCCCAGAACCAGATCCACGGACGTAATCTGCGAGGAGGAGGTCTGTCAGAGATGCCAGCTCGCAGTTTGTCACGATCCCCTCCCAGGAAGTCTCGGGGTGGGCTGCTGGGCTGTGGCATTCCTGGGACCCTCGATATGACACACAGGTTGGAACACCCATTCAGAGAGCCCGCTCCCGGGCTCCCGTTGGCTGGGACACTGGCTAGTAACCCTACACGAGGACAGTGACCCAACTCTCCAGCTGAGACGGGCCGTGCGGCAGTTACCTCGGCACCTGGGGTGGTGCCCGAGGGAGCAGACACGCAAGCAGTGGCTGCTGAGCGAAATTAACGAGTGTTCTGGTAACCACTCACCTCCTCTGAACCTAACTCCTAGTTCCACATGGACTTTTCCTGATGACATCAACAGCACAAGCAAGGAAATTTTTTACTAACTGAATAAATGTCCTTTCCACTAAATCTATTTGCAACTATATTTAATAGCATCATTAATTCTGACTTGCATCTCATAGGCTTCCTGGGGTATCTTGCAGAAAGTTTTCAAAAAAACTTCCTTAGTTTCTCATAAAAAACTAAAACATGACATTAGGGGTTTAGTCAAAATCATGAAGAATTTTTTTAAATGAACAAGCTAAAACTCTGGATACTGGTTTACAGATCATATAATAAACAGATTCACAAAACTTGTTATGGGAATGCTAGGGGTGCAGTCTTCTGCTTCTGTTTGAGAAATGGTCCCAAGTTCAGATTAGCTTACCTGTCCCATTCCAGCCATGGGAAAACATTTCCTGAGAGGTTTACCCCATCCTAATCACTATTCCAGGAAATTTACACTAACTGATTTAATCCTCATGAAACACTAAGAGGTAGGTAACATTATTATTTCCACTTTACAGATGAATAAACTGTGATAAAAGCAGTCAAGTAACGGCCCAGGGCCACAAGCAGGTAAGCTGGAGAGCTGGAACTGAAACCTGTGGAGTTTGGCTCCACAGTTTATGCTCAATAAAACTGAGTTTCATCATGTATTCCTGAAAGACATTTTAAGTATCTACATTAAACGAACCCTTTAAAGTACCTATCTTTTTAAAAAGACGCAATCAGCAATGTTTAAACATCAAAATGATATCACACCCGAGCATGAAGTATGTTGTAGTTTACAAAATGTAATTGCTACATTCCAGAATGCTTCTGCTCAGTCACTCAGTATCTGACTCTTTATGACCCCACGGACTGTAGCCCGCGCCAGACTCCTCTGTCCATGGAATTTCCCAGGCAAGAACACTCGAGTGGGTTGCCATTTCCTCTTCCAGGGGATCTTCCTCACTGAGGGATCAAACCCAGGTCTCCTACATCTCCTGTGTTGGCAGGTGGATGCTTTACCTCTGCGCCACCTGGAAACCCACATTACAGAAAACATATACACACACACATGCAGGATATATATAGTTTAAAATTCCTCAACTGATTATACAGACATTACAAATAAGGTTGGTCTCATGTGTTAACAGGAAGTGATGTCTCACACAACACTATCTAGCAATTACTCCTTGGAAGGAAAGTTATGACCAACCTAGACAGCATATTCAAAAGCAGAGACATTACTTTGCCANATGGCATCACTGACTCGATGGACGTGAGTCTGAGTGAATTCCGGGAGCTGGTGATGGACAGGGAGGCCTAGCATGCTGCGATTCATGGGGTCGCAAAGAGTCAGACACGACCGAGCTACTGAACTGACGGACTGACCGAATATTATGTATAATATATCCTCACTGAAAGGAAACCTATCCAAAAACCGTAATGAATGATTTCCCTTGGTAAGTCCAAATGGAAGACTTTCATTTTTAACTTAATAAACTTAAGTATTGAAATTCTTTCCGATGCATACTCATTATTATTTGTATCATTTAAAATATTTTGTAAACACATTTTATAACTAACCTCAATTTTCTTTCCTACATCTTCAGTTTTTGCAACAAATTTAAATAAAAACTTCCTTGTTTTACCAGGAACTAAACACATCTTGCCTTGAGTCAAATTTTCTAAAACATCACTTGCTTTGGATGCTTCTTCAATTACACAGAACTGGTTGTATTCCTGAAAAAGACAAGAGTGAGGGTCACGGTTTATGTTTCTTAAACATGAATTTCATGCTCTTGCTTTAAGATTCTCCAATTAATCAGAAGGAATCCTTGAGTAATGGTTTGTAGTTGAATAAAACATACTAATCTTCAAGTGACCCAGGCTTGCTTCTGCCCTTGCTCTGAAAATGCTTCTATTTTAATGGGGTTGACATACACTAAACTTTCTCAGGTTCGCCAAGATGCTAAGAATATTGAAACTCAAAAATGCTTGCTGGTTAATGGCACAACATACTTTCTGGGTCACCGGAAAATTAGAAGTGGGCTTATAACTGAAACAGAATATAAACAAGCACTTGCCTACATCACACTACAAAAATGTTCAAATGTGAGAAACATACTATCCCAATTCTGTAGAAAAAAGCTGCTTATTTATGGGCACCATATGATGTTTGAACTATTTGAGAAGTTAACTGTGATGCCCCCAAAGGAATGAAACTGGAAGAGCACACGTTTACACATTTACTTTATATACATCTATTCCACTTTCATTTCTTTAAAATAAAAAAGATAACAGTTTTATGATTCTCCAGGCAAGAACACTGGAGTGGGTTGCCATTTCCTTCAATGCATGAAAGTAAAAGTGAAAGGGAAGTCGCTCAGCCGTGTCCGACTCTTAGTGACCCCTACCAGGCTCCTCCATCCATGGGGTTTTCCAGGCAAGAATACTGGAGTGGGGTGCCATTGCCTTCTCCAAACAGTTTTATAATGAAAAGCTAATACTAATGTGAGAATAAAACAAATGCTTTTGAAAATCTAATCACACTCATTCTGAATATATCTTATTTGAAATTTAAGTTACATATTACAAAACTTTTCTCTATGTATAGACAAAGTTCATAGGTTTCCTAAGCAGGAAGTGAAAACAAAAATTAGAATAGGAAAACTGTAAAACTTGCACTGTGGACACAGAAGTTGAAAATTACAAATACCTTTATTTTTAGATAAGACTGTAACATACACCTATTAGCGAGAAACCTACTAAGACCTAAAATTCACTGTTTATTTTACTTCATTTAATGCAAGTTACGATACAATACATATATGGTAAAAAAAAAAAAAAACACACACACACACATTAAAAGGTACCATCACCTGATTATTAAAGCTGATACAGAGCTTAGAAAACCGAATGGGATGTGGACAATCAGCCTTCAGATAAACATCAAACTGCACAGGAACATCGACATGAAAACTTGGAGCGTGGAACTTGGCTTTGCATTGCACTAGACACAGAACAAAAGGGGCCAAGTGAGACACCACCTGACGTGCCAGCCCCACGCACGTTATTCTCCGACCGCCATCTGCTCTTCAGAAAGGAAACCTCTCTGATTATTCTGACTTCTGAACTTGAAGCATTTCAACAGACATAAATGCAGTTCACTCTTTAAAAAAAAATTTAAATGAACTCTACCTCCAAAACCTCCTTAATTTTAAAAGCATGCTTGCTCCTGAAATATAACTGACATGATTTTAAAGAAAACAGAACCATTCTGTTATTTTTAGCTTATTTCAAAATACTTGCCTAGATAGGAAAGCATAAACCTTTTAAATAACTGTTTTTTCAAATAACATCTGAACTAAAAATGAACACAGCAGAAAAGTTTAAGACCTAAACTAAGTATTTAAAGTTCTGACCATCTTTGTATGTCGATGGGGAAAGTAAAAAAAAAAAAAAAAAATTAGTTTATCTACAAAATGACTGTATTTGGAAAATTCTTTGACTTTTATTATTCTGCATCTATTTATTTCTTAGAAAATGGACAATTTCTCTAAGATAGTACTATAGATGCTGGTTACCCACCAAATGGCACAAAGTCCTGTACGCCTATTGTGAAAACGTTGCTGCCAGCCAGAGAGATTCGGTCCGCCCACAGCTTCTGAGCAGTTTTCACAGCTAAGATATCACAGTCAGGTTCAGGATCAGGACTTTCATTCTGCACCAACATGGAGTTAAACATTTGTTCAGCTAGTTATTTAAAAAAAATACACATATCCAGATACAGATTTTATATATAAAGAGTTCCAGAGTTCCAACCTACCATTAAAACATTTATGAGGTTTTTTTCTATCCGAGATTTCTGGTCATCTTTCAGCGTTGAAGCTAATAGAAAGGAAGAAGCAAAAAATCAGAACTGTAAGACAGGCAAGTAAGGCCATGACCCCATACAGGTATTAGTGGGGTAAGCCCCAAGTAAGCCCAATAACCCCCCTACAGGTATTAAAATACTGTAGATAAATCTCTCTTCTAAGATGGCTAAACACAATTCCAGAAAACTGATAGCTCCGCTTTCTAAGTCAGCCTCAACACTTTATGTATGTGCATGTGAACTCTTATGTGAAAAATTACTTTATGCCATAATTTGAAAAGGCAGAAGAAATCTGTTCTTCTCAACTACAGTATGACCTTCAACTGTAACAAGTTCCATTAAAGTATAAACCCCTTCTCTCAGCAAAGTGACCAGCAGGTGATACAAGTACTATCAGATATCTGATACTGAATTATTCTTCCAACTATAAGAAGCTTAAAGAGACTCTGTAGTTGTTAAGATTCCAGATTTTACTGAAAGAATGCTGTTACCTCTGCCAAGGAGTTCCAGGGAGTAAGTGATGTAATCTTTCAGCTGGGCCATGAGGTAGGAACACTTCAGAGCCGTGGTCAGTATAGACGTGAGCAGGGTCCACCACCCTTCACTCCGATAATCACACATCACGTAATCTAGCAACCTGACAGAGGACGACATGTCAGACACGCCGAGCCAGCCTCACAAGGCGGTGCAGGAAGAGTTCATGGAGAAACCAAAAGAAAGTGCTTTACTCGTTTTATATAAACTTCAGAAAAATCTTCCTGAAATAGTTCAACAGGTTATTTTCACAGTAAATAAATGTGAGGTTTGCTAAGACTCTGAAAAGGACTGTACCAATAGGCATTACTTGAAAAAATTTAAAAATCACATAAATGGTGTTTAATAGAAGTGGGAATACACACAGAAGTAATAAATCCTCCAATACAAATTTTCGTTCTCATTTAGCTGCCAGGGAATCAGAATGCTTACAAAAATGAACAGTGAACAGGACTCACTTCAAAGCTTTGGTATAATCCTTTGCATAGTAATACTCTTCTCCCATTTGAACCACTGTAAAGGAAACACAGATTGTATAAATGTAATCTGAAATCACTCAAAAGTCACGTGAAGTCATGGCATGTCAGGGATACGTACTCAGGTGACTCTTCATCCTTGGACACTTATATTTCTTAAACTGTGCAACAGCATTGCTCAGAAGAGTTATTATTACTTCCTGTTGTGAAAGATAAAACGTGTGAAGCATTCCAATAAAAATAATCTCATATTTTCCTTGAAAATACAGTTTTGTTGAGGGGAAAAAAAAACAAAAACTCACAGAGTGAACAACACTTCTCTCCTTCAGCTGAATGGCAAGAATCCCCACCTTCTCTTTTTCAGGATCCGAAAGATCAAAGCCTGTGTAAGAGAGGACACAGCCCATTTCAGATAGCTCATTGAACAGAGATCCTCCACACGGACATTGGATGTGTGCACTCCTTGAGGCCTTTACTACAATGTACTTCAGACTCTTCAACATTCTAGAACTCTGAAGAGTCTAAGAGGCGGCTCTATCAGCATGGAATCTTCGGTGTGGCCTCTGTTCTGAACACTGCGATACTGAGCTCAGTACTCTTTTGCTCAGTGGAAACAACCACCTCAAAAGTGATATCAATAGCATTCTCTAGATAGAATACATTTCCTAGAGACCAAAGTAAATAATTTCTCTCTTTTTAACTTTTTATTTTGCAGTGGGGTATAGCCAGTTAACAATACTGTGATAGTTTCGGGTGAACAGGGAAGGGACTCAGCCATACGTATACATGTATCCATTCTCCCCCAAAGTAAATGATTTCTTAACACTTAAGGTTTAATAGCCATAGAAATTGCTCCAATTAAGTGTGTATAAAACAAGAAAGATGCAGAGAAATTATTTTTAAGGTAGTACAAGTAATGTTTTAAAGTATCAAATATAAAAATTGGCCACAGTGGCTTATTAAATTCTTTCGTTTAAGACAACAGATGTCCAAATGTGTTGATCACATCTTAGCTATGTTACTCTAAGATGCAGTGATAGAAACAACACATTCTAAAAAAAATCTTTAAAAAATGTTTAGAATCTAAAAAAGACTGAATATATGTATATGTATAACTGATTCACTTTACTGGACAGCAGAAACACAATAATGTAAATTAACTGCACTTCAATTTTAAAGAATGCTCAAAAAGCAAATATTTCTACCTCAACATAATTTGTTACACTAATGCAGCCAAAGGAAAAATTATGATAGCAATCTCTTGCCTTTCGAGATCGACAAAAAAGGAAAAAGGAAAAATTATTTACTGAGTATTCCTTGTCGCCATGATCGTTGTCCATAGAAGTCAAGAACGCCTGCTTGCGTTTCTAAGGGATCAGGGTTGGGATACGTTACAGACGCCTGTAAGTTAAAACACAACCCTGAATAAGTTTATACAACCCATCACTAACCAACTCTTCCCTAATCATTGTCAGAATAAAAAAGATTTTGTAAATACAAACCACACAATTAAATATCAAAGTTGTTACTATTTTAACACAAACTGAACTTTCACAAAATTAAACAAAAACTGTTTAATAGTGCATGTGGGTGTTCTCAATTGATAAGCCATGTCCAGCTCCTTGCGACTTCATGGACTGTAGCCCACCAGGCTCCTTTGTCCATGGAATTTTCCAGGCAAGAATACTGGGAGGGATCAGGTAGTATCATAAAAATAAACCTGGATAAACCAACCTAATTCTAACAAATGATTTAATAATAACTAACTTCTCTACATTTTCATTTATAAACCAGTAAAAATATATTACAAATTAAACTTGATAGTTAAACCATATATATTTTTGTGCAAATAAAAATGTTATCAGATGTTTTTTAAAGAAAGATATGATTTTCTTTTATTGCAAGTGTATTAAGCCCTGGTATTGGTGGAGGAAGGATATTTTTGGCACCAGGGTTCACAAATTTACGCTGCTTTCCTTTTCTTTTAAATAACCTTCTCCCCTCTGAAACCAAAACATAATAAGAGCTTTTGTTGAAAAATAAAGAAAACTTCCAAAAGGAAAAAAATTTAATAACCTGTAGACCTACCACCACTATTAACAGTGTGTGCATTAGTCTTCCAGACTTTATATGCAAATGTTTACTTGTCATCAGCTAAAATAATTTTTAACCTACTTTTTTCATTTAAATACATTCCCTGTATCTCACCATATCACTGAATATTCTTCCAAAACATTATTTTTCATATCTGCCTGCTATTCCACATTTTAATAGATTCTCTACAGTTGTTTACATTATTATTATTTTGCACTATGATTAATAGTTTTATAAATAACTCTTAAAACTTATCTCTTAGGATCCATTATCTGCCTTAGGCTTCCTGAATATGAAATTCTAGGTCAAAAGGTAGGCATGATTATATAATTACTTGACAGAAATATCATTTTACACTCCAGCCAGGACTTGCAAATGCCTGTTTATACATATCCTGATGAGACCTAGTTTTAATCGCCTTTTAAAATACTGTGCTCAAATGATAATATGACAAACTTTAAAAATATAAAACATACAATGAAATTATACATCATATACAAATAACATGGTAGAAAATAGTCTCAGTATACTATGATTTAAGGGGAAAAAAAATTCAAATATTTNAAAATACTGTGCTCAAATGATAATATGACAAACTTTAAAAATATAAAACATACAATGAAATTATACATCATATACAAATAACATGGTAGAAAATAGTCTCAGTATACTATGATTTAAGGGGAAAAAAAATTCAAATATTTAAAGTACTAATATACAAATTGTTTTTTTTTTTCCAAACAGTTTTTTAAGTAGCACTGTTGTTTAAATTCCCTTAACTTCAGAGAAGAATTTTGAGATCTTAAGTGAAAATAAACCGATATAACTATATGAATGCAAGTGTCTCTATCTATGTATGTAAACATACACACACCATGATTTTATTTTAAAAGGTGCTTATAGAGTAATTGATATTTAAATATAAACATGCAAGAGAAAGGCAACATAAAATGTCAAGTTTAAGAAACTATGCAATTAATACTCTTAAACAGATTCTTTAGAGTTTTCCATGGAAGAGAACCCCAGGAAAAGAAGTCCAATGACTTCCTCTCCATTGGGTCAAAATAAAGCACGTTGCTCAGTGTCCTTCACACTGCAGAACAATGAATTTACAGCGTGGCAAAGACTAAATTGTGGCTTTTATTTTAAATCAACTTTTCCTGGTCAAAATCACTAACTTATGGCTAATCAAAAATCAATTATTCAAATAAAAATGTCTGCTTAGTTCATAGGTGAAACAGTGTACTCAGGCTAAAACTGAAAATAATTCTAATTCCTGAAAATATCAACAATAAAAACTTGTTATAGGCAAAGGCTTGGAAAAAAATTATCAATGCCAACCAACTTTATCCTCTTTCAAGAGAAGGTCAATAAACTTCCTAATTGCCAGGTAATACAGGAGTCGGTGACTTACTTCATGGTTACAGAGGGCTTTGGCAAGCTGTTTCCGCTCCTGGGCATAGTACGCTGCCTGCTGATAATAGAAACCAGGATTCTGAGTTTGAATAGCTGTCAACCCCAACTTAATAGCTTCATCAAATAAATCTCCGAAGGCCTGGAATCTTCAAGGGGAAAAAAAAAAATCAAGAAATTTTAAGAGAGAAAAGAAAAAGCAGCTTACTTCTATTAATACTAGTCTTTCATCTTGAAACCATAACCTCAGAAGACTGTATCCAGAAAATGCCACTGGTGAGCTGTAAACTGTGGGGATTGCTTTGTAAATAGTAATACACACTAATTTTAGGTTACAGAAAAATTCTCTAAGTCAACTCTCCCATGCTAGCAAGTCTATAAATGTATCCTCAAACCAGATGTCAACATGGTTCTAACCACTCAAACATATTCACGTATCTGGGAAATTTTTCATTTTACCAATTTTTTGTCATGAGTCTCAGAGAGCAAATTCCATATCAGTAGGGATATTGTCTATTCACTGTTATATTCCCAGTGTCTGGACACATGACAGAAACNACCCAGGAATTGAACCCGTGTCTCCTGCATTGGCAGACGGATTCTTTACCACTGAGCCACCGGGGAAACCCCTAGTGAGTTCAGCAGATTCATATATTGGGGATGGCCATGCCAGCCCCAATCATATACCAAACACTGGACAAAGCAGCAGCTGAAGGAGGATTACATTTCATCTCTGTGTTCTCTCCCAGGACATCGGCGCTGCTCAGGTCCCTGGGCAGGACTCTCTGGGAAATATCCAAAATGCCCTGATGGAAGATGGTGAATAGATCCGACTTCAGGATGCTGACCCTTCTGCTGTTTCTCAGCACCATCCTCATGGTCTGAAGACAAAGGCACACACAACACTTACTGAAATCTCATCATCTTACTGTGGTCTGATGCCCCCATTTCCAAATTACCATGATTTTGTAGTTATCAAAGAGAAAGAAAACTGGATTGGGGATATTGCCCACTAAAATGGAATCCCAGCTGACAATGAAAATGTCTGAATTTCCCACATTCTACAACTGCCTTTCTGAAATGCAGCATTTAGAACGCTTCTGCTTGGGGGCAGGTGGGTGCAGGATCTCAGGGCCTGTGGCGCCTCCTCTCCCAGCCCCTTATCCTCTGTGCCACCAGCAAGGAGCCTGAATGCTCCAGAGAGAGAACCAGTGGGTGACTCGGGGTCTACAAGGCAAGTGTGTTTCTGGAAAAGCAAAATGTGGGCGGACTCTACAGGGTAGCCGAGGGGACTCAGAAGCCATGTCTTTTTTTCCCCAGGGAGCCCTGGGCAGTGAATTTGGCCTCCAGTGTCCAAGGGGATGCTTCCCTGGTGCCTCAGCAGTAAAGAATTAGCCTGCTGATGTAGGAGACGCAGGAGATATGGGTTCAATCCTTGTGTTAGGAAAGATCCCCTGGAGAAGCGAATGGAAAGCCACTCCAGTATTCTTGCCTGGAGGATCCCATGGACAGAGGATCCTGGAGGGCTACAGTCCATGCAGTCACAAAGAGTCGGACACGAATGTGCACGCACATGCACATCTAAGGGGACAATCCAATCCCTTCCACACTCAGGGTCTGTAGGACGGGAGGTGGGTCACCTGTATCCCTGCCCCAGGAGCAGGCGCTACAGTCACTTCAGTTTTATGGAGAGGAAACAGGCCCTTGGGTGCTAAGTAAACCCCCCTGGGCAACACTGAAGGGCTGGGTCCGACCAGGGGTGGCTCTGGAGCCTGAGGTGGCTGCTGCAGACGAGTTGGAATGGAGGCTGTGCTGCAGAGTCATGACCATCAGCCCTCAAGCACAGAAGGGGGAACCAGCTGGAGGAGCTGGGTCTCGGGGAGAGTTCTGCGCTGGGAGGATGGAGACTGTCAAAGGTGGGCCTGGCTGGACGCCTCCCTGGCTGGGGCTGCTTTAGGGCGGAGGACTGGTCCCAGGCTCTGTCCCCATCTGCTGCCATGGGATTTCAGAACAGATTCCAGAACCTTTTCTCTGGCCCCTCTTCCCCTGCCTCTAGCATTGAAGCTGCGTGGTCATGCAAGACAGAGGAGGTCAGAGCCCAGAACCTGGTGGCCCCAACACACACCTGGGTGGGTGGGGGGCCAGGACAGGGCCCGGGGGACCCTCAGGAAACCTACCTTCGCCATGTTGGAAAGGTATGTCTTTCTTCTCAGCCTTTTGACAAACACAGTAACCTCTGTCAAGAATAATACACACGGCCATTACTGATCCTATAACTTCAAGTTCACATGACTGGTTAGGGGCAGGGAAAGGGAGCAGGCAGGGAGAGGAGGCGCACACAGGTGGTGCCCACAGCTGGTACACCTGTCTACCCAGAATGGCACAGCCACCTGCCTGCCCCACAGCCAGGCCCCTGGTACCCTTGCCTCCCTTGACCTTTCCCACATGGCTCTAGATCCTCTGGGGGCAAGATGACTAACCCTCTCCACCCCCTCTCCCCTCAGCAATGCTAGAAAAACGGTGTCAGCAACACCTGCCTCGTGGGCTCTGTGCAGGTGACAATTTTGCCCAGGAACTCTGAGTTCCTCCAGCTCCCACATCTTTGCATGCTCTCCTTGGGAAATGACCAGAAATGCGAAAATGAGAGAGGGGGATCCCCTCCTGGATGGACTCATTCACTCATTTTATTCATGCGTTCATTTCCGGGGATACTCCCCCTAGCGCCTTCACAGCTGGAGGAAGGAGAGGGACCTTCACTGTCCAGGGGCTCTGGCTAAGGACAGGTCACCAAGGCACAGTCTCCCACCAGCAGGGCAAGCGCTCCCGGCAAGATAAGCTATGGGGAGAAAGGAGCGAAGGCTTCTTGGGGTAGAAAGTGTTGGCAGCAGCTCCACCTGGAAGTGGATCTTCAGTCTGGGTCTTAACATGTAAGTAGGAGTTGGCCAGGCAAGGGGCTGGGGTTGGCCAATGGGGTACAAATAGCAGTAGGAACGAGGGCTTCTTGGGCAAAGTCAGGAGTCTCTGGGGAGCACCAGTGGGTGCTGGCGGTCCCTGGGGGCAGGTGGGCAGGGATGGGTCAGAGGTCAAGCAGTGAAGGAGCGTGGCCCAGCCACACAACGGGGACATGGTGATCACACAACCTGGGCCTGTGAGTTTCCAAGTGGGTCAAACAGGGATCAACACAGCCAGAGGTGCTGGGGGTGATGGGAGGGGAGGCCCGTGTGACCAAAGAGAGTGAAGCGGGAGGCAGGACCATCAGTGTGGAAGCTACTGAAGAGCCTGAGGGGAAAGGGATGAGAGCCAGAGGGCAGGAGGAGGGTAGGTGGGGAAGGGGCCACCGGAAAACTGGAACCCTGTCCTGGGCCCCCCTTTCCAGCACGCACCAGACCTCGCTGTTCTCTCTGGGGGACCCTTCCTGCCACATTCCTGACTGGTGATCACTCGCCCTGGGCCTGTGAGCTTCCAAATGGGTCAAACAGGGATCAATGCAGCCAGGGGTGCTGGGGGTGAGGGGGTGAAGATAAGGCATGGCCTGTTCTGTGGGCCCTCGGGGGAGATGGCACCCAGGGTGCCAGGGAGGCGGACTTGCAGCACGGAGG